>VZTD01001174.1:2941128-3001920 GCA_013397725.1 Rhagologus leucostigma | reverse complement strand
CCCCGCGGCCGGCGGCGATGTGCCGCAGGAGCGGCGAGCGCCCGCCGCTTCCCACAGCCTTGCAAAAGTTCCCTCGTCAATGTCCCCGAGTTGCCGCTCGCTCAGTGCCTGAACTTGGATTTGGGCACGGGGCCTCGGGGTCCCGCAGCCGCGGGGTGGGCGATCACGGAACTTCGTACTCTGTTCTCCTGCTCAGAGAAGTCCCTTCCGTATCCAAGAGGGTGGCGGTTCGAGCGGGGCTCGGGGTTTCGTCTCGCTTATTGCACAGTCACCAGACCGCTCTCATTTTCCTGCGAGATGTTTGAATTGGATATTTTCTAAGTATAGCCCAAGTCCGCCTTCTGTGTGTCTCAGGTGCGGGAACGGCGGTGTGCTGCTCTGACTCAGGTTTTCTTACCGCTGTAGAAAACCCTGCTCACCAGAAAATTGTCGGCTTGTTGTAGCCCTTCAGCTTCCAAACTGCGTGGTCTGCTGAATGAGATGCCCTGGGTGGTGTTGTATGCAGTCTGCGAGGGTTTAGTTAGATTTCAGGAGAAATGGAACTCTATAAAGCCTTGAATTCTCACTGTTAGACATTCAGCTCCTCTCCATCACGTACACACTACCTACTAAATTGTTTACTAACTGCTTACAACTCGTTTGGGTGAGTGCGGATGCCTCTGCACAGTCGGACTGGGGTATAGATTTCTGCTTCAGTCGAACTACCAAACCTCTCCCGTCCCTTTCCCTCGTAGCTATCAGAATTTCATGGGTGATTCATGCTGCGAAAATGAGAAATAGCTAGCTATCAACGAGAAAAGTATTGCTGCAGCATCACAAACTTGCATGTTTAAAACACTGCATCACAAGGTGCAGAGATATTGCAAGGAAATGAGGATAGTATTCCATAGAACGGCACTTGAACAGCCAGAGAGGAAAGGTTCTTAGGGAATCTTTACAGTTTTATGAAGGGTGCATATGCTTTTGCTTTGGTTCACAAAGATTCGTGGTTGTGGTAGTGCTTGTTTGATGGAAAATATTTCAAGAACTTTCCATGGTATCCACAGAACGGTCAGATTAGATTTCAGCAGTTGTAGATTGCATCTGATCTTATGAATAAAAATCAAACTTCCAAATATTTTGTGGAATTGTTCTGGAAACTGATTTGTCGCTCTGTATTTCTTCATAGTGGTAAGCAAGTGTCAATTATGCATGAATATTGATTTCTGGAGTTTAAATTTTGCTTAATTTTACCTTTGGTTTTTTTTTTCGTAGTTACCTTGCTCTGATTTAGTGTTTCACTAAAAAAAAAAAAAGTGCTGTCAGCTTATATTAAAATCAATCCCATCTTAAAAGGCAGCATCCTTGTAAATCATACCAGCCCCAAAAGTGGGATAAATCAAATTTACTTAGAATCAACTAACTCATCATATCATAATGTCATGTCTTATCAAAACCGAGCACTACACAAATTAGGGCTTAAAAGGCATTTTGTTTAAAAAAATGTCAAGTGGTCTCAACCTAAAAGGGATTCAGGATGAGGCATCCAGAAAAGGAATTACATTTGCACATCAGATAAACTTTATGATACAGTGCAAAAATTATTGACCATACCAAGCTGATTTTCCTTTACAGGAGGAAATTCTGAGTCACTGGAGCATGCTAAGCTTAATGTATGTGAAAGGCACTGAAATTTGGAATGCACTGAGGCTCACCATAGGTAATAAGAGAATTGGGAAAATGTCATGGGTTGTGTTAATAGCAGTGTTGTGGTAGCCATGGTAATATAAAATATTAGTGAGGTGCTGTAGGGAGAGGTAACACTTTCTGTTAGAGCAGTGGGCAACATCAGGAGGGAAAAAGGAGGTGGGGGAGAACCCCACCAAAGTTTGAATTATCTAAACCCTTTTCTTTGGGTTTGAAATACAGTTAAATTCTTCCAGTCTTATCAGGTCTGTCCTCACCCAGGTTACAGCTCCTCTAATTTCATGTATATAAAAAAATTGTGAAGAGAAAATGATATGGAGAGAGGGAGCTGGAAATGAGATGAAAAAGGGAAGTGAGCAAAAGGGAATCCAGCCAGGAGAGTGTGGTAGGATAAGGGGTAAGTCCTGCTGCAGCTGAGGTTGTGCCACTGAAGCCAGGAAGAGGTGATTTCCTTTCCTTCTGCTTCAGTCAGTTCTTCCTGAGGAAACTGATGGACCCAGATTCCTTGCAACGCTTGCAACTCCTTCTCGGTATAGCTGCAACAAATTAATTTCAGGAGCCTGAGAAAAACCTTGCAAACCGTTTAGGAAGCTGAGAAGACAAGGTTTGTTACCTGCTCTCCCTGCAGACGCTCAGGGCAACTTCACAGGTTCCATCGGTGCTCTGTGGTTCTGGTGGGCGTTTCCTTCTCACAGTTCTTCCCAGCCTTGGAGCTTCACCCTGCTCCCTGCCTGGGCTCCTACACCTTTTTTTGTCATCCTTGGTTTTTGTGTCTGCTGCTGTGAACGTCATTACATGGATCCACTGCACTAATTGGAGTGATTACCTAGAGGTGATCCAAACTGCAGAGATGCTCTGGATAATGGGAGCTTGACTGGATAATCCTGGTGTTGTCAGTGAGATGTGTATCCACACCAGTATTAATGAGTTGCATTGCTCGTTATTAATCGACTTGCTGTCTGTGCCGAGGCTTGTTTGTGTTGGGTTTTGGTGGCACGTCACTGCTGTCAGCAGCACTGAGCCATTGTCTTCTTCCCACTCTTCATGTGTGGTTTTAGCGTTTTGGAGCTCTCAGGCAGGTGGTGGAGTGGTGAAACAGCTTCTCAGCAAAGTCTTGCAGACAAGACAGGCTCCTGCAAAGGGACACTTTATATGGGATGGGAAAATACTGTCACGTAACTTAAAACTCATGTTCATAAGTGATGGCATATTACATGGTCTTTTTGGTTGTTTTTTTTTTTTGCTAATTTTAAAACTGATTTTAAGAAGGAACAACAAATCTTCATGGATTTTACTCCTCTCTGGAGTCACAAAAACACTTCCAAAACTTCTGTCTTCATCCCACTTAGCAGGGAATTTATTGTTTTTGCAGTGTCCTTTGACCATATTTAAGTGAAAGCTGGAAGCAAATTACTTTGAAATGGAATTTTCAGGCTTAAGGTTAGGCTGATGGGAGTTTGGATTACTCACCCCTGTAGCAGAAACACAAACCAGGTGAGATAAATTAGTCTCCTTGGGATGACTGCTGATGGCCTTCATTCCCTGGTAAGGTGCCACAGCAGGTGACACTGCACTGAGGCTTTACAATACAACTCTGTCGTTATTAGCAGCTTAATGCTGGAAACTGGGTGTACCAGCACTCCTGTACTTCACCAGACTGAGCTCCAGCTTGGCCATCTGTTGGAAAGTGTTCTTGAAAACACCTAAAAGAGCTGTTTGTGTGCTGTACTACAGAGGTGTATGTTCCCATAGTTGACTTTGTTATGTTTTGAATGTAGCTAATAAGTATTAGTATCTTACATGCAAAAGAGATGCTCCCAAGGTCACAGTGACTTTGCTGTTTATTTAAATAATTTACCCCAAAAAAACAATTACTTAAGAACATGCCTATCATTAGAGACACAAAATTACAGAGGAGGGTGAAAATATATCAAGGAGTTTGGGACAGTACTTGGCAGGATGTGTCATAAGGGTTAATTAAAGATGGAAATTGTGGGAGACGTCCATAAGCGCAGTTTCAGTGGCTAGTTTGTTTTGGAGGCACTCAGTGATGTCTGCCTGCCCTCAGCTGAGTGTGGGACTGCACACACAAACCCCTGGCACTCCTGGAGCCCGAGCAGGCTCTGTGTGTGGGTTTCTGTGAACTGACGTGCACGTCCTCTCTTACCTGGGTTGTTCTTTTAAGGTCAGTGGTTTCCGACAGCTGTAGTTTAGTAAAAAGAAAGTGGTAGAAACACGCAAACTATTTAAAGGGTAAGCTGCATTTCAAAGTTCAAAACTAGGTGTTTGATATGAAAAGACTATGTGTAAACTTGTTCTGCAGCAAGCCTTTTGCTAATTTATCACAGCACTTCTGCTGGGGCTGTGGCAGGTTGAAGGAGCTGTCCTCCAAAGGCTTGCAGAGAAGCTCTCACTTCACACCGTGCTTCCTTTGAAGAGCTACGTGACGGCTGCTATGTAAATCTGAGCATATGCCATACCTTTGAGGTTCATATGGACCCCAGTCTTTCTGCATTTAAAGTGGCAAAACTCACTTTGATTTCAGTTGGAATGCTGGCAGCGAGTGTTCCTCCAGCACCTTCTTAAAGGTCCTTTACTGGTTAATTGCAGTTGAAGAAATTGGGTTTCTCCATTTTGCATTGGCTCTAAGGGCTTACGTAATTGTAACTCGTGAATTTAGAATTATGGCTTTCTCTAGAAAGGCTGGCAATTTAGATAATAGAACATTGGTTTTGTTACAGTAGCATATTTGGAATCCCAGCGTGTTGTTGCTTTTTCCTAGTTTTTAGGTATTAATCTGTCGCTTAATAGCCTTGTTCTTCAAATGCAATTAAAAAAAAATTTGCTTAGAGAACTCATTTTAATTGCACTTCCTCACAACATTCTTAATGATGAACACTGAAGATGAAAATAGCAGAACTTGGCTACTTTTATGCGAGTCATACAGACTATTGAGTCTGTATTTAATGTCAGTTTGGGCTAAGTGTAGACATTGCAGAACTAGGTCTTAAATTTGTAAGTGCAATTAGGAACTAATTGGAGTTTTTTTAAAATATAATTACTCAAATAATGACTTTGCACCTTCTGTCCAACCCACTAGTTTGTTTTTTAATTGAACAAGTTGAATTTTTTCCCCCTTAAATTATCTCTATCGAAGAGATGAAAATATTTGTAAACTTATCCCAGCTAGCTAGCCAGTTGTTGACCATAATGGGACAAATTCCCAAGATGTACCAAAACATTGTGCTGTAAAGTGATACAAATCTTCATTTGTAAGCAGTTGGTAAAGTGAAATGACCAGGACTTGTTGCTCTAGAATCAGATGCCCAGCCCAGCTGAGGTCCTGCTGACAAGATTCCTTTGGTGAGGATGCTCCGGAGCCTCCGCAGGAGGGAAGGGCATTTTCCTGTGGGTGTCGGTCTGTGTGAGAGCAGGATTGGACCTCAATAACGGAATTCCAATAAAACTCACTCAGTGGCTTTTAATTAGATTTAATGGGAACTGGGAAAGATCATTAGAGATAAACACACGCTTTTGCCAGTAATACATTCACTATGTTATTAATCTGATTTAATTTGCAAGATCCACATAGCAGGAATAAGATTTTTCTCTGTACCTGGAAAGTGTTATATGAGCCTATTATATTTTGTTGTTATATATGTCATCGCTTCCCAAGCAGTATGTAAATACAGAATTGAGGTTGGGCTCCATGTGTGGTTATGAACTCTGCCAGTCTGAGGGTAGGGCTGGATGCTGGAGAGAAGGCTGTTTGTCTCTTTAAAAACCGCATTTTTATTGACCATTCTGCCATAAATTGCAATGGTGTATTAATAACAAAACCCTGCAATATGCAGAGTGTGCTGCTAAGTAATAGGGCTTTTTAAGGATGATGTAATGCCAGTCTGGAAGTGAGGTACGCCTGGAGATTTTTATTTCCATGCAGTTAGAAATACAGCCTAATTCTGTGAGGCGGAAAAACAGATTACAGCATTACGAGTTCTAGATATGGTACGTTGCATCCTGAAATGCGCTTCCCAACCCGCCTGATGCTCCTAAACACCTCTCCTGCTGCTTCCTGCTGAGTGATGAGGCCTTCCAGAGGAGCCAGGCAGCTGAAACTCAGCTTCGCTTCAGAAACAAGGATGTACCTGTTTCCTTTTCTTGGGAATATCCATGTATTTTGGGCTGTCTATTGCCTGATTGTCTGTAGGACATCCCTTGGTAACTTTTGAGCATGGCACTCTTGAATGACTTACACTTCAAGTGCAGTAGAGTAAGTGCTAGAAGCTAAAATATAAGCTTTCAGAATAATATCTAGAATTACTCAGAGTTTTTGCTGCTGCAGAGCTCTGTTTTAACAGCAGTTTGTAAGATTCACTCTTGTTTTTCCTTGAATGAGCAGAGAGAATGAAAAGGTGCAGTTGTGGTTTTTGCAGTGCTATTTTGGGGTGGGGATGGACTGTGTGCAAGACAAATGCTGATGCAGTGCTCTGCAAATGCAGCGTTTTTATGTGAGGTGCTCTGTCTAGAAGATTCTTCTGTGAACTCATGGACATGCTCCCTCAAAAATTTCCATGTGGCTTTCCTATAAAGCTTTATTATTGTATTAACCTACCTGGAAACTAACAAAAATATCTTGTCGGGGATATTTTTTCAAATACAATTTTGATGTTGTCAAATAGTTTGGGCAGGTGCTTATAATGTTCTCAGAGGCTGTGATATGGTGTAGAACACTTGGGTCTCCACCTCCCTTAACATGCAGGAAAGTATTTTTCCTCAAGCAAAGTTCTTTTGAGTAATTCTAAGGCACTGGAAGTACCAAAACCCCACAATTTCTGATACATCCCTCTTCACTGTATTTTTTTTGGAGAAATGCTGTAGTGTTGTGTAGTCATAAAAAATACAAGTTTGAAAAAGTTACACTAATGCAAGAAGATCACGAAAAATGACAGCAATTTTCTACGTGATAGGTAGATTTCCACAAAACACCTGCCTCTTTTTGCTTGCAAATCCTGTGAAGACAAAAGAGGAGAGAGCAAAGTAAGTTCATTGCTGGTTGGATGCTCTTTTGCATATGCAAACACACACTGATTTACCCAAAGTATACTGGTATTTGTGTAAAGCTGTGTGCTTATGAAATCAAAGTGTGTCATTTGCCAATGAGACTTTTTCTTCTCTGGAGCAAAACAGTTTTTATGTTTTATAAACAAATAGATTTCAGACCTTCATCAAGACCACTGAAGTCAATGGATTCTTTGTTTTGTCTTTGATGTAACAGAATCGGGTTGCATGTAAGTTTAAAGGAACTTTGGACTGTTTTATTAAAATTTCACTGGAAATTCTTAATTAGAGGACCTCTAATTAAATTATATTGTCTGTATCATCCTATGACTTTTATGCAAGAAATATCTATTTCTTGCAATATTTCTTTTCCAATATTTGGTTCAACTTTGTCTGGGTTTCTTCATTTGAACCCATTTTTACATTTCTCTTACCTAATTTTAAATTATGTGCATCAAATCCGTGATTACTTCTCATTTCTGAGTTTGCAATAATCCTCTAGAAGAGGCCTTACTGCGTAAGTTATTTTTAATAAAGTTAAATTGCTAATTTCTCATGTAAAAACATTGATTTTTGCAAGGAGACTGCCTTTCTGTGAGGTCAGAAAACCAGAGAAAATTCCAGACAGCTCAATATGCTAAGATGTGTATGGTCTGCTACTTGGAAGTCTTTAGGTTGGTTAAACCTGTGGTTTTTTTTTTTTTTTTTTAAATGCAGAAGAATCTACTGGTCTTCTACATGAAGCACTACAGTTTTCTTCATGAAAAATGTATATTGGTTTTGGAGATGTGGAAGGATTGTAAAGGTGGTACCTTCTCATTTAGCACATCAGTTCCCTATAGATCTTTGCAGATTTATCCAAGGATGAGCATGCTTGACTTTCTTTTGGAACCTATCCTAAAGCAGCCGTTTTTCCAGCAGTACTTAGTAAAGTATAACGAGGGGTAGGTCAAGCCTGTGTGTTCTCCAGTGCTGATAGCCATATATCTCCTGGAGGGAAACTGGCCTGACTTCCAAATTCATCAGAAACACTTGGATTAAAATAGGTTTATTTTGTGTAACTATTGAAGTTGGTTTTTCTGAGGGATGTTTGCAGGCAGTGGGAGTTAAGGGAGTGCAAGGAGTGGAGGAAGGCTGCAAAATGGAATTTGTTCCCCTTGGGCCCACGTCCTAAGCCAAGTATTTTTATTTTTATATTTAGATTGCAGAAAGAATGGTGAGCAGCAAATGGTTTCTTCATAGAGGTATCTTAAAGTAAGGAGTCTTAGGCAGAACTCATGAGGCTGCAGCATTAAATCCTGTGCAAGGGAGATGAAGCAGGTTGAGATTACAGAAGTGTGAAAACTTAAACGCTGTCCCAGCCTACAGCTTGTTGGGTTGAATTGCTGGTATGCCTTTGGTAGAAACAAAGCTGCTCCGTGTTGGAGCAAAAGGTGTTTTCCAGGCAGGGTTTTGGAGGCTCACCTGAGCAGGTGATGCTGTAGGGCTGCTGCAAACCACTTCTGTGAGAATATATTGCACATTTATACATACGTATAAAAAGCCGTGGCTATAGAGGGACAGCCATGAAAGGTGCTGTGCTAAGTACAGCAAAGCCAGGAGTACCAGGGCTTTTTTCAGCAGACAGAATCTCATGCCCTGACCCAAGTGGCCCATTATCACATTGCTTCAAATTGGAGCAAGCTATTCAGGTCAGTGTGTGTGTACCGACCCATCTGAATGAATTCCTCAGCTTGCACTTGCTGTGTTACATTTCTTTCTCTGGGTTTCCAGTGGCTGTGAGTTGAACAGAGTTGACAGTACACAATATTACCTATTTACTCTGTAGATTATACTCCTCTGGAGAATTGGTGTCAGCTAATATGCTGCTTCTGTGTTTTCTGACACCTGTGAACTGCATCTCCAGTAGTATTGCAGGAGAGTGTCAGATCTAAATTTCTATAATTTTCTTATTTACCTCAGATTTCTGGGTCTGTGTGTCCAGGTCTCAGCCTTTGACACTTATTTTGTCCTGCGAATAGTTTGCTTTCTGTGCAGAAATTCTCTCTGTCAGTATCCAATTTTGGCCACTCTTAGGGTGGTAAGAAGTTTGAAGCAGATGGTTGTCAACAGATGATGACAAAATTCTGAAATACGGCTCTGATACAAACTGTGAGGCTGAGTATTTAAAGCACATTCAAGTGTATAAAGCCTGCTTGTGTTCCTAATGCTATTGCTACCTTTGCTGTGGAATATTCTCGGAACAATTCGTAAGTTCCATACTTTTTTCTGAAAACAGCAGAACTCCCCACACCAATTAGTGGTGTTCAGTAATGAGTATATGAACCATGTTATGATTCTATGTCAGTTAGAATTGTTAAATGCTCCTTGATGAAACCACGCTGATTTACATTAATTGGTGGCCTGTCTTCCCACGGTGGCATCATACTGTGTCAGAAGTGCCTCACAAAAAGTTGTAACATAACTAAACTCTCAGTGATTGCCCGTGACTGCCATTCTGCTGCTGACTGCTGCTCTGAAGACTTACCAGCAAAAGACTTCAGAATTCAGGAGAATTTAATAAGTGGCTGTGAGCCTTAGGAGCGTAACTAAAAGCATTTGCATAAAATGAGTGCTGAGAGCTGGTAGGTGTGGCACAACTCGGATCTTGCCACTGCATCCCCTTCGCTAATCCAGCAGCTCAAAGTAATTTAAGTGCATTAAAGGCTGTTTACGTGTCTATGAAAAGCATGATGCAAATATGCAAATTCAAGAATGCGTCTTCCACGAGTTTATATATCTTAATGAAAAATGTCAGTGCATAATATATCAACAGTCTGCTTCACCCCACAGTAGCCAGTTTTTTCTAAAGATAGCACAACATGTCCTTGGTGTGGTACTAGGAGTAAATTAACACAGCACAGTGCTTGTTCTAGAAGTCAGCTGATGACTCTTCTGCTGATTTTTGGGGAGGAAAGACCTGTCTGCTCAGGGTGGTCATCTTGAACTGGTTACCACTGCCTAGTTGTGCATGCACACAAGTAATTTCCCCTCACTAGTGTTGCTGCTGTACCGGGGACAGACAGAAACGACACAGGCCCGATCCAGGATGAAGTGGAATTATTTATTAATTTTCAGACTCGTTTATATATCTTAGTTTGCTTGAATGGCATAAGGTTATTGATCCTTTGACCATCCACCTCCCAAAATGATTGGCTAAACTCTACAACACCCATTTCACAAAATTTCTCCAATCAGTCTCACAACAATACTGCATGAACATCTTGCACCTGCAAGATAATGGACTTGGTTTACAAAAACCTCTAACTGTTTTTCGGCCAGCATCTGCGTGAAAGCAAGGACTTTCACACGGACGTTGGCAGAAAGCTGGAAAATCTCCCTGCGACCAAGTTTCCAGCATCCACACACTAGTATTAAAAAAAGCTCTTTGTTGCATTCCATTTGCTATCCTGCTTTATGCTGAGTGGACAAGTTGCCCCATCTGAGTGGAAATCTTGGACTGTGTTTCATGGGACACCTGAGAAGCATAAGGTGGCCATGGGATTTGCGTTCGTGGGTGAGCAGACTCCTACTGGTCTGCATCTGATTTCACATTGTGAATTCTGGTTTCGCCTTGAGTAGTTTCACCTCTCTTTACTTTTTTCTTTTCCTATCAAATTTACAAAATTTCATACCTGGGAAATTGCCGTACAGCTTCAGGAGCCCAGGTGCTGCAGAGCTCACCAGGGAGTCACAGCTGTTGATGGTACAGGTGCCTGTTGAATGCTGCTTTCATTTGGGGTTTGCAGCTGCAGGGAAACAAACAAACTAGAAGTGAATGGTGGAGGGTTACCTGTTAAATTACAGCGTTATTTTATTTGATGGGAAGCAAACAAGGCCATGTCCAGTACCAGAAAACCCTAACAGTCTCCACAGTGCTTGTGAACCAAAGAGAGCTTGTGTTGCTGAATACATGAAGAGTTAAGAAGCAACATTTGGTATGTGCAAGTATTGTCTTTGATAAGCCATGGGGAAATCAACATCTCTTCTTTCTTTGCTGAAAATACAGGAGGCCTCTTGAAGCACTTGCTTTTGGGAATGAGTGTATTAGTGAAGAGTTCATGGATGATCTGGATCTAATTTTTATAGAAATGAATGGTAACTCACTATGGGACTTCAAGTCTGCACAGCTGTATTTTACATTCACCTGCCTTATTCTAGACTTAAAGAATTCTTTGTTTTTTTCCCCCGTTGATAAATAACTGGAGGTTAAAAGTAACTCATCCCAATAGGAATCACTGCCACTGTAAGGAAGAAAAAAAAAAAGAAGTCAGCGGTAGTGCAGTGATGTTTCAATAACCCTAAGTAATCCCCCATATTTCAGTAATAAAGTTGCATGGGCTGCAGTCAGCTTGCCTGTCAGCACCTTTCTACTGACACCTTTCTGTCAGAAAAGATGAAGTGAAGAGAAAAACCTAACTCTGTTTTCTCTTATGCTAAATGTATTCTGCAAAGCTTTGGTGAAATACAAAGCGTGTGGACTTTGCAGATAGTGTTTGCATTTGGGACTTGTGGGAAAATTTATGTGAACTTTGTGCTGTGGGAATGGTTGCCCTTTAAAGCAATTGGTTATATTTAATGTAAGTACATACCTCAAAACTGTATTTGGTAGAGTGCTCTGTTCTTTAGAGCTCTTTTATTTTTAGGAGCAGGAGTGTGAATTATTGGTATAAAATGAGTTTTTACAATTTTACCAGCTTGGGTCCATAGACTTACAATTTTTTTTCCCCGTGAGAAATCTGTTGGTGTTTAAAACCAACAGACAAACCCAAAACCCTGGCAAAGTAAGTCAGAGTACTTTGCAGTTGTGGGCTGAAACTGCCTAATACCATAGTCCAAAAGCTCATTAATATTGATTTTCTTAATTCTCCCAGTAACCTGAACATTTGTTCTAATTACAAGAGGAATAAAAAGCAGACTAACAGATTCTTAGATGTCAAAGTCTGTTGGACCACAAAGCATCCAAAAGGATATCCTTCAGAAGGAGTAAGTGGGAGGAATGAGTACGAATCTCATTAGCCAGTAACAACATGCATACCCATACCTGGGGGAGAAACACCTCTCGAAACATGTCCTTCGTGCTGGACCTCTGGGGTCGTACACTTGCCAAGGTCACACCTTCTGCCTCCCCTTGCAGCCTTTTCTACAGAAGGGGCTGGGGAAAGTTTTGGAAAAACTGGTAAATTATGTTTATTTTGACAGGAAAATACCTGAGCAGTTGGAACTGGGTAAAACACCTCCGGAAGGATTGGGGCTGGGCTCCTGCTTCTCCTGTGCTGGTGGTGGAGAAGGGTTGCTCATGGTATGGTCTCCTGGTTCTTCGTGTGAATGATGCAGGCACCAAGAATAGGATTAGTTTTTGAAGCAATTTTAAATGTGAGCTAAGTATTCTCCTTAAGAGAAAAAAGAAAAAAGGAAGCATTTGTATTTTTCTGAGTAGTCTTAAGGACTGTAGAGTGGGGAAGAAAAATTTCTCTTTTGTCCTTAGTAACCCTTTAGTAAAGCCTTAGTAATCAGAGAATCTGGTCTGAGAAATGCCTTCTGTGCTGGTGGTGCTGCTGATGCTGGAGTGAGGGGTCAGGGATGGAGCTCTGACACTGGCCCATCTGGGCTGTACCTTGGCTCTTTCCTAGGCAGGGTACTCGCCTCAGACCTCATTCCCTGTCAGGGCCAGGTGACCACATTCAGTTTGTGTTGGCTTTGAAACCAACAAAGAGGAAAACAGGGAGGGGAAACCTGTGCAGAGCTTGGGCAGAGCAGTACAGCCCTCGAGGCTGAGTTTGTTCTTGCCATGATCTCATCAGGTGGGTGCTGATAAAGCTTGAGATCCCTCTTGAATTTCATTGGAAACCTCTTTTGGAGAAGACTGGCTAGTAAGAGTCTAAGGAGGAGAAATGGTGTCCCAGGAAAGGCAAAGGTGTTGCTGAAGAAGGAAAATCCGAAAGATTTTCTTCCCTGAGTGCTGTGCTTTGTACAGAGGAAGAAAGGAAAGGCTTCATCAATCTCCCTCTTATTAAACTGGCACAGCTAATATATTCTGCTAAAATGTGTTCATCATGCTGTTTAAAACAGCCAGGTTAGAAATCTACTGACAATAAATGAAGATTTATCGGTTTTCATGTCATTGGGGCACCTAAGACAGGTTTGGAATACTAACTGGAATTTGTGAAAGGGGAAAAAAAACTGTTTCAGTGCCATTTAATTAACTATCTGGCCAATGTTTCTCTCTCTTTATTGTAAAATCTGTAAGTTGCAACTGGCTGCAAACATACTCTTGTACAACTCTGCCAAGAGTTAGCAAATAAACACATTAAAATACAGAATGTCTTGTACAGATCCACGTGTACCGGATAAAGCATATCTTGATCTGCAGAGATGACTTGCTTTAACAAACCAGCACACCAGAAGATAATAATTGTATTTTGTGTATTTCTTGGTAAGTGTGGCTGTGCAGGATAACTGCGATCAGTGCAAATGTGAGCAGTATTTTTTTTAACTGAAGTCATACCAGGAGCCCAATGTAAATAACCTCTTTTATGCAAGCCACAGGTACTTTTATTGCTTACTCTCTGTATTATGTTGTTACTCTAAGCAATAACACTGTAAGCTGTGATCCAAATACAGAGCTGCAAGTCTTAAAATTTCTCCAAATGTTTGAATCAAGTTTGTGGATTAAGGCCCTACAAGATTTAATGAGGTAAAAAAAAATATATTTTTTGGAGGGCTGATTTATGTAGACATTCACATCATTTGTTCAAGCAATTTTAAGTGAGACAGAGCACTATGGATGGTGAGTTTGGACACTTTCTGGGATCCATGGAAGTTAAAAGTGGGAGTTTGTGTGCTCTGCTGGTCGCTGTTCCTCTCCCAGCTTCCCATGGGAGGCGTGCTGCCCTGCAGGCTGCAGCTCCCTGACCTTTGAGGTGATTGTTCCTGCTGTTTGGGGAGCTGCACGTATTAAGGGAAAATGGTGATTTTTGTCACTCAAGGTCAAAGCACTGACACCAAATGACTGGTTCGTGTTTTAGCTTAAAATGCTGCAGACAGCACATTATGGGCATGGGATACATAAAGCTCACCTCTTCTGTGAGATCTACCAAAGGCGGAAATATCCGAGCCTGCCTCGTGACACATAAAATGCTGTGGCAAGCAACTGTTTTGAGGAGATGATGACCAAGTTTGGAAGCATTTAAAAGAACCAAAAGAAATCCAAAGCTATCGAATTAACTTTATTCTCTCTCTTGCAGCTGCTGAAGCTCTTGCAGTCCCTCTGGTCAGGCTTCCAGCGGGAGCTCTTGGGTTGAAAGGTTAACGACTCATTTACTAAGCAGTGCCATTTTCTTTCATTTTTCATCTACAATTATCTCTACTCCTCTAAAAACTGAAAGGCCCTTCCAAAATGTATTGTACTGATGCGTTATTGCTGTCAATTAGTTATTAAATCATAGATCTTTAAAAGTGGAATCTAAATATGCATGAATTTATTCGGCTGCTGCACAGCCACTCCATTAGAGAAGTGATGAGTATCATATCCAGGCAGCTCTGGATACTGGCAGATGTTTCTTTCTAAGGATCGTAATATTCATTTGAATTGTCATTTTTGGGGGATTCTGGGGGGAAGATGGGCACTGAAGGAAGAGCCTTGAGGATGGTGCAGTAGAGGAGCAGAGCAGATCCTGCTGTGGGACTGTCTGTGGGGTGGGAGTTGCTGGGGTAAGAGCTCGGTGTGAGAGCTGGAGACAATTAGGGTGAGCAGTTCAGATGACGATGCCTTCTATGTAGGGGTAGTAAAAGATAAGAAAAGAAGAGCCACATCCTGAGCCCTGGTTAGAGGGATGCTGGCAAGGAAAGAGGAATTGCCAATAACTTATAAATCATAGACTTAAGGACTGAAATAGTTTCGGTGGTTTCAGGGAATGGTAGACATTGAGGGCAAAAGCCAGATTTTTTTCACAGCTGTTTGATACGGTATTCATGTTCTTTTATGAATTCCTTAAATTAGCAGTTTCACTTCTCTGCTGTCTACTGTACTTTGACTCTTAACTGAATTAAGTCACATTATAAATGACATCTTTCCAACAGTCGGAATACAGGTTAGCACTCCCAAGAGGGGTGCTTTAATGAGGTTGTTGCTATGACAGCTCAGCTTCAGGCAGCACATGTGCCACTTCGAAATTACCCTCTCTCCCCTCAAACATTGCAGCAACTTCTGCCAGGGTATTTTAGAACTTCCCTTTCAGTGTAATTTATGACCAGCACTTTGTATTTCTGTTCTCCCAATAATGCAGCTGAGGTTTTGTGTTTATTTTTCTTTTATTTCTGTAATGTTAATAGCTGTGCATGACTTGACAAGTTAAAAAAAAAGGAGGTGTTGGTTCTTTGGCAATTTCAAAGGACGCTCTGAGGACGAGTCAAAACATTTACAGAAAGAACAGGTGCGAACACTACAGTGTTTACAGTGGAAATGTATGGGGCCTGTGCTTCTGAAATTCACATCAGAGAACTTCACAATGGATGGAAATTGTTTATTACATACTCGGACACCTGGTAGGAATACAAACATTCCTGTTGGGAAACAGCCTTGCAAGTGGGTGCAAGGATTTGCCTCTGCCCAGGAGCTGGCCGTGGTCTGTGGCCAGGCTGTGTGTAATGGCTCTCAGTACCTCAAAGATGTAAAAGCGTGCAGTTGTATTTTTCAGAAAGACTCTGAGGTTGTATTTGCTTTGCCACTGCTGTCTGCTAGAATCATGAGACTCCCAGGGAAGGTGAGAAAGTCTTTCCTCTCAGAAACCAATTCACCCCATCCGTACCTTTCTGCACTGGCTCTGCTCTTGTCCAGTGCCAACTTTTGCACAGTTCAGTGTGGGTAAGGCAGTTCCAAGCTCAAGGCTTTTAACCTCAATGTGGTCCAGACAAAGACTGACACTAGTATTTCTGGGAAAAAAAAAAAATAGCAGAAGTCCTAACCACAGTTTAACAAAGTATTCCATGAAAATGTTGGAACAGTCTTTCGGGGAAGGATGGTGTCAGAGTAAGCACTCAGTATTCCGAGTGTTGCTCTGTTGTTGCTTGCCCGTGAAATGACAAAATGTCATGTTTAAACTCAAATGAGCAGCTCTAAAATGCATTTCTGCTGCCTCAGTGTTTTCTAGTTGCTTTGTTGACACAAGAGACTTTATTGTTGAGTCTCCTCTTCCTTCCAAGCTCTGAATTTGAGTTTTTGGATATGTGACTTTGACATACAGAAAGAAGTCATAGTCAAATCTGACATGACCTATATAAATATTGCCTTAAACATTGGCCTGGATGAAAAGTCTTTTTCCCTTTCCAAAGGTATTCAGTTTTCTTGTTTGCTTAGCTGTGAATTGTTGTGGTTGCTTCTCATGAAACGTGTGTCTCTACCCAGCAGTGGGTGCTCTGCCACCTGTTGGAAATCAACTTCTTTATCACTACTCATGTCAGTGAAGGTAAACCCAGGGAGATGCTCAGCAACCAATAATCAGAAAGCTTTCCCATTTTGAAGTTATTTGGTTTAAAAGATTTTTTTGTTTTGTTTGCCACTGCTTTAGCAACAGTGCACTAAAAAAATCTGGAATTTTTTTTTTCTGAGTGTTTTATTGAAAGCTAAAACCTTGAGTAAAGAGTAAGAAGGCTGGCTTTATAAATCAATGCTTCATTGTATGAATTGTGCTATTTACTACTCATGCAAGTATAGTAAATTTTTACAAATGCAAAATCATTCAGCTGTATCCAGATTGGTTCAAAAAGATGCTGATGAGAACAGTTAGGTTTTTTGCAGGTTCTGATAATACTGTTTGCCATAAGTATGCCTGTCCCAGTTCCTTTCTATGACCAAGATGAAAGTGCAATTTATCCGTAATTTTAATGACCAGAAATAGGTCCAAATATTCCACACATTATGCTCTTTCTCCTACTCTCTATTTGACCTGCTTGGCCACTAGTGCCACTTATACTCTGATCATAATTTTGTCCTCCCTGGTAAGAAGGTGAGATGGAGATTAGGAGGTTTTACCCTCGCAGAAAAACCCAGCAGAAAAAGCAAACCCAGCACCCAGGGTGCCTCGACAAAAGGAGACCAGATGCAGAGCGAAAGGCACATGGTGCAAATTCTGGCTTCTCCCTGCAAAGATTGCTGCAAGAACAGAAAGCACGCTGTGATTTATTCTCGTGGCAAAAAACCGCAAATGGAACAAGGAGTACAGAAATCTCAATATGTTGTTGCTAATACAATTTACATTTAGAACAGTGTGTCCTCCTTCACCACCATGCTCTGTTTAAACATAGCTAAGTTCAACTCGTCTATAGCTTGAACTGCAGTCAGAACTTCCACTAAATGAACATCTAAAACTTAATGGTAATTATACAGCTTCTAACAAAAAATTCCTCATGTATTATATTCGTTCAGTAGTTATCTCCGTGTATAATAATATCAAATTATTATGCTGTTGCTCAAAGACATAAATCGTATCATTTTTACACAGACCAGATAATGACTTGCACTTAATGACATGTTTATCTGTGTATATATGGTGAATTTTAAATTGAACAGTTCCAGACATAGTTTTCCTAATATTTGTTAATCCATCTTTAATTAAAATGTAATTGCTAATCCAGATATCACACAGAGAAAAATCAGCCTACAGTAAACTGTGCCTTATTTGCACAAGGACAAAACCTGTGCAGTTACATGTCAGTCTGCTCCTCTGAGTTGCAGCGTTGTCACCTTTCATCTGTGATAACCAACTAAAAACGTATTGCTGAGTTACTGTACTCATTGTTTACCCCCAGATATGGCCGGAGAAGAGTCCAGGAAGTAGTGGAGTTAATTTAGTGCTAGTTAAAAATTCCCAAAGTAGGGCCTGAAGTACTCTTTAATGGGACTTTTTTGCCCAGAATGGGTTCTGCCAGTGCTGCTGCAGCTGAAGTTGCCTCTGACAGTTCCTGGGATAGAAAACACTGCTGAAATCATGTCCTGGGTAGCCCAGAACAAAACTCCCTCTGTGTCTGAGCTCTGTATTCCAGAAGTCAGGCCCAGTCCATCCTGTTTTCCAGCCAAGGGTTAGGGAAGGTAAAGTTAGTAAGATGGAAATTGTGCTTGTCATGTAAAAAAAGTGCATTAAGGTTAACTTGCTTTGGAGGGCTGGGGTGAGGAAGACTCACTCCCGTTTTTCCTCGGTAAGATCCAGTCTGTGTGCAGCTCAGTTTACCAATATTTTTATTTGTAATACTCCATACAGAGAGTTCTAGCATTTCACACTTGACAAGAAATAATCCTGTGACTGCCTGTGCAGAGTTGCACATGTAGCTGCAACCAGCAAGTCTTGTGTTTGTGTATGTGAATTAAAATACCTTGTTAACAGAACGTAATTACAATCTTGGTGGCTGAAAAAATTGTTAGTCTTGTAAAAACTAGGGAATACAAGTTGTTCAGATTTTTTTCCTTGTATATATATTTTTCATCTGTCATTAATGACATTGTTAGGGACAATCCAATTTAAACACATTTCATGTGACTTTTTCAGAGTTGTCATGTCTAAATTGCAAACTCTTTAAATCACACAGGAATTTTCAGGCAAAGCTATATATTAAATGAGGAAAATAAAGACTTGCCTATAGAGTGCCATCTGTTGATTTTTTTTTAATTAGAAACTAGTTTTCATAAATCTGTCTCCCTTATACGAAGTGTATACTAATAGTTAGGCTTCTAAAAATACTCTTTTTTAAAGTCTGAGAGGAAAAACATTTCGCCAAATAAGTCTAGAATATTAACTATCACTAAATAGTATTTCACAAAAATCACATCTCTTGATTCCAGAAGGCTTAACAATCTGTTCCTATTTGGGGTTTGTCTGAATACTATTGGAAAGGCTTGAGCTTTTGGGTTTTGGATATGCTTTCTTCATATTTTTTAACCTGTTCATTTTTTCATCAAAGGAGGTCACCTCTTCACCTTTCTTTTAATCTTTCCTCCCTTTCATTCCCCTTATTCCAGTGTTCTTTCCAGCTTGTGAAAGTCACTTAATCTCTGTTTGAAACTGTACCTGATTTGCTCCGGCAGCACGGCTTCTCTTAGTGAGTTCGTCCATGTGGATAAAGAGGAGGACACCTTTGACATTCCTGCTGTACCAGGAGGATGCAGCCGCTCCTTGTCCAAGAGCTACAAAAGAGGGGTTATTTTAGGAATGCTATGGATTTGTGTATCGCTGGCTTGGTTTGCAGTCACTCTGCCTTTGAGACGTGTTGGAATATCTGCTATCGGTGCATGAATAATGCTGCTATTTATAACTTGTTTTCAGGCAAGAGGCCTGTCCTGGCCCTGGCCACCAGGAGAGGCAGTCTGTCTGTGTGGAAATTGCATTTGTTTCGGTTCCTTGCTAAAAAAAGTCCAAGCTCCACCACCCCTCAAGGTGAGGTGGTGTTTGTGAGCCATTCCTTGGCCAGGCAGAGCCCTTTCCAGAGCAGCCTGTGCCCAGGTGAGCCCAAAGCCAGGCTCCTGGGGGAGCTCTCGTCTTTCCCGTGCCAAGTCCTTAAACCACCTTTAGTTACAAACCTGAAAACAAACACGGTGAAAACATACCATGCTTCCACCTGGCATCCTTATTCCTGCAACCTGCTTGGAAATGGATTTTCTTCCCCATGGTCTCCTTATGTCTGGTCTGCTGAGCACCGGCAGGTCGCTGGGGCTCTAGAGCTCGCTTGCTTGTGCCTCACTTGTATTATTTCCTTTTAATCTTAGCTAGACAGAGCAGATTAAGTATTGCTGCCTCTCCCCCTTGCATGGTAAGCCAGGACTAACAAAAACTAAAGACAAATCTACTATTACAACTCTTGCCTATGAGGGAATGGGGTGAGGGAAAAGGTTCAGGACTGGCAGCTAATAGACACGCAAAACTCATCTTCACAAGATACTCCCAAAGTCATTATTCTGTGAATAATCTTATAAATGAGGGGGTTGCTTAACAATCGCATTCTCAAGTATAATACATTTTTCACTTAACTTGTCTTTGCAAGCTGATTTTTCTTGAACCTGCAAAATTGAATTCCTTCCTAAGAGGAGGATCAGTTACCAAGAGTATGAGATGTATATTGAGTGTATGTTGTCAGGGGTTATCTGGTGTAGGAAACATGACGCTTTCAGGAAGAGAGCACGCAGATAAATAAAAATTTGTCTTCGGATGCGATCAAGACACCCACTCTGTGAACATGAGGAACTTCCAGACTTCAAGTGCCACCTCTTAACTGGTGACGAAAGTGGGTCCAAAGGTGAACAGAATGGAAAACTGTCTGAGNAGGCAGGTTTCTCTTAGCATGACAACAGGGAAGAGTGTGAAGTCTGACTCAACTTTTAGTGGGTAAAGTGGCCAGAAGAGTCCTTAAGTCTTGAATCAAAAAAATATTAGGGTGAGGTAGGTAGTTTTAGGGTAAAGAGGATGAATGAAAGGTGGGAGACGACCTTAATTTCTTAAAAGTATTTTCTTTTCCTTCCTTGTTCTACATTAGCATCTTCTCTCTGGCTCTGTAAAGCTCCTGCATTTATCCCTGGGGCTTCAGCCTTTTTACTAAAATACATTTTGAAAAAAGCTCTAAGTGGAAGTTTAACAACCCCTCTCCACCAATAAAGATTGTTCAATAAAATCATAACTGCGTATTCCTTGGCCCAAATCCACGTATCTGATTCTGCACAGATGCAGAGCAAAACCTGCTGGAAGACAAGGAGGGCATCCATCAGATGAACTTTGTCCTTGTTTTCTTGTTTTCTTTCACCTCTTCATGCCCCTTTTTTGTCTGCCCTTCTTATGCTTTTGGTGCAGCAGAAGTTTCTGAGATGGTCTTGGTGTGTCTGTGTGAGCCTTATCTTCACATCTTCTTGACATATGTTTTAAAGCAGCTTTGAAAAGGATCCCTTTCTAACACAGCACCCGTGATTTTATGGTAGAAAGCTCTGTGTTAACAAACCCCAGTTCCTTGTTTGCTGTTTTTAGTTGCTCCTGGACCAACCTGCCTTCAGACTGCGTTGATGAACCTCTTCCATCCCATGCTGTTCTCTTTGTGGTTTGCTGTTTATTTCCCACTATGCTCTTTAAAATCCTAATAGCTTTGTCTGTAGTGTGCTATGCTTGGCATCAGCAATTTAGAATTTCCTTGCCAAGTAAGCACAACCTTTGTTTTGCTCAGGCAACACTTTAAAACTTAAAAACTGTGAGTGCAGTAAATCATACGGGGTGAAAAAACAAGTCTTCTTTTAAAAATACATCTAATAACTGTGTTTGTATTTCTTCAGTGGTACAGCAATAACTTCTGAGTACTTTACAACTGTGGTGATTTCTAGTTCACTTTCAAAAATGCAGCTTATTGAAAGTGTCACTATTAATAGCCTTCTGGTGGTACAATAAAGGATAATTCAGTAGGATATCCCAGTTAAGCAGGATATCGTGTTTACATTGGGTTCCTGCCCAGCAGCTGCCTATGCTGAAGTTCTGCGCATAATTCAGGAATTAATCAAGGTGTAACCATGGGGACAATGCCAATGTGGTCATCATAATGTGACCTGTTAAGACAAATTATATAATTCATTTGCAGTCTGGTGTGATCATGGGTAATAAGCTACTGTTTTCTTGACCACCTTGGCCATATGGTAATGCTGTTGTTGCTGGTGCTTCCCAGAAGAGGTAAAGAAAATGTGAAAAAAACCAATATTTATTGAAATAGAGCTCCATTTTTCTTAAATGTCTGTCTATATAGTGTGAAATTAGATTCCAAATATGTGTATATACAGCAGCATAAGCATGTTTCTGGGTGAAAATTACACGATCACTTGTGCATATTTTCTGAGACAAAAGTGCAGGGAAAAACAACTGGTCAGTATTAGTGAGAATGAAGTAATTTAATTGGATTTTTCATTTTTATTTTTAGCTTGCAAGATAATTGCCTCATTATGGGTGGTAGATTCTGATTTTATTTTATCAGTGTTAATCAGAACTACATGCAGTTCCCAGAAAGATGTAACCGGTCACAAAAGCCCTTTGGATGCTCAGAAATGACTATTAAAAACTGAATAGTTCAAATATATAAAAATGGGATTTCTAGCAAAACAGCCATTTTGGGGAAGGGGGGGCAAGAATCATTTTGTTTGTTAAATTAATGGTACTATTTCAGTTAATTTGGGCCTCCATTTAGAGCTCATCAAGACACCCATGGGAATATATGAATTAGTTTGTTTTAATTGGATTATTTAATTTGATTGTTTGAATTGCCTTTCTCTTTTTATTTGCAGCCCTTTTTTAGCTGAAAACATTTTCTGATTTGGATTTGCATGTGTGCTTGTTGTGTATGCTCACTACTTTGATTCTCTTCCAAAGATCTTTTCTTTTTTCCTCGAAAAAAAGTAGTGAAAATTAATATGTTGGCAAAATCCAGCCACGAGTTCAGAGGGAACTGTGAATGATGGATGCCGGATCTTTCTCTTCCACTGCAATGGCAACCTGTTAAGACAAATTATTTTATTAAAAGTGCTGCTTTTTAAATTACGCCCCAGAAATAAACAAATCAAATGCAGGAAACTTTGAGACCCTCACCCGCCAGTATTCCGTGAGTGGACAGATGGGGCCTGATCTGGTGTAAACACAGTTTTGCGCTGGTTCAACCAGGTTGATGTACATGGAGCTGGATCCGGGTTTCCATGCCAAGAGAAAAACAAGTTAGCTTTGAAGCAGGGCTTGTGAAGAGATAAACGTGCAGGGGATGACTTGGGCAGAGATTCTGCCTGCACGTTACTTGAGCGTTACAGCACGAGGTGGTGTAATTCTTGACACTGTCTGTGTTAGTCTATAAAACTAATTTATCAGGTGGGGCTGATAATTGTTTGAACGTGATTCTGGCAGACCAGGCAGGAGTTTGGTTTGTGCAGCCTAAAGGAATCCTCCTGAACCATCCACTCCAAGTCAATGGCAGCTTTGTCATCGACTTAAAGATTAAAGGGTTCAGTAAGGTGAATTGACATAAATCAAAGTGATTTAACTCTGATTTAAACCAACAAGCAGAAAACTTTGATTTAAATAATTGATTTTAATCTAATTGTGAATTTATAGTGTTAGTGGTTTTCTCAGAGGCAAATTACTTGACTGGTGTATCAGAGTAAATGCACTGATTTGTGACCAAAGAGAAATTTAGCAGATACTTTCTTTGGACAAACGCTGAAACAGTCCTCTCTTCCCAGCTATGTGGGTCTTTTCCAGACCAAATCTGTATTCAGCCTTAAGTCTTCATCAGTCTTCAGCTCCTGTTTGAAAAGTGAATGGATGAGATTTAATTCAGTGACTGTTAATTCTCAAGATGTATTAATTTTCATCTGCCTTTATTTTAAAACTGGTTTCATCATTTTAGTCACCATTTGGAGTGGATTTTTGTGGACACTAGAGGGAGTACACATTGTTTCAGGAAGTTTTAAGATGTTTTAGGATGATCTAATCAGGCAGTACAGAGCTATATCTGATGTTATAGCTGATGTTAGCAGTCAAGTTTTTGTATCTTGGGTCATTTATGAGGAGAAAACGCAAAAAAAGGTAAAGGTCAGGTTTTTCAGAAAAACCTCTGAAAAAAAAAATTAAAAATTTCTGCTGTTTTCTGTGATGCCAAAATTGCACCTTGTGTTCTCCAGCATAGTTTAAAATGCAACTCAGGCACAAAGTGGGCAGGCAGTGTCGACAGGCTTCAGGCTGGTTTTACTCAGCACTGCTGACTGTGAGACGAAGGTACCAACATCATCTGCCTGCTCTGCTGCCGAGGTGTTGTTTCCCACTCAGCTCAGTGTTTTCCTTGCCCCATCACAGGAAATCCCACAACATGGCAACCAGGCAATAGAGGTAGGAATTGGAGGATTGTTTTTCATGAAATTTCTAGAATCCAGAGGTAAATAAAAAGACAAATTAGAAAGAAAAAAAAAGAAAAGCAGTAGTATGGCACCCTCTGCACCATCCTGCTTTCTGTATTATTAAGGATGTATGTTGCCTGATTAAAACGAGATTGCTACAATCTAAAATATTATTTGGGCAGGGCCATGGAGTTGTTGACAGTGCATTAAATGGTTCAAGATGAATGAGGTTAAAGTCATTATAAAGAAAGCGCAAATATTCCAAGTTTTCTGAAACATAGTAAGGCTTGGGGCACTGGTAAGTTGTTTTTTTTTTTTTGCTGTGTTTTCCCTCTCTTTAGCCTTTTAACCAGTTTTAAGTCAGTTTCAATGACTCCAGGTTGATTTCAGTAGTGTTACATACATTCCAGGGTAAATGTATTGGTTATCATAAGAATAGTTTGTCTCAGATGTAATTTTATTGGCTTGTGTTAAAATGCATTGATTTTTTGGCTGAAATACTTGGGCTTCAGGGTAGATACATTTGTTCTGGTTAGGAGTGCACTGGAGTCAGTGGAGCTCTTGTGTTTCAGCAAATACATTTTTGTTTAAAAGTAAATGTAACATTTGAAGAGATTAAATGAGCATTAATTGATCAGGTGCTGTATTTTCAAACCTGCCATTCTTTCTAGCGTGAAATGTTAGGACACTTGAAAGAGCACTTTCTGCTCATGATATTTTTAATGTATGTAATCGTAAATCTTCTGTGTAATGGTGTGTTCACCTTACTAAAATATATATAAAACACATACATAAATAATATTTCTCTTCCCATGTTGAAATCCATGGAAAAGGCTGCAACAGAGGAAATCTGCAGCTGGTTTTTGGGGAGTGCCTCTTCCCCATTTTTTCCCCCTCCTCTTAATTCTCCTCTGGTTATCTCCCCTTGAAAAACTTGGTCTTACTTAACCCTTCTTTGTGACTAGTCACTAGCTCATAGTTTTGACAGACTTGAAAGATCTGTGGAAATTATGGATGTGATAATTCTGTGATAAAACTCAGCTTTGGCTGAGCTTGCTGTCCGTGTCAGCAGATGGAGCTCTGATGGACCTCGGCTCCACTGCCAGCACTGAAATTGCCTCACTGGCTGGGCAGAGCCCCATGCCTGGCACTCTGGTCCTGGGTTCATAAATTAAATACATTATTTGTGTTGTTTTTGTTGTTCTTTTCCACACTGGACATGAGCAGCTCTACCACAGATGGAGCAAGCCGGCTGTGGTGCAAATGGCTTATAAAGCCAATATTTCTGTAATCAGCTGTACCTGTGAGGTGGCTGTAAACTGCTGTGCTCTCTGCTGTTTGGCCACGGTGGGGAGGGAGAAGCCTTCCTCTTGTTCCCTTCCTTCTGCCAAATACTCTTCCCGCTGATTAATCTGTGCCCTGAGCATGAGGAGAATGACATGAGATTCAAGGTTTGCTTACAATGTGCATAATTAAGCCAACCACAACATTGGTGCCTAATATAAGGTGGAATACCTGGATAAGAAGTGCGACACATACCTTTTCTGGAAATGTTATATTACATATGTATGTCTTATGAACTTGAATATTTTTTTCCACATTTGGCTGTCAAACTACCCCAAAATCTCTTGCAAGATTCAAATTCTATTTATTCTCCCTTTAATTCATAGAAGTTTAAGAATATTTTTTCAGACTCTAACTACATACAGAAGTCCTATCAACTCTAATGGTTGTTACTTGCAGTTAAAGAAAGGCAAATAGACTTTTATGTGTTTTAAATCCTACTAGTATGGCTATCAAAAAATTAATGACTTACAAAACCAAAAGCAATCCTGCCACATTTAATATTCTGCAACTGCAAGTCAACTTATTATATGCATTAATCAATTTGTCATAAATGAACCCCTGTTTTATATACAAGCAAATAAAACAGCCATGCAACAACATATTTTATTCATAAACCAATATGCAGCAAAGCAAATGGACATAGATTTAATGTCTCACTTTTTAAATAAAATATGTTTACATCAATCTGCTTGTTATACAAATTTATGTAGCCTATATGAATCAATATGTGATATATATAAACTGCTTTTAAATCTGGCATGTTTGGTACTTCATAATTACCTCAATTTAATGAAAAATTCCTAGTTGTAAGACAGTCTTAGAAGCAACTCAGATTTTAATTAAAAGTTTTACCTTGGTTTTAAAAAGGTCATATTAGCCAAGGGGAGATAATGTCCTTTCATAGGAGCACATCTTGCTTCTGTTGCTAATTGATGGTATTTGCCGAAGAGTAATTTATGCTGCTGTTAAGGGGAGAAAGATGAAAAAAAAAAGATTTTCAGTAGTGTTGTTACAATTTTTTGAGAATTATGTTTTTTCAATGTCAGAATGTTCATGCTTTGTCCAGTAGGTAAATAGTGTTTAAAAAAGAAGTTCATAGCAATATTCTTAACTGGTGGAAAAATCCAATATATTACTAGTGAAGGAAAAATGTCTGCCAGGATGCGTTTACTGATGAGACAGCAGTGTGTCCTCTGGTCCAATGGGAAATTATATGTTAGAACATGTACGTGTCCTTTGGTTTTCAACCCAGTCCTGACATTTCTCTTCATTTTGGTTGGGAAAGTTAACTGTGATATTCACCATGGAGTATCTGCTCCACCACTCTGCATGACTACAGAAAAAAGACTTCTAGATACCTTTAAATACCTGGAGATGAAAATAAAAATCAGAAAAAATTGAACAAAACAATGTAACCGTTCAAAGAGAATATGTAAAGCAAGATCTGAGAGTCATTCAAAAATCAAAATAGGCAGGCTTTAAATCCAACAAAATTTTTCTGAAAAGATGTTCCCTCTGGTGCAAAATACTCTCTTTAGGAGACTGAAATATAAGGGAATTCATGATGGGAGGTGAATCAAACCAAGGGAAAGACAAACAATAGATTGACAAAAGCAATCAAAGGAACAGTCTAAGTAAAATAAGAAAAGCAAGGGGAGTATTTTGACATCTTGATCTTAAGGAAACCTCTTCCCAGTCATCCTAATGCCTTGAACTTGAAGGCAAGAGCTGATCCTGCTGATACACATCTTCTCTAGCCCTGTCATTTCTGTCAAGGACAAAAAGGAGAACCTTTTGAGATGTCAATTTTCGTTTGCCCTGCGTATGGTAATGGGATGCCCAGCCCGAAGACAGAGGAGTATTTCAGTATAATTCAAGAAACCATGCATGGGGCTGATTTTATTTAATTTATTGACTCCATCACTGCTTTATTATGAATAACTTGTGTGTTTAAGACACTTCTTGATCCTAAAATGATATAAAGAAAATAATTTAGAATCATAGAATAGAATCATAGAATATCCTGGGTTGGAAGGGACCCTAAGGATCATCAAAGTCCAGCTCTTGGCCTGTCACAGGACAGCTCCAAGAACCACAGCATGTACCTGAGAGTGTTGTCCAAACGCTCCTTAAGCTTTGGCAGCCTTGGAGCCATGACCATCTTTGTAACTCTCCTTTGGACACTCTCTAATGGCTTAAAGTCTTTTTTATGTTTGTGGTGCCCAAAACTGCGCCCAGGACTCGAGGTGTCTTTGTTGACCTTTGTTGAACTTTATAGAGCTGCTGGTTGCTCAGCCCTCTAATTTGTCCTGGCCTCTCTGCAGGGCCCTTTAACCAGGCCCTCCAGTAAGACTGATGGGTCTGTAGTTTCCAGGGTCATCCTTCTTGAAAATTGGGATGTTTGTTGGCTCAACTGGGACCTCTTCAGATTCGCAAGACTGTGCAGAAATCATTGAGAGAGGCCTTGTGGTGATCAGCCAGTTCTTTTAAGTGTTCTCAGTGGAATCCCATCAGGCCCCATAAACTTAGAAGGATCCAGCTGGGGCGGTAGATCCTGCACAAGCTCAGGGTCGACTGGGAGTTTATAATTCTCAAGACCAGTGTTATTTCTGCACTGCCTTTTGCTATCAATGCATTTAAATAATCTCATTGTCGCCCACCGTTCTGGCCAACTTCAACTTCAACTGAGCTTTGACCACACGAATTTTCTCCCTGCAGCGGCGAGCAGCACCTCTCTATTCCTCCCATATCACCTGACCTTGCTTCCACTGGTTATACGCTTTTCTTTTTTTTGCCTTAGCTCCAGAAGATCATCCCTGGTCAGCCAAGTCAGCCTGAGGATTTAAATTCTGCCTTGTCTGCTTGCTTTCTGACATTTTGGAATTGCCTGTGCCATTGGGAGGTGTTGCTAGAAAGCGACCAGCACTGATGTACCACAGTGAAAGTGTTTTCCCAGGGGCCTTTACTCATTCCCTCAGCAGCCTGAAATCTGCTCTCCTCATGTCCAAGTTTTGTTGGTGATTTCCCTCCTGTCACCAGGTTTTAAACTCAATTGTTACGTGATTGCTGTGGCCACGATGCCCACCAATCACCACTCACGAGACCGTCTCTGCTAACTGGCAGCAAATCAAGGAGGGCGTCTTCCCTCAGTACGTGTACCGTGCAGTTAATCCTTACCCAGAGACACCCTCAGCCGTGCCATTACCAAGTGCAAGCTCCACACATTCCAGCCCCTCTGTTACATAGAGCCACCACCCCCTGCCTCCATACTTATGGAAGAAATTGGGTGGCTGCCTGGCTGCTATTTTCATAAAACTGTAATCACAGGGATGGAGCACGACGGTGACAGATGCACATGTAACTTCGCTAAATTTTCAAAAGATAAATTCGCTAAAAAAGAGCTGAGACTCCTTTTGTTAAGGCACTTACAATTTAAGAGACAGATTTACAAACACTTGCTGTTGGCTTGCTCCAAGGATCAAGGATCCTGCTGAGCATTAAGAATTATTGAAAATCAATAAATTCTTAGTGTGCAGAAGGTCAGATGTGTTTCTAAAATACAGAGATGTACAATTAAATTATTACAGTGCATATGTGCCTTGTTTAAAAGATCTCTTTACAACAGATTGTTATTCCCCTCAATCTATCAAGTAGTTAATTTTAAATCCTAAGGAAACACATATCCATATGTATGTTACTCTGGAAAGTTGTTATGTTGCTTTGAGCATATCAACACATATTTTTAATGTTGTTTGTGCTTCTGTTTTCCTGTCAGATGAATTTCAGAGCCATTGTTATCTTTTATGCTATTTACAAAGTTACCCTTCTTCTGTTCTACAGTGCAGCTCATGAAGTTTTACATTTCAACCTTTTTCTTCTTTCTTCTCTTCCCCCCTCCCCAACATCACAGTGCTCTGTCTTTGCATCCCAGGCCAGGTGACTTTTCCTGCAATTAACCTGGATCACTTGATCTGGAATACGAATTTGTGGAAATCTAGTCTAAGGCTTAGCAAATAAATTCATGCATAGGTACCAGAATAAGTGATTTGATTAATCATCAATATTGCAAAGTTCTCTGCACTTCCTGCAAAGTCAGACAAGAGCTGTGCATTATTTAGGTTTTTGGGGTGGTGTGGGTGGGTTCTGATTTTAAAAATCTTGGTCCAGGTTCTTGCTCTTGCCAGGCCAGTAGACTGAGGCTGTCTGTCTGTTGTCCTGTCTCTAAAGGTACCTGTAGTATCAGATGATGTTTTAGTGTTTGATGACAAAATTCCACTGTCTTGTGGAACCAACTGCTGGCACTGTGTCCTAGAAATCTATCAGTCTGTTCTTACTTTATGTTGGCAGTAATAACAGTCACTCTACCACTGCTTGTCAATGCTCCCCAAATTATCCTAAAAGTTCTGAATCATCAGTGTAATAATTAGTAAAAAGCTTATTTAAAAAAAAAAATTAACTAAGGGCTTTCCCAGTCTGCCTCAAAGATAGCAGCATAGTGGAGATGGTTTGTTTCAAAGCATTATCACCATGGTGGTTGGTAACCTGTGCCTGGTGTCATAAAAACAAACGAACAAAACGCCCAAAACACCAACAAAAGGCAATAAAACTGTTAGTTCCCCAATATGTAATGTGCATGTTTAAATGAAAAATGTAGTTCGGTGGTTTGAATGCTGCCCCTGGGCAGCCAGGGGCTGGACAGAAAGGAGTAGTGTTTCCACTCATGTTTGGAAGAAGACTTTCTCTGGTTTTGGTGACAGTAGGAAGTGGTCACGACCTGCAGCAAGGGACATTCCAACTAGGAAAACAAGATTTCACCCTGAGAGAAGCTTCAGTGCTTGTACTGGTGCCCAGAGGAGCTGTGATATCTCCATCCCTAGCAACATCCAGTAGTAAACTTGTCCTGTTCCAAGGCAAACAGATTTAACTCTGAATTTAATTCTCCTTTGAGCAAGGAAGTTGGATCAGGACTTTTGGAGGTGTGTCCCAACTTACAGTAGTGTGTAATTTCCAAAACAGGAGGGTCCAAGTAGCATTATAGTCTTGGGAAGATTTTGAAACACCTTCCCTGGTATGCACTTAAAAAATAAAAGGTACATTTGTCAGCCACTGAAAAATGCAGGAACTTTGAAAGAAGCCTTTAAAACTTGCCTAAAACTGCACCAAAATAATGGGCTCCTTGAAGAGGCAGCCTCATAGTTGAGGCCAGATATACACATACATACAGTTAGCCTAAATCGTGGTCTATTTGAAAAAGATTTGTGAAAGCTATGGTGTCTGAGCAAGCCATTTTTGCTGCATAGCACAAAATATCAAAAGTTCAAGAAAGAGCCACAATGTAAATTTGCAAAGGAAATTTTCAGAATACAAAAGGCTTTTCTTTAGAAAAGCTGTTTTGCCTGTGAAAGTGTTTCTAACCAGTGCAGTAATTGCTACAAGACACACATAGGGTAGGTGATAGTACAGTGATGGCATCGTAATGTCAGCCTCGGAGCTGGGTTTTCACTGAAACCCAACTTTTGAGTTGCAAAGCTGGTTAAGGTGGATATGATGAGGGGCTTCATAAGGTGGAGAAAGACAGATTTTGCTTTGCACAGTGACATTGATCCTTGCAGGAAATTTTACAAAAGCCGCTGAGCCTTGCCAACACAAAAACAGCTGGAAAAGAAAAGAAGACTGGCAGGGAAAGTTCAGCTTCAGAAATGTAGCTTCAGCCTGGGCTTGTCAGAAGCGGTGTTGACCCTCAGGCACAGGGAGCCTTGAATTTCACTTGTCAATACTCTGAATGTGAAGCAGAGGACATGGTGTACTTGGATCTGTATTAAAGGCTGTATAGCAAAGTTTATCCTGTTGCACTTGGACAAGAAAAATTAAAGGGTGTCTCCAACTTTCTAGTTAGACCAGAGGTAGTAATTAACTTGAGGCTTAATGCGGAGGGGAGGGAATAGAAAGAGAAATTGGAGACTAAAACCAAATTGTTCCTAAACAGTGCTTGGTGGGGTCAGCAAATGGCTGTATGATACCCATAAGCTGACGGGTGTCAATTCTGCTTAGTTCCAGGGGCTGCTTGAGGACCACAATGTTTTGGAGAAGGAAATGCTTCTCTGGTATTTGTAAATTTGTAAACATCTGTAAATTATATTATTCCTTCCAGAGAAAGAGTGCTAATGAGAGGGGGAAATTTTAATAAATTTCTCTGAGAGCCTGTAGAGGTTAAGAAGTACCAGGTTTATGTTCTTCTGGAATAGTCTGCATGTAGTATATAGTATATATAGCCTGGAATAACAGCAACTTTTACTTTTTGCATTCTTCTTATTTTAGGTTAAAAAGTTGGAAATGGGAAATAGTCAGGGGAAAACATTAAAATATTTAATGAATACTTCTTGGGAATCCAAATATCAGAAATACTTCTCCCATAATCAAAAATAATAGTATAAAATTGTGCTGTTTAATGACTGATGACCTTACTCCACCCATATGGAAATGTCTCTTTCCTCATTTTGGACCTATACTCTCCTATGAACAGGTTTTATTTTCTTTTGGGCAGTATGGAAGTTCAGAAGAATGCCATTTAGCATTAAATTGGTATGTTCACCTAGAAGATTTAAGAACTTCAGGTTTTAAGTTTTTGACAGCACCTTTGGGTCAATTCCTGGATTTAGCTAAGTTTCTTCAGTCTTCCCAAGATACACTAATATGAATTCTTGCACGTATGAAAAAGCTTTGTGAAGCATAACATGTCTGTGGACTCTTCTGTACACGTACCAAGGAAAATCAGATCAGATGTGTACATCAGGGGGCAAAATCATGGCTGAGCAGTCAGCTTGCAGTAAAAATAAGAGAAGTAAAGGCTGTGTAAATTAATTGCTGAAGTAACACCATATCTTTTTTGAAGACGCAGATGAAAAGCGTGAGGACAAGACTGACCTAGGCAAGATTTTATAAATCGCCAACTTTAGGCATTCATTTTCTTCTCAGATTCACACAAACACTAATGCAAACCAAACCACTGTGCATTCAATATTCATGAATGAAAAGCCATTTTTTTTATTGTCTGCTTCAAAGAAATTGTTCCCAGTACTGAGATCAGCCTTCAAAGTTGAAAATTTTGGATGAACAGGTGAGTTTTGAGAGCTGGTAAAACAACAGAAAAATGGATAAATGTCAACCTCAAGCATAACCAAAGTGGTTTCCATAGGAACACAGATGTGTGGCCCCTGTGCATGACAGATTTAGCAATTTGATTGCATGTTTGTACTGACCTTACAATTGAAAAAGGCCATTTGAGAATTCCGGTATTTGAGGATCCTAGCAAGGACGTTATGCTAATGGCTCCAGAAGTATCCCTAAACTCCTGCGTTAAAGTTCATAGCTGTATGTGGTTTACAGAGAATCAGAAGCAGAAATTGTGAGGTGGTGAGTTCCAGGTTAGCCTTAGCAAAGTGCTTTGCTGAGGGTTAGGACAAAGAAAATGTGCATGGACATGTCCTTTAATGTGTGTCCTGGTGATTGTGGAAGCCGAAGCTGAGGTGACATTGGGCAGTGACCTTTATCCAGTAAATGCTGTGTTTCCTTAGGTTGCCATGAGGGTCAATGTGCCCGAATGCTCCTTGTGTGATACCCTCGAGGGCTCTGCAGCCTCTCCTTGCCAAAATAAACATTAAAACCAACCAACCAAAGTCAAGTCAAAAGCTGCATTTCATAGAACCACAGAATGGTTTGGGTTGGAAGGGACCTTAAAGATAGTTTTGTTCCAGTCTCCTGCTGTGCATGGGGACACCTTCCACTATCCCAGGTTGCTCCAAACTCCTTCCAACCTGGCCTTGCACACTGCCAGGGATGGGGCAGCCACAGCTCTGTAGAGGTGTGTAACTCCCTAAAGACTTTTGGAAATATAATTGATTACAGATAACTTTTTGATTAATGTGAAACATTTCAGTGTCCAATAACTTGCTCGGGCTGAGCTTTGTAGCCTAATGAGTCGAGTCTGCACGAAACTTTCTAATCTGCATAAAGGTCGACCAGTCAATAATTTTAGTCTCTGCTGATTTAACACATTGAAATGTTCACGTAGATGAAAAAGCTTCTGTGCTAACTCAAGTGGCCTTGCTTTTTTTTCTTTTTTCTTCTCAGATTCAAAGTCACAACCTGAGCAGTGGCCCCTCTGCTGTGGCACTGTGCCTCAGCAGGTGCCAGTGGCACTTAATGACCTCGGAGACACCATGCCATGACTTACGTCTCTTATTTCTGCTGTAGTTATAAGGAGTATCTAAATTGGAACATAAATTGTCTCTGGTTAATTATTTCATTAAATGAGCAATGTAGACTGCTAAGCATTATTATTCCCATTTTACAATTGAAGAAATGCAGTTAGCGATGTCTCAGTGATGCGGATGAGAATATTTAGTTGCATATCTGCAGTCTCATGAGTATCATAAATAAGCCCAAAATCTGGCATGTTTCAACTGTTGGAGTCATTGAAAAGAGACTGATAATGAAGATAAATTTGTGCATATGCTGTACTTGTTCTGAATGTACAATTGCTGCTCATTTCCGCGAGAATCAAAGGCGAGCTCTGAACTCTGGCTACTGAATGCTCCAGGATAATTTGCAAGCCCAAAAAATGAGTCCCAAAATGGGATTTAGTAATACCATTGATCTCTTTGTTGCAGCAAGCTCAGGTGCTGTAACAGAGATCTCCACATTTAGACACCCTTTTTCATGTGGCATATGATTTTTTCTGGAGATAAGGATACACATTACAATCTGGTGGTATTTTTCAAAGATTTGTTTTATTTTTTTCTAAATAAAGAAAAAAAAGGTTTCTTTTCTTTCAGATCACTTATTTTTGCAAGATGCATGTTACCTTTCAGAACAGTGGGAGTACAGGACCGGGTGTTTGTAAACATTTCCTTACATTCCCAGACATTTTCTCTTATTGATATGTGGGTCTCAGCACTTGCTTCAGTTAATCAGAGATGTCTGAATGGAGCATCAAGGACACTGAGCTCTGAGGTGTGGCTGTGGCTGTTCTTGGAGTACTTGAGTTGTGAAATAAAGAAATGGATTTCACCAATTTAACTTTCACAGTATGACTTATTAAAATACTTTATTTTCGCTCCTCAAATCACCTTGCAGTGTAAAACCAGAATGTAAATCAGTGGTGCAAGTTGAGACTGGTGTCAGCATTATTTTTTTTCCTTCCTCTGATACACAGTGTTTTTCCAGATCCAGATTTCCTTTTGGGCCTGCCAAGCTCAGCCGGTGTGGCACAGCTGAAACACCTGTGTGGGGTGTGCTTTCCTTGCCTGGTGTGAAGCGAACACACGGGGTCATGCAGATTGAAATGACTATTTAAACATAACATGATGTTACTATTCATTGCACCAGATGACGATGTTATTAAAATATTCGAGGAATACAGAGCCTTTAAGCACACAAATGCTCCAGCATTGTAATTAGGTGGTTGAGGGTTTCTTCCTTATGTGACCTGCCACCAGAGCTGGGGCACTTGGAGGACCTCCCAGGCACGTGTAAACCTTGTCAGGTTGTGGAGAGCCGAGCTCCTTGGCCAGATGTATTTGTGAGTTCCTGCGGGGAGCCGAGGAAATCTATGTTTCAAATACCCTGTGCCCTGCAGAGAGAGCTTTCATGTAGGCACTTGCTGCACATCTTGGAGAAAACGCCGAACTTTTAAGTGCTCACTGGTGTGTATCTCATCCAGCCCAAGGGAAATAATTGGGAAGTGTTTATAAAATACAGCCTTGCTATCAGCATACGGAAGGGAATGAGAGAAAATGGGATCCCGTGGTGTGGCAACTGTACTCAGAATTGTAATAAAACAACTGAAGAAAGAAGATTTGTGTGATGTGTCTTAACTAGAAAGAAGATCAGAAGCTGCCACATCTGCAGGCTTGTTGTGGAGTGAATGAGAAATATTTGTATTTCTTATTTCATTATGATTATGCCAGTCCTTTAAAAGCATTCCTGAAGAAGAGTGGCTCAGTGCTAGGAAGAATTACATCTTTTCTGCTGGCCACTTTGTATGAATATAGGATGTTTTTTTCCCGTTATGGGAACGTTTGTCGTTTTACCATGAAAACAGACACACCATGTGTACATCCGCCTATTAGCATATGAATTACAAAATTGCATGTAGAAATGTGATGATCACATTTAACAGCGAGGGTCACATTTGGGTACAAAATCTGTCAGTGCTTTGTGACCAGCATAAGAGATTTGCTTTAAGGCAGATGCGTTGTGTGGGATTAATCTAAATTAAAGTTCTCCTTTCACTGTTATTCCCAGGCCCTGAATAAAGATGCAAACTCTGACTTAGTCTGGAGAGCAGGAGCAGGTAAGCAGAGGGTGCAGAGTTTGCCCTGTGCTGTTTTGTGAGGTGGAGTGTTAGTGCTGGGGTAGAAGAAATCTCATATATTCTTAAACTTCCACAGAGTGAATTCTGCTTCTTCCTCCAATTCCCTGTGTGTAAATTAGGGGTAGTTCAAGGAAGCTGCAGGGTTGCGCTGATGCAAACTGAGTGCTTCTTTCCCTTATAGCTTCAGAGTTCATAACTTCACTAAAGTCTTTCATGTATGCACTCCTCTTCAGATTCCTGAAATAGAAATGATCACAGGCTGGTGCCCTCAGACCAGCTCTGCTCCCCATGAGCAGAGGATTGGTTATGTTAATCACCATGGAAAGGATGCATTTCATGAGAGAACAGAAAAACATTTTTTCTCACAATTTTTAGACAGCCTTTCAAGAAATCTGCCTTTTTTCAAGTGCCTGCACTGTGCAATCTCGGCAATTGTTCAGTAAGGGATGGATCCAAGAAGGGGGTGCTGAGTGATGCTGAGAGTGGCTGCACCCTCTGAACATCTGGGAGGCTTCTGTATCTGCAGTGTGCAGATCTTCACCCTGCCAGCCACAGTCTGTGCTGGAGAGGCACAATTTCTAATGGAAAGTAAAGGAAACTCAAAAAAAAGTTGCACAGCTTTCTCCTTTCATCCCTGCATCTTGCTTTTGCCCTAAATGAGACACCGCTGATTTATCCTATGCAGGTAAATGTTTGGGTTTTATTCTTTGGGATTTGCTTCATCTACAGCATGCTTGGCAATAAAAACATGCCAACATCCTAATGCTGTTCGCCCACGGATGGAGTTTAGAGGCCAGCATGGTTAAACCTCATTACCAAACCAACAGTGGCTTAAGGCGAAACAAGTTAGAAGGGAAAAGGAGATTTCTAAACACAGTTTTTTAAACCCTCATGCATTTGGAGTTTGGTAAACTGATCAAAATGGACTTTCCAAGGAAGCTGATTCTCCTCCCACCCGTGGGACAGTGAGCAGGGAAAGGGGTCATGGCTGGTTCAGATGACATAAAACATCTTCGGATTTGCCAGGGCCACAGAGGCCCTTTTGCTTCTTCCTCTGAACCATGTTTGCTTCACTGTCAAGCTTTGTGTGAATAATGTTTGAAAGTATTGACATCTAAAAAGTAAGAGCAGTGATGTATGAAAGGCAGCGTTTTACAAACTCAAGATGATACATCTTAGTGTTTAATCATAGACTCAAAATCACACACCCAATTGTGTTTATGGGTTTTTTTCCCTCTTTGCATACAATTATGATAAACCAGAATTTCTTTAAGGTATTGTAGGAAATTCTGTCAAAGGAGGCAAAGGGGATTGTTTTGTGGCTCCATCAAAGTGTTTAAAGAACATAAACTTGGCTTTCATGATACTATCAATCGAATGCTTATTTTGGAGTCGTTGCCATCATCCAGGTCTTTTCTTGAAGAGGAAATCAGAAGGTCAAGATTTCACAGACTGTTCTCTCCATGGACCTCTTCTGTGTGTATGGGTTTTTGATTCAAAGACTGATGGCCGGAGTTTGGAAACAGTTTAGAACACAGTAACGGTGAGTGATCTCAGGGGGAAGGTTTTTAAAGGCCCAGAGGGGCACAGAGCAGCTGTACCCTTTAGGAAGGCTCAGTAACCGAGTGGGAAGGACTCTGCTCAGGTAACCTGCTGCCCTGGAGAGGCGCCTGGGTAGGTACCCAATGTGTTTTTTAATGTCAGAATAATGCTTTTGCAGTTAGTGAGACTCTGATTTGAGCATATTTGAAATTACAAGCAATAGGATCACTGTAAACATGTGCCTGCGTGATAGAAAGAAATACCCATCTTTCTCAAAGAGAGAGCTAAAAAAACCCGATAACCCTTCTTTCCTCTGACATCCCTTACAGGTGCAATGTCATGGTGCTGTTCTTCATCCAACTCCACATTGAGTTAAAAGGAATTTATTTTGAGTGTTTCCTTATCTTTTATTCTTAATTTTATACATTAATTCTTCTTTTTAGAATGGCTTTCAGACCATGTATATTTCCGTTACTCCATCAATCTTGGTGAATGCAGTGAAAATATTTTTTATATTAATAGTGTGGCATTAAGTTGGCCGAGAATAAATCAGTGCCAAATTATTTACTGCCCTCTTATGCAAAGTACTGCACGTTCCCAGGGGCTTGGTTTGTCCATGTCTAAAAAAAATTCGATCTTCTGCTACACTATCAACTGATATTTGTCTTTAAAGTGTGCTTTTTGCCTCAGTTGCAATACTGTTCCTTTGCAGTACAAAAGGACGATGAGCTTTTTCCACAGTCCCCTCCCATAACCCTGGAATGTAAAACTCACTGCCAGCTGAGGTACAAAGCAGCTGGCACTGAACGGAAAGAACACAAAAGATTGACCAGAATTCAAACTACCACAAAATGAAATGAAAATAATCTCCTATCAGAAGCATCTCAGAAGTACAGTTTTGTTTGAACAATGAAAACTAGCATTTAAATTACATAATGGACCTGAACAGAACCACAAAACATAAGAGGAAAATTCAGAACACTCAGGTCAGCTGAGCTCCTCTGAGCTTTTCTTGGCTAAAAGGACAGGCAATGGCCGATGAATGCACTCAAATACTGTAAAAATAATAATGCTCTCTGGTACTTAATGCCTTTCACTGGAAGACTTCCAAGTGTTTTTCTTTAAATAATAGTTAAGCATTGCAACTAGTTTTAATATCCCTTTAAGGGTGTGTTGATTTTGTCCTTTTGTAAGTGCTAGAAACATGTGGCAGTTTTTTGTTTCTTTGTTTTTGGGTTTTTTTTTTCCTTATTTATCCCAGGTTAGAAATAGGGCAAATGGTAAATCTAGGAATAAAGTCAAAGTGTCGTCAGTCACTCTGGTGTGTGAAAACAGGAGGAATTAATTTTCTTTCTCTTCAGGTTCAAACACTATAAATGTCACAGGCTGTCTGATCTAAGACTTATCTTGTCATTTCCCAAAAGGGCTGTTTCCCTTCCTGGTAGGCGAGTGCTTGCAGTGGGCTGCTCCTCTGCCCCTTCCATTTTGGGAGTGGTCCTGCATGTCGCAGAAGCCCAAATCTCCCAAAGAGAAGTTGTACGTAAATTCACCTGAGTATAAATCAATAAGTTTGAAAAATGGCCATAATCTGGGTACCTGGTACCTTTTAAAATCATTAAACTATATATTAGCAAAAGGAAATAAGAGCAAAATGAATTAGAAGTGAGGAAACTAGGTGGTTTTTTCACCTCTGATTTTTAAGGGGTGAATTTAGTGGAGGATCAATAGAGCTGGCAAGGGTCAGCTTTACTTTAGAAAGGTAATATATGCAGTTCTCAACATCGTGTTCTACAGCAGCTCAGCCATGACCATCAATACTCTGTGACTCCTGTAGTGCATCAGTTTGAAGCGAAGAATGCCAATCTGCTGTCTTGTGCACTGATCTATGAGCAAATCTATAATAATGGAATTTAGTCGTCGAAGGATGTTGTATGAACATTAATTAACCTTTAAAAATAAGTACGAGGAAAGTAATTCTGTTCCTGTTTCAGAGCTTGTGGTAACTGGAATATAGGAAGATGAACTTGGCTGGGTTTTTCAAAAATTGCAGGGGTTCATTTGGAGATGAAGAAAGGGCAAGTCCTCAAATCTTGGGGTGCAGTTTTGTGTGTAAGACATCCTAAAAAATCAAGTAACCTCTGGAGACATCCAGCTTCCCAGGCTGTGGATGGGCACAGAACCAGCACGTGGCTGCCCTGGCTGTGGTGCAAGACGGGCCCTCAGGGTCTGTATGTGAGGCGATGGGTTTTATGGGAGGTTTTGCTACCAGTGAGAGAGATTTTAGGCCATTTCGTACATACGTTAACAGTATGGATTTGTGCTGATGTCTAGTGCCAAACTGTGGTGGTACAAATCCCATAAGAGGAGCTTTGTGTGCCCCATTACAATGTGGTTTTTGAAGCTGAGTGTGTGGGTGTGACTCTGTGTGCCTGTACCAGCACCTCCTCCGGAACCGTGTGAACCCTTCACTTTCTCCCTAGCATATAAAATAACACGTCCCTGTGACATATTATTGGCTCTTTCATTAGAGTTAATTTCTTCTCTTGTTTATTTTATTGCACTGACTTAAGAAATACACAATACCACGCTTGTCATTGCCTTAGGATTTTTTTCTCTATAAATATTATCTTTTTGATGATTCCGAGAATTCTGAGGAAAAAAATATTGATTTCTCTATGTCAAAAAGCTCTTCTGTATCTCATAAATATTCTTTTTGTCAAGATTTAATAATTCGTTGTCCAAGCCAGTGCTTAAGTAGAATAGATTTATGTTGATACAAACTTTCTTTGGTATTAAGATGATCAATTTTTCAAGTGAAGAAAAAAGAGAAGGTGTCAGGAGCAACAAATGATCATATGTACTATGGTTTACTTGTAACCTCGGGTTCAAACCAGATGATTTTGAGGAAGAGTTCATTGGGTAGATGTTAAAATGCATTTGGGGAAGGAGGTACTTTTGCACAGCAACCTCAGGGGTAATGTTGAGACTCTGATCATCAGACTCAGCAGGTGTTGAATCAAAATGCTTGCAGGACGGTTTTCCACACTTGTCTTGGACAATGTCTGGAAATATGAATATTAGAATTGATTTTCAGATTTCAATTAAACCTGAAAACCCCAGTTCAGCATGCTTAAAAAGCAGTTCCCCAAGTTTGCTGGGCTCTTAGCTGGGTGCCAACCATGCACCCATAGGTTGAGGGAGAGGCTTTCCATGGGACTCAGCAGGAGTCTCCACAGGCCAGGGCATTCCTTCTCCTTACTAAAGGTAAGAGAAATTAGGTTGTAAAGTCATTCATGTATCAGTGAAACCACAGTGATTCCAGTTAGAGTTGATGAAAATGAGACAAGGCACTTGCTTTTACTAAGTGTGTTAAAAGCCAGTTGGGGACTGAGGAGATAAAGATGGCTGGTTCAGTCTTAATCTTTTGGGCTGTTTTTGCCTGTTAAGCACTTGATAAACTGGGAATAAATGCATATTACAGCTCAGATAAAGGGAAAGGAAAAATCCCAAAAGCTGGGTGTATTGCCTGCCTTCACTGGCCCACTTATTCTTACATTTTTTTTAATGGATGTCCTTATGAGTGTTTTTTCTTATGGGTATTATCTCTATATGTCAGCCGAGTTTTGTTGCTGACTTTCTAACAATGAGGAATACAATTTAGAAATAAATCAGGTCCTAATTTAATTACATGGGCTTTGTTTTTAATTGCATGCTTCTACTAATTGAACTGCAAATTATGTAAAATTGAGAATGGAAAAATAAATTTGCAAGATATTTTTCTTTGTGGTTTTGGTGAGTCGTTATGTTACAAAATCATACTTTATCCACAAACTGAGTTGGGAAGGGAAACTAGAATGTAGACGTTTTGTTACATGTTTCCTGATGTTTTTTATTTTAATGTGACTCAAAGCTTGACTTGCTGCCTGACAAAAATCAGAGGGTTATATTTCTTTCTGCAGCAAAGTTTCAGACCAATGAGCCTCCTGGCAGGGTGATCAGAGCTGAGTTTCAGTGATGGCTGTACAGATTGCCAGATTATATTGTATATAATTAGCATTTGTTGTTCAGAATTCTTCTCGGTTATACCAGTGAGAAGCCAGAAGTACTCTCCTGAGATCAATGCATTTTCTCTGCTATTTACACTGCTGAAATCACAGTTTAGCGCATTGTGTGTTTTTATAATATGTTGTACACAACTGTGAATGCATATTTGATTATAATAGGAATGTGATTAAATTTCAGTTTTGTTCACTTCACCTGCTTTTTCTCACTGTATCTCTGCTGAGATTTATTCCAGCGTTCAAAACTCTTCAACTGGTTCACGTGGCTGCCAGAAAAATGAAAACAGCAAACAACAAACAAACTGCCAAGACCTTGATTCCTTTTCTTCCTGCAAACACAGGTTTCATCTCTGCCACTGTGGCAAATTTATACGTTGGGTATTTCCATTCCCTGCAGCAACAGAAATAGAGGCTCTCAGCCAAACTATAAGAAATGGATAGGTCTTCAAATACTAACTTTAAAATATAGGTAGTAGGTATAATTTCCTGTGTTTGTGGCTTGTTTTCCAAAAGGAAAATTGAAAATTATGCTGGTAATTCGAGCGAGATTGCAGGCTGTGGAATGAGGCTGGAGTGTCTCATGGACGTGCTCTGGGCTGCCCGGCGTCAATCTCCGCTTTTCCATCGGAGGACCTCCGCAGTCCCAGGCACCAACAGCTCTGAAGTGACGCATCAAACTCTGCCAGCATTACTGTCCTGCCTCTCTCCCTGAGAGCCAAGCTCTTGGGGTAAATCAGCCCTCTGCTTTAGTGCCTGTCGACCTAAGCCCAAATTCTCCTACTGGAATTTTTCCTTAAGTGTTGCATTCATTGTTACGGAGTGAGCCTGTGTTTATCGTCATCTCCTCTCCCTGTTTCAAACAGAAAAACCCAAGATATCCTTTCTGAAAAAGAAGGGCAGATACAGCCACGGCACTTGCCTCTTTGTATGAATTAGCATGACATAGTTCTCCTTTTTTGTGGGAAACGTGCCACTGACTCGATCAATAAAAATTGATTTTTGAATAGGGAGTAGATGCAAACAATTGCATAAAAGGGGAAATAATCTTATGCTGAAAGCAATTGGGTAATACACATTTTACCAGGAACCGATGAGTGCATAGAGATGAAAAATAAAGCAGCACATTTATGACCTGGGGGAAAAAAAAAAGAAGTTAAATGAGGTTTTAATTCTGATTTGCGATATTTTTATGACTGATGTAGAACAAAGTATCTAATTTTATTCTAAGCAGTGTGGTTCAGGGTTTGTTTTTTATTTTTTTTTTTTCATCTTTGTTGGCTTTTTTCTGTTCAGTTGTGAGAGAAGTGTGCTAAATAGACCCAGAAGAGCTTTCAAAGGATAGATTGCTATTGCTTTCGCTTGTACAAAAAGGTTAATTATGGAGGTTGGGAAAATGTTGCTGCTTTAATGATAAGGGACTGCTGTACAGAAATGACTGACTGAGCTAGTTTTCAGGGTCATCTTAATTTTAAAATAAATGACAAAACATCAGGCTCCTTGATCATTCTGAGCATTAGAAACGAAAGGTCTGACATGCATGAGAAATACCTAATGATCAGAAAATCTGAGATAGGTAACAGAGGAGGAGCTCAACCAAAAAATAATTCATTAGAACTTCTGTGTAACACAATCTTTCTAGAAACTAATTTAAAAAAATGTACAGAACCAAAGTTGTAGAATTTTTGCCTGAGTTTATAGACTGTTAAATAAAACAGAATTTGTAATAAATTAAACTGTAATTTAAACCTCTATTTTTTATGCTTCTCTTCATGGATCCTATTCTGCCATTCCAGTCAATTAGGCACTGCAGAATTTCAAAGGAGAACAGAACTTGGATTTTATTGTTGACATACTAAACTTGACATATTATCACAATTTTTGCTTTAATACTGGTGCTGTAATACAAGTTTTCACATAGAAAATATGTATTTCCCCCATTTCTGCACTAAAGACTGAAAAAGGGAAAGGACTGTTCAAGGTTTGTGCCACACTTCTTTGCCAGGAATATGAAGACCTGTAAAGGACAGTGTTCACCAGAAAATACAAGAAAGACCCTACCAGTCAAATTAAAGGGTGATTGCTTATGAGCATCATCCTTGAGAAGCGCTGAGAGCAATGGTGGGTGAACCTCTGTAGGTACCAGAAATTCACATTCTGCCTAAATAAGCGTTCTTAAATGAATGCACTGAGTCCAGTGAAAAGTGCTGCAGGCCAGTGAACCTCTGAGAAATCCTGTGATAACCAGATGTCTTCTGGGATCGACATCCAGGTGCTCTTGAGGGTCTCCTCTGTCAGCAGCCCTGAGCACAGCTTGTTGGGATCCTGGGGTATTCCGAGCTGGGAATGGTTGGTGCTCTGCTGCCAAGCCAGTCCTGGAAAAATATTACAGCAGAGGGGAGTCCTCTAGGGCTTAGATGCAATTTAGTTCTTAATACCTTCTGTGTCTGTTACCTAATGGCTTTTGGCTATTTTTGACTACTAACGTTATTTTAGGTCATCTGTAAGACTCAGAGTTATGTTTGAGCACCAAGCCCAAGCTACAGAGAGTTGGAGTTTCCATGTTCCCCTCTTTCTTTTTGGAGTTGCAAGAATTTACATAGAATTTTGAAGACGGATGTTTTGTATTTTATGCCACCTTTACTGACTTGCTTGGATTGATAGGAATCCTCCCACTGCCTCCTGTAGGAACAGAGTATCTGGAAGAAGTGCCCAAGCAACAATCTTATCAGCATTCCCAAGATTCTCCATTTGGTTTTAATTCTTCGAAATCCAATACCCCAGTATTTAAAAAAATTATAATCCTAGCCTGTTGCTTTTGCAGTCAATGAAAAAATATGTTCAAGTAATGAAGAACTGGTAATACAGTAGAAATTAGCAAAGATAGATATTTGGAAGTTATTACATTAATTTAAAATTCATAAAATTAATGAGTTTTGTATAACAGTTACTATCTCTAGATGCTGAGAATTAAAACAGTTATTAGAAACATTATTAATATTAAAATGAAGAAACATTTTGCTTTTTCTCCTCATTTTTTTGTGCATGTCTTTTGCAATTTTGAAATATGTTGGCCTTACAAATTGTGACGATGCAGGAACAATAATGGTGGAAGTTCAGTGGTGATGAAATATGGGATCTCAGCAAAGAGTTAGTTATGTGAATTATTAATATTCACATATTTTGGCTTCTGTTTGTTCCTTTTTTGCTTCTTAAGTGGAAAAGGTGTGATTTTCCCAGTGTTTGAGGACAGGACTGGCCCTCACTTGGGCTGTGCCTGAGGTTATGTTTTAGTGCAGGTCAGCAGTACTTGCCACCTGGCATCAGAGTTTCCCAGTGGCTGCACAGACTGAGCCTGAAACTGTAACAGATATCAGGAGGTCGTAGCTATTCCTTAAAATTACATATGTATTAAATATATATGTATTTGTAAGCTGCTGTGCTTCTATGGTTTGTCTCCTGTCTTGTTGGTGAGAGTTACGAGACTGACTCCCAAAATTGCATACAACATTGGCTACCATATCCTACAACAAAGAGCAGAACTGTTGCGCGTTCCAGGGAGTCATTACTGAGATTTTGGCAGAGACAAAACGTTGGAGTTAAAGAAAATACTGCTGGGGAAGTGGGAAAAGTGGGAAGTGGGAAAGCTGGTGATGGATGCTAAGGCTCGAAGTGACGAGAGCAGGAGCTGGAGCTGCAGGAAGGAGCTGGTTGGGGGACAGAGGGCCACTGCAGACGGAGATAGGTGGCACTGCAAATGGAAACTGGCAACTGGAGGCAAGCCAAAGAACTGGAGAAGAACAGCATTAAGCAGGAAAACACTGTGCTCAGCTAGGGGGTTAGTAGCTTGGAATTTCGTGGTTTGTCCAAGAGAGTCTTGGATGCTTAGAGAATAGAAAATTAGAATTATGGATATTGAGTCTGAAAAATTATGGGGATGAAAAGGATTGAAAGGAGAGGTTGTGAGGAAAAGCGTTTTAGTGTCTCTGTGTTTGCAGTGAGTTGATCAAGCCAATGCTTTGGTGAAGACTCCCCAGTGCTGGAGGTTTGCCTGGGGGAGTAAATGCAGAATATCTCTGTGCTCCAGAGATCTCATGGACATTAGAGACCCCTGGCTCAGGCTGCCACTGAGATCTTTTTTGGTAGACAACATTTAACCTAATAAATACATTTTTTCATGTGTAGTGTATTTGAAAGCAGAGTGTCTTTTATTGAAATACTTCCCCCAGTAAACCTCAAATATAAACAGTTGGCTTTGTTTATTCTGAAACGTAGTTTTGGTAGGACAAATTTGGTAGGTAGCTCCATTTGCTTTTGTTTCACATGAATACAGGAAATAAGTATTTTCGTTTGCTGGGGTTATTCCTTACTAGCATATGTTAAGTGTTCAGCATAAGCGGGATATATAGATTTAAGAGTTAACCAGGACTTAAGTGTAATTCCTTTTGAGCATTTAGCCATTAACGTCATGCAAGTAAAGCCACTGAGTTGCTTATTTAATGACTTATTTGTTTATATGGAAAATCAATTAGCACAGCTCCTGGGGTTTCCTTACCTTTTCTCTTCAAGGATTCTCCCCAGGAGCAGTACTGGCACAGTGAGCTTTTGGCATCCATGAAGTGCCTCGGTTCACAGGGGGTTCCTGAGGTGCAGGAACCTTCCAAGTCAGTGCACCAGAGCAGGGGAGGAACTGGGGAGTGAGACTCCAGAGCCTTTAAACTTGCTCTTACAGCCAGCACTAAGAAATACCAGCCTCGGGTACTGATGGGGAAGATAATGTTAATGGAAAGGAAAGCATCATTGCTTTATTTGAATAATTAGTGGCTCCAAAAGGCTTAGTTCTAGCCTGTGCTGTATGAGCACTTGGAACTGTTTTTTTTTTCTCTTTTTACCTCCTTTGGTTAAGAGGTGGATGTTCTCTAGGACATGTATGTGCTGGGGAGGAGTGTGCTGGAATAGCTCTGTGTACACAGGGGTGGAGGTGAGAGGTGCCGGGCTCATCTCTCTCATTTGCTGCCAGTTCAGCTGGTTCTGGGCCCTGGTGGTTCCAGGTCTGGTCTCCTCGGAGCAGGAGAGCCCAGTGCCTCCAAGCTCTGTGCTGTCTCTGCTTTGAAGCAGCTATACATCCTCTCGGGAGTCTCTCTTGAAGCCTCCAGCATTTTTTACCTGCATTGGCCCAGATTCACAAAGTGGTCTGTATATGCTTGCCACACTGAGATAAATCAGGCTTTTTTTCGTGAAAAGTCAATTATATTCCCATTTATCTGCCTGTAGACACTTATTAACAGGAAGTCTTCTAGTTCAAGAAAGCACAAAGCAAAAAGCTGTTGATGGGCAGTGAACCCCACATATTTCTCTTAGCACTCAGATAGGGAATCGGCATCAGCATGTACCAAGATCGCATTGGAGCTTGGGGCTGTTGGCAGCATGTGCCTGTAGCTACCAAATCTCAAATTAAAAACAAATGGCAGTGACAGCACAAGGGAGACACGTGCTGGTAATAACATTACTTTGATACAACATGTGAAGGAGTGACACCGAGGTTGAGTGAATAAAACCCAGCCCTCTTGACCACATCACTCGTTTTCAATAGACATTCAAGAATACTTGATTTTTAATTCCAGATTTCGCTAAGTGCTCACTGTAAATAAAAAGGGAAACTGTAAATAAAACAGCAATAACTGATCTTCTAAATTCTTTGTACTTTTAATATTGGTATTGTAGAACTTCCTAAAGAGCAGCAGATATTTTGACAGTTTTGGAGTCTAAATATTTAATTTTTTTATCATAGAAATAAAGAGAGAGTGCTTATTTTTAAGGTTGCAACTACTGAAACAGTCTCCTTTATATGGCTTCTAAGAGGTCTGATGACTTAGAAGGAAACTGAGATATAAGGAATATTTAAACCTGCTTGGGAATACCACTCCTCCAAGTGAATATTGATTTATTCGAATAATCGTGCCCAATTTTGAAACCCTAAATTTTGACAAGCAAAGAGATGATGGTCGTTCATAGAAAGGATGCTGTGAGTCGTTTCCCAGTTTATTAGCCCGTGCTGCTCAGTGGAGGAAATGTGGAGGAAACACCATGTCCCCACTAGAGAGAGTTTGATCGTTATGTTGGGTGTTGATGGAGTGAAACAGTGACATTCAGCAAACAGGTTTTAAGGCTCGTGTGGCAGATATGAAATGCACAGTAAATATTCCTAGTGGACTGTATAAGCCTTTGCCATCAGCGTCTCTGATTGCCTCCGTCAATCACAACCCCCCCAGGGACAGGGCTGGGACTGGCCTTGTGCTGCACGGCCTCATTGACTTTTACTGTGGGATGTATTTCATCCTCTGCAGGAGGGAAACAGAGTCTGTGCATGCAGCTTGTTCTGCAATGCAAGGAAAGAGCTGGACACGGGATCAGGACAGCCACTTGCTCTTGGTTGAGGCGGAAATGGACTTTTGACAAGGGGGTGTATTGACAGAACAAAGGAGAATGGATGGGACTGAGGGTAGGTTAAGATTAGATATTGGAAAAAAAATTCACCCCTGTGAGGGTGGTGAGGCCCTGGCACAGGTTTCCCAGAGAAGCTGTGGCTGTCCCATCCCTGGAAGTTGCCAAGACCAGGATGGATGGAGCTCTCAGCAACCTGGGATAGTGGAAGGTGTCCCTGCAATGGCAGGGGGAGCTAGATGGTGTTTGAAGTCCCTTCCAACCCAAACCATTCTGTGATTTTAAGATTCTACGATTCTATGCTCTATTTTAGAAGACTTCACTGGCCTGAAAAGAAATTAATTAATTATATTTTTCCAATACTCCACACATACTTTCAGGTGCTATAACTGTGCCCAGGGTGTCAACAATGTAATTTCTTCACCTTCTCTCAATTTTCACCTCTACAGCTCCATGAGAGCCCGACATGTGCAAAAGGCAGCCAGACTGAGACTTAATTCTGCAGTCTGCTCCTGTTGGGAATACGTGCATAGTACCCATTAAAGTGAAGGGATTTCAGCACAGGAGCAGTGGTCTGTTTGGACACAGCTGGAAAAACTGGAGATTAAATATATTATTTCAGAACAGCAGCTGTGAAGCTGGTGACTCACTGCAAAAACTGCTGACAGTATCCTGCTATGCATGTATTTTTAACATACACAGTAATGCATGTGTAAAATACAGTTAAAAATAAAGAGTATTAAATCCCCATTAGAAAAAAAAAAGTGCCATAGTTATGGAGCAGAGAATTGCTTTAGAAAAAATTCAGGTTCTTAAAAGTAACAGAAGATAAATTAAATAAGTTACATCCCTAATTCTTGTCAAGCTGTGGAGATGATGGGTTTGGAAATGTCTGCAAAAAGGTGAAAAAACCAGAAATTTTTGATGTGAGAGATTGGCATAAGTGCTGAAAATGAGAGTGGATTGGTCATTTTGAATACAAGATCAAGGGAAATTAGGGTAAAGGAAAATAACTTTGTGCGAAGCCCTATTTTAAGTATTCTTTAAGAAGATACATCCTTTGTGGAGTTGAGAGAGGTTATTCTCATAAATGAACATGTTCCACAATGAAAATTCCCTGTGCTGTGTTACCAGCCTCTATGCCAAACAAGAGATAGCCCTGAAAAGCCTGCTGGCAAAAGGATCACACATTTCCACTCAGTGGAAACCAAGTATCATATTTGGTGTCATATATAAGAACTTGGGTGCAGTTGGTCAAGAAAAGTAGAAGATTGTTTATCATTAAAGCCCATAAATCACTGTGGTTGGATCTTTTTGGGGTGCCTCAGCTGGCTGGATGCAATCCCTGGCAAGCAGGAACTGAGGAATGGCGTTCTCACCAGGGCAAATGGAACCCAAGGAGAATTTTGTGAGTGTTCCCAGTTAATTACGATATTACCAGTTCAGCAAAAAGAATAAAAACATTAAAAAGTGCAATAAATGTAGATACAAGTAGCATGTTTTAATACATTCTTTGATAATTTGTCCCCTGGTCAGCATTTCTTTGAAATACTACAAAAATGGGCGAGATGGGGAGTGTAACTGGAATAAGGATGGCTGCGAACTTCTCCTGGTGCTAAAGCTCTTGATCCCCACTCACACCTACACACTGACATTAACTGAAAGCACTTGCAATTAAACGATGAATCCAGGTGCCTGCTGGTGTCAGGGAAAAGAGGGAGAGTGATGTTATATTTTCAAAATATCTGTAAACTCTAATGTGACACATCTTGCAGCAGGTAGAAAGACTTGCTACTTTAGTTGTGGGAGGAAAATCTTTTTTGTATTAGCTCTCTTACCTTTCAGATGCTTTTAGAAAGGCTGAAACGTATAGCTGAAAGGAAAAATATTCTGCCTGAAGCTAGGAAAAAAAGGAAATGAGACCTTTTTCGTCTTGCTACAATTAGAATACAACTGTAAACCATGTAGTTCAAAAATTGTTTATGAACTCACAGGTCTGAACTGAATAACCATCTGTAAATTTTAAAAATTAAAATCCCTTTAGGAAGTAGTGACCTTGCAGAGCTTAAATTGCTTATAAAATTCTGAAGGCTGAATTAGTTAGGGAAAGTGATGAACTAGATAAAAACTAAGTTAAAAAAATCAGTACAAGCTGTTCTTCCCCGTCTGTCCAGAGGGCTGGAAGAAAAGCCTGACTTCTGGCTGAACTGTCTGCTGTTTGCTGTTTCTTCCAGTTTGCTTCTTATCGTATTTATGATCAGACCCCGACAGCTTCAGCAACCAACTTTGAGTAGGGGCTCAGCTTGGAGTCATGAACTGTCTCCGGCGGCTGCGATCGATGCTGCCAGCGGGATGGACCAGCACGTGCTGGGGGAAAAGAGGAATGTCAAACAGTGCTTATTCAACAGAAGCATTCCTTGCAAACCATAGGTGGAACCCTGGCTACAGAGGGGGATCCATCCTGTTGGGCACTGGAGAGGTGCTCGTGTTGGGGCTCGCTGGGATTGAGGCGTTTTCCTTGCAGAATTCCCGTGTAGATAAAAGAGGGGATGCTGAATGCCAAGTCCTGCACATTGGGCTCTCCCAGCAGAGCTGAGGTGATGTTAAACACCTGCTCTCCCTGTGCTGCAGGCCCTACACTGTCAGCAGTAACAGGACTGTTGTCTTATCTCGGTTGGGGGTGGGCAGCTGCACTGAGAAAGGTCTTGCTCTGCTCTTTCTTCTCTACTTTTGTGTCAAAGGTGATGCTCCTGAGGAACTTTTTGGTGGCAGCAGCGAAGTTCCCCGTGGCCTCTGGTTGTCAAATGTTACAGAGGCTTTATTAAATGGTAAATAAGAAATGCTGTGGAAGGAAAGCCCTAAAGAGAGAGATCTTGGCCGAAATAGCGCTGCAGAATGGTCTGTAAAATAACAGGCGAGTGAACTCGAACACCAGCAGAAGCTAAGATGCCCATGTTGGCCATTATGGGGCACCTGGGGGCTTTTACAGCAGCCTAAACTTCCTGCCAGTTAATTTTTATGTTGTTTTGAAACTCGATCATCTTCACTACTGTTTCATCTTCACTACTGTTTCATCTTCACTACTATCACTTTCATTACTGTTGTGCAAATGCCATTAATTTAAAGAACTGTCAATCAGAGCTGGTTATTAGCATGCAGGGGTGGTGGTATGCAGAATTCATTGTAGACCAAAAGGCTTTAGTCCACTGCCCTGTGTACAGGATGGAGATCAAATATGGCACAAACTGATGAAGAATTTCTCAAAGCTCACAGTGTCTTTTAAACAGAACTTTGAAGCTGGAGTTTAAAAATTCCATTATTTTATGTTTAACCATTAAAAAAAAGTACTCTTTAAAGACTAAGTAGCAAGGACATGATGTCATCAGCATTTCACAAAATCACAGAATGGTTTGGATTGGAAGGGGCCTTAAAGATCGTCCTGCACCACTCCCTTGCCATGGGCAGGGACACCTTCCTCTAGCCCAGGTTGCTCCAAGCCCTATCCAGTCTGGCCTTGGAGACTTCCAGGGATGGGCACTCACGCTTAAAGGATTTTTTTCTTTCAGATACAAACCAGAAGTTGCCAATTTAAGACTTCAAATCTGAAATGAACAGAATTGTTGTGCCAGTGGTGCAAAAATAACAACTAAATTCCTGTAAGAATGAGCTTTACTGCAAATAGGCAGTAATTTGCTCTGTAGAAAAGCCCAAGATTTTTCTACTAGTTGAAAACTTGTACTTGCTTTATCAGGGATCTGATAAATGGCTGAGCTCTGTTGGCTACAAATTAAGTCTTGACTTTCTGCTCTTCGTTATAGGTAGTGTCAGATTTGTACCTAAAACAGAGCAAAAAAACAGTAGTAAAACTCTGATATAACCAGCACAAAATCTCAATAGTGTACAAAATGTCACTTAGGAAACTCTTTGATGTTTGTGGAAACAGTGTATTAGCTTTATTTGTCTGCTCGTTCCATTTGCATTTCTGTGCTCTTTGCTTCCTGAGGAAATCTTTTTCCATTTAATTAGACACAAAAGCTAAGATACATGCTTGTTAACAGGCTTAATTTGCAGCTCTGTGCCAAAGGTTCTTTGCAAGCCTTTGTCTGCAGAGCAGGAAGAGAGGACAGTTCCATGCTGTTCCTTCCAAGCCCGTAGCAGGAACGGCCATTGCTGCTTTTGTGCCATTGTTCTTGGATTCAACACTTCTTGCTTTTAATCGAGTGTTTAAAAAGCCCCTGTCTCACCTGCCTCAGCACCTCACACACCTGCAGAGGTGTGGGTAACATCAACAATTCCGGGTGTTGCTAAACATGTGACTTTAAAAATCTTAAAACTTCAGTGTGGTGTGCATACTAGATGTTTATACAATTATCTATTATCAAAAATTTAGGATATAATCTCATGAAAACCAGGTTTTTCGATATTTTTCAAAATTTTAAGTTCACTGAAGATTATGGTCATCTATTGCCTTCATCAATTTTTAGAACCATGTTAAAAATCAGGGTGAAATATCATAAGAGTCATTTCTTTTGTACACAAATATAATAGAATGTTCTAATTTGCAGTTAATTTGCAGACTTCCCTTTGTGTATGAACTTTCTATACTAAATCATGCCATTTTTGCAGTGTGATTTTTTCTTCAAAGTAACTTTTATTTTGACAGTCCACATGTCCCATTAAAAAGTACATCCTCTCTTTTTTATACAGATAGGTTGTTTACCAATATTTTTCAAGCAATGGGAAAAAAAAAATTCCATCCTTTAAGAAGGACCAGGGAAGGTAAAGAATAACAACGACAGAGAAAAAGTTATGTTCTCCTTTAAAAAAAAGAACTAATGATCTAAAATGGGTCCTGGACTCCAGTCAGCTTGCTGACCCCAAGAACGCCCGAAATAATTGACTGATATATCAGTATGTTAATGTCCATGGACAAGTTCCACATTGCAATAAATTCAGAGTGTTTCAGCCTCAGAAAGCTACCCTCTGTAATTCAAAATATTCCCCTGAACGAAGGCTTAACTCTTAAAGAAAACAAAAATCTCTGCTCTCGCAGGCCTGATGCCTAGCAGTGATTATTCCTGATGCCAAACACCCTTTTCCAAACACATTCCTTACTTTACACTAATCATCCTACTAAACCAACAGCAGCGTAATCCCAAAGGGTAACTTCCAAATCATCCAGATTTCCAAGTCCTGACAAAATGCAGCTGGGAATTTACTCACTTAGCGTGTTTTATGAAAGCAGAAGGTGACTGAACTGTCAGAAGGAAAACGTTTAACAGCAATAATTTGATTGCAAGGAAATGGAGACAGCATTGAGACAGAAGCAGTTGCTTTCTGACAGTGTCTCCCACATCTCCTCGCAGACCAGCAGAAGAGCTCCTGGCCGCTGGGAGCCTGGGAATCCCTCAGCATCACCCATCCTGTCTCTGACAGGAGCTGCTTAGGGAGGGGAATAATTCTGCACATTTAGACAACAGAGAGATTAAATATAATAATTTTGTCTTCCAGCAAAAATTAATGATTTGCTGATCTGTCTGAGAGTTTTCCTAAAACTCCTGTGTAATTGCCACACGGAAGGTTTGCAAAACAGCCCCTTTCAAGTTTAAAAACCAAAGGCTGTAGCAGCACCCAGCCCCTCCATACAGCCCCTCCATACATACTCCAGTTGTACTTCTATGTACAATTAGTGTGCAGATATAAATCAAGATTAACGCATTTCTATTTTGTGTAGTCCCTGGCATTCTCAGCACAGTAAATATATGAGCTATTTAGACTTTATTGTGTAAGTTTGGAAGCAATTTAACTCTTTAATTACACATTTTATGTAATAGCAAGTTACTAAATTATACGTACGTAATTCACACACAGAGCAGTATATTGCCCGCATCCTCTCTGCTTTTTAATTCCCTTCCTAAAAACAACATCTGCAAGTAATTTCTTTATAGGCATATTTTCCATGATTTGCTACAAAATAAAATTTGACTCTTTTATTTTATCCTTTTAGTTGGTTGCCACCTTTTCATACTCTCAAAGCAGTGATATACATTGGTATTTCATAGTGATCCACCTCACCTATGTTCCCACTGAAATTCCCTGCGTTTGGTGCAAACTTCTGCAAGACAGGGGGCTGGATTTTCAGATCTTTAGACTATCAGGTAACGGTTTGTGGTTTAGAGCACAATGTACATTTATAGTACAGTTTGCATGGTGAAGAACTTATCCTCCGCACTGAATGACACGGACTACTTTAAATGAGAAAAACTAGTAAGGACAAGAACTCCAAACAACTGCTATATGAGTATTTTTTCATTTGAAGCCACTTCTGAAAGCTACTTCAAAAGCAGTTTTGCTTAGCTGGGCTGTATGGATTTATCACATGTTGGGACACTATTTCAGAGGGAAATTCTGGAAAGTTTCCCTATGAGGCAATGCTGAAACATCCCAATTGATAATTTTTTAAAAACTGGTTTTGATTCTCAAAATTGGAAATTATACTTGCTAAGTGGTTTATTTTGTGTGTGCAAGAATATATAAGACAACAAGGACAGGCTGGATTTAAAACAAATTATTTGGAACCACTTAATTTTTTTTAGAATGTTCATATATGCATATTTTGCAGATTTAGGGCTTGTTCATAATTGGGAAAAAAAAGAGTTCAAGTACCTACATTATATAGAGTATTAGTTCTGAGCTTCATATCTGATTTGAATAAATTATACTGTGCTGAGTCCAAAGTATTCTTTGCCCCCCAACCACGCAAGTTAATAAAACAGTCTGAGCCTTATATATTTGTAACATTTTACTGTATACGCTATATTCGTAAATTGAGTTTTTTTAATCAAGAAGAAGAAAACTCAGTGGTTATGTCTGACTTGCATCTAGACTCATTGTAGCATTGCGACTGAATTGCTACTTAATTCAAAAAGCAAAAGTAGAAGAGATTGTACATCAAAAAACATTTACGAACCTGCCTTTATTTGAAGAGAGAATCAGTTGTCTGCTTTATCAGGCAATATAGGGTTCCCATTCCTACCATCCCTCTGTCACAAATTAATTGTGATTTATACATGAAACTACACATGATGAGTCGTTAACAGTGGCAATGCACCCAATTCTGGATAATCTGTACCCACAGTACATATAAACCACATAAATCAGAATGCATACACAGGCAAACAAATGCACAGTTACAGTCCTGCGTGCATAAGGACACACCAAATGCTCTCCATCTGCAAAGGGATGACCTTCTGCTCTACCAAATGAATGACAAAATCTTTTCTAGCTGCTACCACTGTGCAGATCATATTCTTAGAACACCCATAAACATCCTAGTTACTGCCAATTTGAGGAATTTTAGCTCAGTACTCGTTTCTCTTTCGCTGCTACGGGAGGAAAGAAATCCTTCTTGTTAGAAGGACAAGATGTACTGCTGGATTGTATCCTGACAAATGACCTTTCCCAGGCTTTAATAGCTCCAGGAAGGGTATCCTTGAAAGTAAGTGGGTGTTTACAGTTCCCATTTGAATGGGGAAGCACTGCACCTTTCTCCTGGCATCTTTGGGTGGTGTGGGTGAAAACTGCCTTCTGACATATTCATCCTGCACATTCCTCTTCTGCTGAGGGGCAGCCTGAAATGTGCTGGTTTTGTTTTACCAAACTCTTCAGTTTTGTAAAAATAGACACTGAGTGTCTTGCTGAAGCAGATCCAAGCAGGATTGCTCGTAGTGACATTGTGTTGTTGCATGAAGTGGGAAAAAGGCACTATTTAACTTTTCACGGAGGAAGGACAAAATCCAGCCTTCCTTATTCATTAGGCCCTTTCAGGCTGTGACCGTTCTGTCACAGCTGAGGTGACAGGAGGCCATCCTTCACAGTGATGAACATGTCAGCCTATTCTCCTCTCAGCTGTCACCCCATCATTATGCATATGGCAGAGAGAAGAAAAAGAAAAAAAGAAACAGAAAAGACGCGGTTTGATTGAAACATGGATTTGTGCGGGCATAAGGATTGTGGCTCAACAGGTGTGAGCCCTGCGTTTGAAACAGGGATGAACACAGGAATCTGACATCACCAGAGTTTGCCCAGCTCCCTTGTATGAGTCGTGTTGGGTGTGAGGAGTTCTGTTCCTGCAGCTTTCCTGCACAGAACGTGTGCCACTGCTGCCGGTCAATACTTGGTCACACATACATAGAACTTCTTTATTTTTAATAAGACTGCAGCTACGTCTTGCAGTGTTTATTTTAACAGATACAGCTCCTACTCCTAACCCCCACACACTAAAGGAGGAAGAATACCTAGAAAAGACTTTACTAAGTAGGTTGTTGCCTGTCTGCACCTTTGGAAAGCAAAGCTGTAAGTCAGTAAGGCTCGGAGGAAGAGTTGGTCTCAAAGGAGAAGACTGTGCTGGAGCTGAATGTAGGGCTTGCAGCAGGACCTTGAGTAAATGGATGAATTGTAAGAATCTTTTATATAAAGCACAGCTCAGATAATGCAAATTTTATTTTCCATGTAAATAAGACAAAGCAGCTACTCAAATTCCTGATGTTAAAATCCCTGTTGTGGTTAGAAGTCTGTATTAGTCTTACAATTCACTGTGTACTGCTTTGATTTATGGAGCTCTGTAACTGTACAGCTGTCTAGAGAGAGCAGAAACATCTCGTGCAGATTTCACAGCTGCCTGGTGTTGGGAGAAGTGACATTGAAAACCATTATATTTGAAGTCTTGTTTAGAAGGGAGTTTTGTTGCTGCAAGATCATACATTGAGTATACTGTCATTAAGTTATTTGAAAACATGATGATAATGTGACAGAAAAAATAAATGTGAAAATGTTGACCTGTGTAGAAAATCAACTGTCGAAGGGAAGTAAATCAAGTGTTATTCTTGTGATGACCACAGGAAAGTGTTTGACAATGTGATATATGAAGAGAAAATGATACCTAGAGGAAGGGTAGAGGAAAGGAAGACCTGGAATGATTTTAGGAAATACTTATAATTCTGACTTTCTGCTTTTAGATTAGACTGATGAGGGAAAAACAAAACCAAACCCAAACATTGAACTCCTGCAATTCTCTGTTTGAGATTCAGTAGTGATAAAAAGCTTGCTGGAGAAGCCAAAGATTATATGAGAAGTGAAAAAAAAAAAAAAAAGAAAAAAAAAAAAGTGATTCAGTATCCTGGCATAACCTGGATCTCATTTGCTCTACCTATTGCAATTTAGTGGAGACTAATTTAAGTGTTACTTACTTCAGAGGTGCTGCTCTGATCTACAGCCAGGAGGGAAATGTGAACTCCAGTATCAGCCCTCTATAAAGAGCTTTTTGTTGTGGCCCTGAAAAATCCCCACACTCAGTACTTTTTAAACTTACATAATGTGTCTCAGTCCCAATTGCTCTATCTATCTATTAACCTACATATGTCTATACTGGGGAAAAGAGTGCAAATCTGCCATTTGCTATTTCTGTGTGCCCTTGAAACTTCAAATAAATCAGACAGAATAAGACCACTCTGATTTCCACTAGCACCACGCATAGCTGGGTTTCACACGGAGAAAGTAGCGGGGCTCTCACTGAAGTTACTTAGTGTAGCTGCAATGTGTTTACAAAAGGTTTTTTTAATTATTTTCAGAATAAAATGTAGCATCAGTGATAATGCACATCCTTGTAACCACACTCTAGGCAATAACACATCTTTTGAAGTGTGATCAATGCTGTATGCAAAGCTTCTTTCTTGTAGGAATGGAAATGCTGAATATTCTCTACGACACCCTTTTAAAATCTGCCCTCCACTGTTACTAGGCTTTAATAAGAGCAAACATCACACAAAAAAATAGAAGGTCATTTATGACATGGATGTAAATATATGGTAAATCCATAGCAAAAATACGCCTTGGAGTTAGTTGGGGGAGTTCATTCCAGTCTAGCTTTTGTAAGGGTAGAGTAGCTTAAAAGATTTGTTTATCAACAAGTATTACTCTCCATAAATTTCGTACTATGCTGAAGTTTTTCTCCCCTGTTTCTTTGTGTGCAGAACCAGACACTGTCTGTGGCTTCCGTAAGCTGATCCTGTGCAATCGCAGCATAGGGGGAGCTGGCCTAGATGGATATTGTGTTTTTTGGGGGAGGTTGAGCTTTTTAAATTTTTAGACTTTTTTGTCAGGAACACTTATTTCACTCAGTGAGGCAAAATGAGCTATTTTTGGGGGGGGAAAGGAAAGTAGAACAGAAGAACTGGGATAAGTTAAAGTGATGTTCAGAGGCTTTGCTAGCAGAGCTGCACTGCTGTAATTGCTGCTGACAAGACTGGGCACTGCAAAGCTGCTCCAGCACGGGAATGAGGGCACTGGAGCTGCACAGCTTCCCTGGAAAGTCCCCAAACCCAGCCTAAAGAGCCTCCCTGCTGGTCTTAGGTACCCCAGGGATTAATTGCATGGACTGACAATTAATAGGACAAAACTAGATTGATCTGTACTATTCCAGCTTCCAGAATTCCTCGCATTACCTTAAAATCATGTATTTCATAGAATCGTGGAATCATGGAATGGTTTGGGTTGGAAGGACCCTTAGAGCTCTTATCATTCCAACCCTCTTCCACTAGACCAGGCTGCTCGGAGCTCCATCCAACTGTGGCTCCTCAAAGGCTCGGAAATAGACCTGAGTCTGAGCTAAACTAGAGGTGGGACTAAGAAAAGCATAAATCAAAAGCAAGAAAATCCTTGGCTGTCCAAGGATTTAATTTGTGCTGGATTTCTTTCATTTCCTATCTGCCCTAGCAGAGAACTTTGTTTTCTCTGTGCATATTAATAAGAACCTGCAGGGGGACTAATAAGATGCAGGGAATGTTTGGTGGAACAGGTAGTGTTACACTCTTAATTATTTTCTACAGCAATTACTGTTTTTGTGCTTTTTTGGTTCTATTCCAAGACCAGGGTTGTTTTTTTGGAGCACTTACACCCAAGTCACATTTTTTCCTTTTCTGCCATTCTCTTTAAGTTATAGAGGTGTTTATTTACGGACAACTGAGAGGTGCTGGGAGGGGCAGGCATCATGATTAAACTGTGGGCTCCAAACTGGAAAGACTTTTAAAGTTGGGTGTTATTAAGAGCACATTTAATCAGGGAAAGTGACAAACAATTTGTTGTAAGACACATAAATACTAGTGGGAAACTAATTTCAGTGGCATAAAAAACAATCAACACTTGCATATAAAGTAAATGGAAAACGGGTGCCCCTGCACATTATTGCTCCTGCTGTGTATCACAGTTATTTACAACAATTACTTTCTGCTCTTGACCAAACCAGCCCTTTTTATTACTCACAGAGTAAGGCAGGGACAGAAAATATTCAGAAAATGCAAAAGCAGACATAGGATTTTCCTTTTTTTTTCCTTTTTAGTTGGTCATATTTAATAATCATAAACTTCCTTGTTGCTTAAGAGCCTGACCTTCTCTGTTAGCAAAGCTCGCACCTAAAAATCCTGCAAAGTTTCAATTTCTAAATGTCACAAAATATCAAATGGGTGCAGAAGATAAGAAGCAAGTCAATAAATGTTTGTATTCTTCTTTTGATGCTCTTTTGTATTTCATTTTCTGTGGAAAAAAAAATAACCCAAAGTTTAATTTCTGCTCCGAACAGAAGAAAGAGAGCAGAGCCTGGGGTAGCAGCCAGTTAAAATATTGATTACAGTGCATAGCAATTTGCCGAAAAATAAATAAATAAACTCCAAATGCCTGAGAACTATTTAGGAAAAAAGGCATACTGTTTCCTATGGTGGGAAGAAGTATAATTAAAAAGCTATCAACAGTCTGGGGTTGTCAAAAATACTTTGTCACCTGAAGCACATTCCCTGTAATTATCTTCTGGGCTTTAAGCTAGATCACCATTAACCTCCAAAGAAGAAGGGTTACTACGCTTTCTGGTGTGAGAAATTGTATCATCATGTAAATTAAACCCTGTTAGGTAGTCAAATTGGATTTGGGAAACGATTGAGTATTAAACCTAGTCATGTATATTATCAAATGACACAAAGCATGAAATGCTAAGAGGGGAAGAAACAGAAAATTATTTTTTCCTTCCTTAAAAATGTCAGCATTCTTGTACAAAAACCTACTTCTTTTTGGTGGAGATAAAAACAAGAAGCTGAGGTAATACGTGTATGTGTATACATTTTGATTACTTTTTAAAAAGTTTTCATTTTCCAGAGCACAGGGAATGAGACTAGGCAGTGCTGGCTGATAATAATGTAACAGTCCTTGAATCACACATATCTATTACTCAGCATCTCGTACCCTGACACGTAATTGCCGGGGTTGATATGCAATGCCTCCTTCTACCCAAATGAATCAAGTTTACCCAATCTCCTGCTGATGCATTTGCAGCAGTAGTGGCTGCATGGAAGGAAACTTTCTCCATCTCTGCCTGGTAATATGGAACACATGAAAAAATTTTAGCCAATTGCTGATAAAAGTAATAATATCCTATAGAATATAAAAATTATTATTTAGGAATAAAGGAAATGAAAAAAAAATACTGGAGTTTTCTTTTTTACTCTATTTTACTATATTTTCTTTTTTCTTCTAATACTGAAGTCAGTATGTGCCTGAGGGATTTGTGATTTGCATCCAAGGAGAAGAAATGCCTTTTAAGCATAGACTTTTTTGTTGTTAGCTTTTCTAGCAGTGTTTACAAGATGCATTATCTCAGTGACCAGCATAAAAGAAAGGGTGATTTCACTCTGATTACAGTGCTGGAGGTGAACCTGCAAAGACACGGAGTCTGTGTTCCTGCAGGTGTTTTAGACGGGCCAACTTGAGGTGCATCATCAAAATTTCAGGATTTCAGAATTGTTTGTGGTGGCAAAGTCATTCCTTGTCCTTTTCCTGCACCCCTCCTGTTTGCTGTCTGCTTCCAGAAATGCTGTCAGCTCTTGTAGAAATTTTAAGTTCATTCCAAATGTCTCTGTTTCCCAAGCCCAAACGGGGTGATGGGGGCTCAGGGTGTCCCTCAGACCCCTCAGCTTTGCATGGGGAGTGGCCCTGCTCAGCTCCGCACCCAACAGTGTTTTCAACAAGCAAAAGAAAGAAAAAAAAAGGAAAAAAAACAACAACTTTTCACTTCTGCAAAGAACTGGCAGAAAGGAAAAGGCTGAACTTCATTTAATGGCTAGGGAAGAGTGGATAATATATTTTTCTCAAGAACAGGAGGAGTGAAACTCAGACCTTTTCAAATTGCTAACACCCTGTTCCGTCATTAAGGAGCACACGCTTCTTTGTAGTTGCTAAATAAAAAAATAATTTGCCGGCAAGCTCCAAAGCTGAGAGTTTAAATTTACCTTTTTTTATTTTTTTTT
>VZTD01001174.1:2825848-2941073 GCA_013397725.1 Rhagologus leucostigma | reverse complement strand
TTTTTTTTTTTTTTTTTAATTTTTCTGTCAAATTACCGCACGTTGACAATGGTCTGTATCCAGCATTTACAGTCTTTTTGCTTTCAACTTGTGGAAAGTGGGTAATTGAAGTGGTGTGCACAACAAAGGAGAACATCCATTGGTTCCGCATAAACCTTTTAAAAGCCTCGGAACAAAAAGTAAGGCAGGCTAATATGAATTGCAAAAGGACACAATTAATTTGTACATGAAAGAAGATTTTTAGTATGCCATTAGCCTCTGTAATAGCCAAAAAATAAAAAGGCAATCATGGATAACCTTGCCAAAAGTATGACGAACTGCTTGTCATGAAGAAGTTTTGTATTTTAAGCAAATGCGTGATGTTTTTGTAAAAATTACTTCGTTAACTCTTACTTTCTGCCATTGAAATAATGTTGAAAAATGTTTTTGAAAGTCGCTGATCATATCAGAGTAGTCATGAAAAATCAACAGCATCCACTGAAGCAAGTGGAAGTGCTGTTGCTGTTTGGAAGAGTTTTGAATTTTCAGCAGAGCAGTCCTGTCTCATTCCCTCTGTGTCCTTGTGCCTTTCCATATAACTTTTTAGTGGAAGCATCAGTCAGAAAAGGCCATGAGGAAGTTATGAACCTCTGTTCTACGTCCCATATCTTTAAGAAGCTAATTTTTCCCATTTTATTTTTTTTAAAAAAAGTCTCTTCTCATTTTTTCCCCTTTTCTTCTCCCTAAGTTAGTTAATCTTTTTCAGCATGTATTATCTGCATATTATATAGCATATAGCCTATTTTTAGAAAAAAATATGTAAATTCTAGGAATTTATTAAGTGGTTTTATTTCTAGGTATAGCTAGCCAAGGTCATAAACTGCTCTTGAAGATTCCTGCTAACAATGAAAGTTAAATTACGCTACAGGTATTAAAAAGACAGGATTGGGCGACTGATGAATTATTTTCTGCATACCATGAAAAGAAAATGAGTCATGGGATTTCAGTAGCCTGATTTAATCAATAACGCTGTAATTCCTAATCAATCATACCTTACTTTTATCCATCATTACAAGGGTGCAATAATTGTTAGTCCTCTATGAGAGTATCTGACAGCATTAAATAATTTATAGAATAATATAGGCACTCTTATGAAACAACAAGGAGCTGATGTCTTGTCAGTGATTGTGAGAAACCATCATTAATGTTAATAACACTTAAAATATCACAGTAGCCTGCAATGAGAGACTCCTGAATCCTGCAGCAGTAATGGGGACTACAGACTGTATCTGCTGGAAATAAGGTGGTAGATACTCGCTGGAAAAATGCATTTTTCAAATATTGCGTGGTTTACAATGTTTAGTATGTATTTATTTGGGAAAAAAAATCATTATGGCAATTTATGGAGCAGTAAACTGCAGTATGGGTGAATTTTATAAGTCTTCCTTGTGTGCCCACTATAGAAGAGTCTTATCGATTATCAGTCTGATTTTTTTCATCAGTGCTGCTCATTTGTAACTCCATTCATATTCATTTGGTAGCAGGAGAAGGGACAGTTTCTCAGTGCCTGTGGCAATCAAGACAATTTATCTCCAGAAAGAAATCTCCTCTCAGAGTTGCAGTGCTCCAGTGGCAGCAGCTCAATACCTTCTCTGCAAAGTCCTGGCTTGTCTCAGTCCAGTTCTCTTCCTGCTGCATACTCACCTTCCCACTCTTCCCATCCAAAGGTTTTGATTTCCCTTTTAATATCTTTAAGACTGTAAAAATGAGGTCTTAAAAAGGTCCAGTTGGCTGTCTTTGACTGGGGTAGGTTTATGATTGCCTGTGCTATCACTGGCATATTCTGCTCTACACGTACTTATATTTGGATTAATCATATTAATTATGCTCTGGGTTTTCCCCTTTCTCTTTTCTTCTTTGATGTTGTAAATTGGTAGCAATCAGGACTGATGAGACACTTGCAGTCAGCAGATGCCGTGTGGCAGAGAATCTGTTTTCCACCATTACATCCAGGTTTTTCTTCTTCCTCTGTGATCCTTCTTTGCCATTTCTGACAAATTTCTCCACTCCGCCGTGCTTTATTTTTCTCATTTTTCCTTGCTCCTCTGGATAAATGCTGCCTTCTTCAGCCTCTCATATTTTCTCCAGTTGTGAACTGCTCAAGGCTGCGCTCGGCCCCGGGCAGTATTTCTTTTATCCTGCCCTTCACTGTGGTCTGTTCCCATTGCAGCCATGGCAAAGCTTTGCGATAAATTCCCGTTTTCTGCTGCTTCTCCAGCTGTGGAAAATACCCGTCTTGATGAGCCAGCCACTGCAATTAATGACAATTACAGCCCTGTTTAGGATTCCTCCTGCAGATTGGCTCTCTCTAACCCCAGGGTGGGATTGAACATGAGGACAAAGCTCTACAACCTGATCTAGTGTGAAGTCAGTCCTTGGAGGGGCAGGGGGTTGGACCTGCTGAGGTCCTTACAACCTAAATTATTGTCTGGTTCCAAATATAGCCTTCTTCCCAAAGTATTCTTTAAAGAGATGGGTAAGGCTCCCTAAGGATGCACGAAGCATCTCCTCTTCTTTCCCATCTGGATTTCTGCATTTCGTTTTGCCTCCCAAAGAATCCACACTTGAAAGCACAGTCAGGGTATTAGGCTTCTTTCCAAAAGAGTTAAAGAAATATCAAGCTCCAATTAGCCTGAAACTTCTTGATTTTTTTCTGCTTTACGTTCTGAGATAGAGAGAATTAATGACAGCTGCTCCCATGTAGAAAACGGTGAATTAAATACAAAAGAAAAATAATAATAAAAAATTGGATTTTACTTGAATGTTCCTTTCCAGGCCTCTAAAATTTTTTTTGCTTATTTATTTGGGGAAAAAAAGGAAAAAAAAGTAGGTGAAGGATTGCACCTTTTGCGCTCCTAAATTTTGAGAAGAAATGTGGAAATGCAAAGAGTCAGACTCACCCTGGCATGATTTGATCAGATTGGAGGAATTGACACCAGGGACTAATTTGGCCCAGGAAGTTGGTAATTGTGTACCACAGATGTTACAGTGTTTGAAGGCAATGGTCCATTATAGCAGAAGGAACAATATTGTGCCCCAAAGGACCTATCAAGTGAATGAGATGTTGAGAGGCTTTTTACACAAACATTGATTCAGTACTGGTTGCAAGATCCAAGTGTGCCCAAGAAAATGAAAGACTTTACTGGATCTTAACATTGGTGTCTCTTTTAGAGCTACCAGAGGGCATTTTAATATCATCCTCTAACTGCCTGTATAGAAATGGCTAGTTCAATTTGCAAGTCGAACTTCTATTTCTTTACCAATAGTCTTAGAAGTATTAAAAGAATGTCTTCATGTATAGCTCAACATCTTGCAATATTTTTTCTTATTAGAAATGCTTAATGCAAGTTCTTGAAATATTTTCAAATATCCACTTTTAAGTAAATGTGAAATGTCTGTGAAAATCTACGCACATTTATGTATTTTGAAAAGCAGTCACATAGTTTATCATTGGAGGACAGAGGTCAGAGGCGTATTAGAAATAGAACAATTACGGTTTGTACTCTGTGATTAAATATCAGAAGCATTAACCAGCCTCAGCGTTACAGTCATAATATTAGAATAAAAATGACAGTTACTCTTGTAAAAGGCTAATGAGGTTGTATGTGTATAAAGCTGTTCTGTAATTTCAAATTGGATACAGACCTGCTTAGACTGATTCATTCCACCCACTCAAAAAAAGAGGAGACTTCCCAAATCTTTCCTTTTCCCCAAAGTAAGCACTGAGTCCTTTGTTATAACCCACATGAACTCTGAATCACTGGTGGCTCCTTCCCAGCTAACCAGCTGGTTAAAGCAGGCAGCTTAGAGGCTCTGGCCTTTCGGGTTTCCTTCACCGGGCAAGTTGTAAGGGACAAAGATGATGAACCTCAAAAGGAGCTTTTGTTTTCTTACTGCTTCTTTAACTGATACTGGAAAGAACTTTCTGGGCAGCTTGAAGGATTTGGTAAAGCCCATTTAACTTCTTCTGGTGACTGAGTACCAAGGTGTTTTATATCCTGAAAAAATGTCATATTCACTTTCTCCTTTCTTAGCAGTTTGAGTTTTTTCGCCTTGTTTGTTTTTTCAGCAGTGCTCCTGAAAGGTCACGTGAGTCTCAAATTCTGCTGGTCTTGGCAGCAGCTGTGGACTTCTCTGCTTTTGCTGGTTTTCAATGCATGTGTTTTCTTTAGATTAAAAGGCAAAGTACATTCATTCAAGGCTTAGGCAGTTTAGCATAATTAATTGCACAATACAAATAATTTAATTAAGTTTTAACATTGCTGAATTAAAGTCCTCAGAAAGCACATTAGTTGTTTTCATAATGCCAGACATACTCTCTCTGTCTTCACTGGAGATTATTTTTTCCAGCATACTCAGTGCAAGGAAGTGGCAGAGAATATGAACAGCCCCAAAAACCCAAACCCTGGTGAGGGCCCCTTGCACGTGTAAGAAGAGGGTCAAGTGCTCTTCCTGTAAGACAAGTGATTCTGTACGTTGTTGGATGGACATCATTTTGAAAAGGCTGAAATGATTGGTGTCACTGTCTTTCCCCTCAGTCCTCTCCTGGACAGGTTGCCCTTGCCCCAAATAACTGTGCATATTGTACTGTTGTGTTGTGTTTCACACGTCTGTCCTACACAAAATGGATTGAACATGTCCGTCAGCCCCATGTGCTCTCCAGACAATTATGATTTCTTCACTACTCTTCCCGTGATTGGATGTCTTTTAGTGACTTGAAAATAAAGTCTTCATCAAGTTGGCAATCCCTCGGGCTCACGGGTCTCCCAACACCCCAGCCATTTAATCTAATTTATTACGCAGATACAAATGAAGATCTGCTGTCACTGCTGCACTGGGGAGAGGGAGCAAGATGCTGTGAGGTCTCAGAGACCCAACCTCCACCCAGAGGGACCACGGTGTGTCCTCCGAGAGGTTTGTCCTCAAACCTGCTCATTCCTTTCGGCTCGGTGACTGTTTTCACCTCCAGTATGCGGTCGCTGGTAGTTATGCCTAGCACTGCACATTTCTGCCTTTCTGCTACTCAAGAAGAAGGTTAAGAATGAAAATATCTGCCAGCTAAGGTCTTTTCAACTGTTTTTCCAAGACAGAGTCCAGCTGACACATTTTGTATTGACACCTGGCAAAACGTTCACAGAAATGACATCTGCCCATTAAAAATATCCCTTTTACTTTTCCTTATCCTTAGGGATTTCAAGACTGCAAATCATTTTCATGAGAGATGTAACCTTAGATCAAGTTATGTAAAAATACATCACTTCCATCAAGTGAAATGATCACAGTATGTTACAGGAATATTAAACAACTGCCTTCCCGCGTGGCGTGCAAGGGAATTTTTGGAGTTTTCCTCTCGGTGCCTCCGATTGTTATTTCATATTGTGACACCTGTAATTGTATATAGCAATCTAGATTTTAAAATCCTGACAAGGCTGCTCTGGGTTCCACTGCATACGTAAATCCATCACAGCAGACAAGATAGATTTTAAATTGATGGTACCACACCAAGCACTGAAATAAAAGCAGTAGCTGCACTTATCCTTGTAGACTAATAGCTGCAAATGATTTTATGAATCATTAGTTCAGATCCTATAGTCCTACCCATTTGAAACCATTTCTAGATTAATGCTTTTTTGTCTGTGATATGATATTAATAGGCAACTGAAAAGCATGCAGTTTCTAGCAGTGTGTCACAGCAACATTTTAGTGATGGAAGGGAGTTTGTAGTATTGGAATAACTGATGGATTGCTGGGATTTGGGTGGCTGGCAGTTTTTTCAGGAGACTATCTCCTGAGAGCTAGTGTTCTGTGGGAAACCGAATGCTGAGTGTGGATTGCCTGCTGCTGAGTAGTTCTGTTTGGATGATAACCACTCTGCTCTCCTGAGACCTCACCTGCAGTTCTGTGTCCAGCTCTGGGGCTGTCTGTATAACAAGGACGTGGAGCTGCTGGAGTGAGTCCAGAGGAGGCCACGGAGATGCTCCAAGGGCTGGAGCCCCTCTGCTCTGGAGCCAGGCTGGGAGAGAAGAGGGTGTTCATCTGGAGAAGAGAAGGCTCCGGGGAGAGCTCAGAGCCCTTTCCAGTGCCTAAAGGGGCTCCAGGAGAGCTGGAGAGGGACTTTGGACCAGGTCAAGGAGTGAGAGGACAAGAGGGAATGGATTTAAGATGACAGACGTTAGGTTTAGATGAGATAATGGGAAAAAATTGTTCCCTGTGAGGGTGGTGAGGCCCTGGCACACGTTGCCCAAAGAAACTGTGGCTGCCCCATCCCTGGAGTGTCCACGGCCAGGTTGGACGGGGCTTGGAGCAACCTGGGATAGTGGAAGAGGGGTTGGAACAAGATGATCCTTAAGGTCCTTCCCAACTCATACCAGTCTATGATTCTATGCATAGGGCTGTCTGTAAGCTTGACAATCACACAAAAGCTTCAAATACAGCTATGTAAGGGTAATTAATAATTATGTAGAATGAGAAAAACTATTTAAGTGGTTATTTTAAAGTAAATGAGTCTCAACTACTACCTTTCAGCTTATTAGCTATTTAATATTAATGAAACTAAAATGATGCAATAGAATTGGGGGAAAAAATAAAACCTGGTGTGTCTGCTCAGATTCAGGCAGGCAGAATAACACTTGTATTTTTTACCTCCCTGTCATCCTCCCTAGGGAATTTGGGGTCTCTGCTCTCAACTAAGGGCCCAGAACCAGGGAGATGAGGCTCTTCCCTGTGCATATTTAGACAGTGATGGTATGATGTCACGTCTTTAAAAAGATGGCAGGAAAAAAAAATCTATGGATCTGTTGTCACCTAATTAGTCTCTTTATCGTGCTGCTGAATCCAGGAGGATCAGAGGTTAGTAATAACAGTGTGATATAAGGACCTGCAATGCTCGAGGGCTGACACTTGAAAGGGATGCACTTTCTATAATGATAAGGTCTTGGAAAATGTTGCAGTTTTAATGTTGTTACTGCTGCATTTAGTTTGCTTCTCTTTCTACAGTGGAGTAGTAAATGATGTTGGATTTATTTTCTTTCGTATCCCAGATGGGAGACTGACATCCATTTATACCTCATTTGAAACAAAAGTTAGAACAGAATTTTTTTTTCTCTCCTTTTCTTCTACTCTACTCTGAATTTCTCGGCTACAGTGCTATAAATAATAGAAGTCTGTGTATTTACCAGTCTGTAAATAAAACTTGCAAGCATGCCTACATTTTAAACTCACTATAATCTAACCACGTATTAATAGGTGCAAAAGTCAGATTCTGCTATCGACGTGCTAACACTTTTTAGGTAGATGGACAATTTTATATTTAGATCCTGCCGCGAGACACATTCTTCAGTGTCTGAGCCGCAGTCCTTGAGCACACACAGGCTGACATTGACGTCTGCCGAACGTGCTGCGCAGGGTACGGGAGAGTTATCTCCATCATTATGTGCCCCTGCGCTCCTTAAATAAGCTGGAGGAATGGGAGAGGGGAGAAAGGCAAGAACAAGGCTTCCAGAGGATATTTGTGCAAACCTGGGAAGATGGATGGGTGTTACACCCAGCACACGTTCGCATAGGAAGCTCCTTCAGCCCAGTGTGACCCACATTCCTGCCAGAGGACAGAATGGCACGAAGTCAATGTCACTCTCCCTCTTCCTAAGTTTCTTCTTTTTGTTGTTTTTTCTCCATTCAGGTTTAATTACAGAAGGATCTCGTGCCATATAAATTAGAGTAACTCATCAATTTCAGCCGCGGTACCAAAATTTCCACCAGCTGAGGAAGAGTCCTCGGGCCCTTCCGGAGGTTCGCAGGGGGTATCGCATACCTGAGTCAGCCTGCTCTGTCTGGCTGCCCTAATCAATTCCTGAATGTTGTGCTCAAACATATCATGGTATTCATCAGTTCCCCTCTCCAAATAAGCAAGAAAAATTCCAGGAAGGTTTTCCTGTCGTTACTGATGTTCATAATGTAGTGAGATTGATGGATTACACTAAAATCCTCACTGTGGCAATGGTGTGTTTTGAAATGTGCTGAAAGATAAAACAGGTTTAGTGCAGTGGTATGCAAGAATATTTAAAGATGTTGTGGTGAAACATGCTGGGAATATTAGGAAAAAACATATGTTTGAATAAATGTGTAAATCATGAGATCAAAACCTGTACTGAGCTAAAAAAAAAAGCAGCTTTGCAAGCGCATCCTTTTATAATCTAATTTTTGTATTTTGTAATAAAAAATGTACTGTATTGTGGACAGCCCTTGGAAAAACCTTAGCGGTGTCTGACACAAAAGCCTTTACAGGAGGTAGTTAAAGGCCTTGTCAGTAAATTTTAAATGTGGGGTGCTTAGAAGTACTTAGAGTGAGCATCCTACATGCAAACATTTTTGTAGAAGAAAAATTAGTTTTCATATATAATTTTCATCTGAAAATTAGAGAGGAACAAAGAGGAGTAAATGAGCTTTTAGATTGTAAAATTTGCTGTTGGCAAATGTAGCATTTGCCACTATTGTTCGGCTCCGTATATTAATTGTGTGTGGAAAATGGGCATGTAACCATAAAAAAAAAAAATCTATATTTGTTCTACAAATGGCCGATACACAACTGCCCAGTCCGCTTTTATTTATCACTAAAAGCAGGAAAATTTCTTACACAGTAGAGGAAAACGTGTCTTTGTAAAGACACAAAGTAGGGTTACTAAATCCCAGGAAACATGACTTCCAAAACTAACCTGCCACTTTCATCCCAGAAACAGCATTTCACCTTGAAAACTATTTCTTGATCTTGAGCATTTGATACTTGGTGCAGCTGTCTTGTGTGGTCAAGAAAATCAGACTCTCAGGGACTTCCACGTAAAGGGTCACACAAGGCTTTCAAGTCTGTTTTAGACAAATCTGAACAATCACAACAAATCAAACTCCTGAATCCTCTACTGAAAGCTTTAATTTCTGTCTCCAAGATCCTCTCTGCTCTATCTTATTTTTTTTCCAGAAATGTATCAAGCTTCCTTTCAAATCATTTTGCCTATATCACCTTCTTTGAGAAGTCTGCAAAGTGTCAGAAATCTCCTAAATTCCAGTCTAAATTTATTCATGAACAATTTATAGCTCCTTGGTCTTATACGAGTATCAGCCTTCAAAGTTAAATAATTCTTCTCCCTCCCTGCTGTTTACTTCCAAGTGTACCTATAAAGAATAATTGTATCCCTGCTCAGACTTCATTTTGCTAGGCTAAACAGACCAAGCTCCTTTTAATTTCCTCCTCCTTAATCATCCTACCAGGACTTGGCTGTACTTTCACAAACCAAGGTATGTGGAATGGTTCACGTTGCATCCTGCTAGTGCTTTCTGTGCCAGTCTAGTCTCTGCTCAAAATATTCAGGAATTAGCTGTTACTAAATTCTGAAAATAAGAGAAATAGTCGCAAGTTAATATAAAAAAAACTTATTGGAGTCAGGAATGATCCATTTGATGGCAGTGCCTGTTACTGCTTCATTGCTTGGGTTGGACTCAAGCCTTTGCATTCAAAGAGGCAAAAGCTTCTGCAAACCCTGATTTCTCTAATTAGCTTTATTGCTCTCTGTTCCGAAAAGAGACATCTTCACCACTGGGATGCAATTTTTAGGTTGAATCATGACTGGTCTAAAGCCATCCTAAGCAGGCTTACAGTTGCTATAAACAGAAAAACAGCTCCTGTGCTGTCCTCCTTAATTTCATCAGCCATGGCACAGGACAAGTTCTTCAGCCTATGATAAGATCCATAAACTTACAATTTCACCCCCTTGTTTCTCATTTTGCAGCTTGTGCTCCTTTTGACACCTCACCTGGTTCATCAAATTCATTTAAATACAATTTTTCACTAATTGGGTGATTAGACAGCATTCACTGTAGTCTTCCTCTTGCCCTCTGGGATTGTCACCCAGTGCAAGGAAACATCGTTTATGTTGCTCCCCAGACTGCATAAATATTTGTGAATGAGTATTAAAATCTCAGATGTCAAGTACAGTGCAAAAAAAGGCACTGATGAATTTCCTTCCGTGCCCTCATTTGGTGGTGATGAGGTGACCTGCCAGCCAGCTCGACGGCTCTTCAGTGATCTTATCATTTTCTGTCAGCTCCTGAAAGAGCAAATGGATAAGAGCGAGTCTGCCCGGCAGCAGTGAGGACTCTGCTCCAGGTCTGCCTTCCGTGACCTGCCCAACCCCTCCGTCACCGCAGCTGCACATTTGGTAAATTACAGTTATCTGGGCCCTGGCAGGGGCAAGAGACCTTGGTTATTAAGAATTAGAAAGAGCAGAGGAATAGTACAGGCAGTCAGTGGGAGAGCTGAGATGATAACTCACGGTCTCTTCACCTGGACCCCGACGCTCTTTGCGCTGAAGTCGAGCTTATCGTGGCGAGCGGCTCTCGGAGCGAATAGGGGCCATTTTATCAGTTTCTGCAGCAGCACATTGCAGAGGTGCAAAATTCATGACACTGACCCAAGACACAAGGCAGGTCTTTATATAAAAGTGTCTTCAGACCCCGGGCTTTAACCTCTGGCTGTGCATTTTCTCAGGGCTCCGTTCTGGCTGAGAGGAGGGTTCGAAGGAGTGACCTCTGTGATGAACGGAGGGTGTTGGATCCTCCTCTGGGGCAGGTCGGGCTTGGTGGCAGAGACTGCCTGCCCCTGTGTGCTTGGCTAGGGGACACCTGGGAGCACGGGAGGGGAGGGAACCTGGCTGTGGGCAACCACAAGGTCACCCACAGACTGGTGATGGTTGGTGACTGAGTAGAGGTACAGAATCACTAAAATTATTCTTCTTTGTTAGAGATGGGCACTAAGTGAAACTCTCCTTTGTGTTCACACCCTTAGAGATAGAAAAGGTGCGTGAAATTATATCTGTGTTTTCAAAAGCTGAATGATGCTTTGCCAGAAATCAACTCTACTCCTTAGCATTTCAGATTGAGCCAATTCATGTCAATTAATATTAATACAGTACTGTGCCAGTGAGAGGCCACAGGAGCTTATCCACCTGAATTGTCAGCTGCTGGGAGCAGAGACATTTTCAACATAAAGCCAGGTTTCCCTCTACCTGGCTTGGACATCACCATTATGGCAAGTGGCTGGTTCCCTGCCATCCCCTGTCCTCTGTGCTATGGCCAGAGTCAGTGCAAGGATGTTCACTAATTTTCAGCAGGCATCAGCTCTTGTCTTAAATGGTCTGAAAGCAGCTACTTGACTGTAATTTGTTTGTAGTAGGTGTAAGGAAGAAATTGGAACCACTCTTGATTAGGAAATTCCTCCCTTATTCACAATTCATTAGCTGAATAGAAGATACAAGTGAAGGTGCTTTCTACAGTGACGGATTTCTGTTTTGATAAAGTTAATCACGCAGCACATGCCTCAAAAGTCCCCAAACCAGATACTTAAGAAGTGTGAATCTTTTGATACAGGAAAATTAAACTAGCTGGGGAACTCACACCTCGGTGGAATCACACCTGAAAAGAGCTGGTGGGTTTTTAAGACAGGAAATAATATTTCCTCTGCCATCACCTGTGTATCAACAAAGCAGTTCTGCTTTTGGGATGTGCCTTATGCTTTTAAAGTTGTGCTGCTGGAAAGGCTGCAGACGCCTGTGGATGTCAATACGGTTTTCCTGCTTCTCATCAAACCCCATGCTGTACTTCTTTTCCAGGGTTTGTGAGGAGTCACCTGTACAGGGATACCTACTTTTCCAAAATATGTAGAAAACTTGATATTTGAAGACATTTGATGCCATCCCATTTACTATAAATGTAGGTTAGAAGAGTGTTTTGGAACATGCAGGGCAGTAAGTGTTGGTTGAGCAAAGACAGTTGCAAAGTTCCCTGTAAACACATATCTGAAGGTGAGATATGTCAGAGATAGAAATCAGCATGATTCACTTGACGGGTGGTTCTGTTTTCTCCTGTATACCTGACATTTTGATGTGTGCAGGACAAGAGAATGGCTACTATAGGTAAAGATGATGTCATTTATTTAAAAAAAACAGTAAAATGTGGATTTCCCCCCCCCTCCAGATCATAACTGCAGTCCCTGGAATCATCTCCCCAGAGATGCACATGTATGATTGAGTGCTTTATACATCTGAAAGCTGCTTTGTGGAACTACAATTGGAAAAATTCTACAGAAAAGTATCTGTGCTTTAAGTGCCAAAGCCTTCAGGCTGAAAGCAGCCCCTGGAAATACTTTTTTTGAAAGCCAATATTGACAGACTGAGTTCTAAGCATGGTTACTCTGATTATATGGCACTGTAGTCTCCGCCGGACTAAAATACGCCGCTATTAGATGGATTTTTGGTCAGGTGCTATGTGAGTCTCAGAGAATGACAACCAATATACTACAGCAGTTAGGTTTTCTTTTCTATTATTAGTGGTAACTTTCTTCTGAATATTGAAAGAATGGTATATTTTCCACTGAAAAACTCCTGGATAAAAGACATAAGATAGCAAGGGCTGGTGTTCCTGGAAGAAGAAACACTGACAGCAGAGGGAAATGGGGTCATGAAATACCAACTGTTCGTCTTTAAGGGGTTCTCTTACTCCCCATATGCTGTCATTGTCTCCCTTTTGCCACCTCCTATGTCTTTAGTTATGTATCATTGCCCTTAAGTCTTACTCAATTTTTCTTAAAGCAGTTCTCAGCTTTTTCCTTGGCTGCTCTGTAGAGTTCTGGCCACAATTAGAGATTCACACTCATGTTCTTTCCTCTCACTTTCCTCTGGCGGGGTATTTGCAGTATATATCCTGAATAACAAATGTGCATTTGCATGCTGTAGATGCTGACTGTGGCAGTGATCATCATCATTTCGCTGTCGTGGTGTGCAGCTTTTAAACTTTTGTTATACCCATCTGTTGTCTGTGCCTCACCTTATTGCTGTGGTTATGGAATGGTTGTTGTGGGGATCATCTGCCTGGGATGGCTGTTTGTGCAGCACTTTTAGCCTGCTCCAGCCCTAATCCCTAACCAGAGCTTTTAATTGTTGCTGCAGTGCAAATATATTGACAAGGTCAGGCCAGATGTTATGAAAATTAAAGCCACCTTTTGTCTGTCTCCCTCGATGCCAGTGCCCTTCACTTACAGAGAGAAATGCTGTTTATGTGCCCTTAGTTGGAAAAAATTCTTCCCTGTGAGGGTGGTGAGGCCCTGGCACAGGGTGCCCAGAGAAGCTGTGGCTGCCCCATCCCTGGGAGTGTCCAAGGCCAGGCTGGAGGGGGCTTAGAGCAACCTGGGATAGTGGGAGGTGTCCCTGCAATGGGACGTGGGTTGGAACGAGATGATCTTTAAGGTTGCTTCCAACCCAAACTATTCTATGATTCTTTCTATCTCTAATGCTTCATCTCTGTGGGCTTTTAGCAACTTCTCTCCTACTGAGGTTATTCCTGTAGTTTATTTCTGGTGCTCCGTGGTGTGCAGTGATGTCTCCAAGCCAGAGAGCATGGCTGAGATGTGGCTCAGAAGATTCTCTGGGTTCTACTTTGGGGTCCTTGCCTTATCAGTTCCACACCTTTGGCAAGCCCCATGGAGATGCCATGGACAGGCAGAGCCCTGATGATGGATAATCCTCATGCCTGCGATCATGGGTAAAGGATTCCTTTCCCTTCATGAACCTGTGAGTGCACAGCAACTGTTTTCCCCTGGATTTTGAAGCATCCTTTGCAGGCTACCATAATTGAAAATGTTAGGTGGAATGGCTGGTGAATTTAAAACTGATAGCATTGTCTCTTGTAATTTCTTTATGCTTGTTAATGAGCCTTCATCTCCTTCTGTTCATGTTAGGGAGGTAAAACAGTAGTGGAAGTTGAGATACACAGAAAGGCTTTGACAAAAGCCAGTCTTCCATGAAATAGAATTTCCACTTTAAGGGAAAAAATGACCCACTAATAAATTACATTCCAAAATGTGTCTTTGCATAAAGCACGAAGTCTGATTTACATAAAAACATGTCTGGGAGCTCTTAAGTTCTCATTGTTCCGCCACAAGCCAAGATCTCTTTCGGAAAGACAAACGAGAAGTGTCTCCACTTGCAAACTTATGTAGAAAACTTATGGTTTTCCAGTGTCCTCTGTTCCAATGAAATTGCTTTCCTGAGCTTAGGCTGTTGATGGGCCAGTGCAGAGGAAGCTTGGGAATGTTGGAGTTTTGGAATGTTGTACACTTCTCTCCAGTACCCTAGAAAATCCCATGCGCCTTTTGACATGTGTGGACACTGACAGGGACCACACACAGAGGTTTGGGCCTTCAGAGGAAAGAACAGGAAACTTCTTTCCCTGGGGGAATATCATAGACAGCAGCAGTAAGTAATGATGCCAGCTAATGCTGATCCTGATTAGGGTTTGTAGAAGAACAGCTGTTATGGGATTGATTGCGCTTCTCCTCCGTGCCGTGAGAGACTCTGCTGCCTCACGCTTGCTGTGTTTTCACTCAGGGTGTGCCCGTGGTGAGAGCCCTGTGCCGGGGCTGTGCACACAGGTGAGCTCTGGGGGAGCTCATCAGGACAGCAGATTTTTGGGAAAGCGATGGTTCTGAGGTTCTGCAGGCAGTGCTGCTGAAGGGCAGCCCAGCACACAGCAGGATAGATACAGGGAAAGGTCATCATGTCCCACTTTCAGAGGGGCTCATGGGCTCTGTATTGAGCAGGATTTCTCCCCATGGACTCCGCTATCTGTAAATGGCACCAATTCCCTCAAATCTCTGCTCCTGGCCAGGTTTCCATCACGTCTGTATTTGTTGATTAGGCTCTTTCACTAGAAAAGAGAAGTTACAGAAATGCTGTGAACTCGTAAGGTGTGTTAGGTTTGGAAAGATAAAGAAAGCAACAAAAAAATTACTTCTTTTATTTTTCTTCATGATTGTGCTTTCTGAGAGTTAAAATGCTTTCAGAAAGAGCTGGGAAATTCAGATGAAACATGAAATGAATTAGTATTCAGCCTTAGTATCCATGATTTCTTAATCCTTCCGTAGCCTAACATCTCCCCAAAACAGCCTTATAAGAAAAGCAGACCAGGAAAAAAAGAGCGTATAGCAGCAACTTACAGGTTTTCTCGAAGGTTAATTAATTGCAGTTAATTGTGAAGTGCTGCAGCATTGAACAGTAGCTTTGAATTTGATAATGAAAACCAAAAAAGAAGAAAAAAAAAGAAAAAATATAGAAAAAGAAACAAGGAGAAACCCATATGGAACAATCCTGGGCTTGCAGATGTGATTTTTTCCTCCCCTCTGAGTAGGTTCAATTTGCAAACCTAACTCAGACAACTTACAAGTATAATTGCAGTTGAGAATTAATTTAGGCGCTGTGTGGTGTGGTGGAAAGAACAAAATGTTTTCATTAGGAAAGTAGAAACCAGCAGTTCTGTACAGGACAAAGTGAGCAAGACCATACCCGTGCACTTCACAAATAGAGAGTGACTAAATGAGATTGGCCCCTGATTTTGGGCCTTTTCTATTTAGATTAAAATAGATACCGAATCAGTAGTGAAAAGAATGGAACGACCCTTTTTTTTATTCAGTTGCTCTCGAAGAATCTTCTCAGAAATAGACCTGTCTGGTTCGGGTGGTTTCTCAGAGGGGTCTGTGTTGTGGGGTACAGAAACAGGACTGAAATAGTCACTGGGAGGGACTGGGAGTACTTCTTCATCCATCTCTCTCCAGTTCAGTGCTCTGAGGAGACAGTTGTTTATTAGCATTGAAGTAGTGCTAAGAAGCACCAACCCAAAATGTTGTGGGCAAATGCTGGAAGTGAGTTTCCAGCCCAGACTGCTCACCAGTGTATGAGGTAGGGGATGGAGTCTATTGAAGATTGATTTCTTCAAGGCCAACATCAGTGGCAGAGTTAAAACAAACCCAGAACCCTCTCCCTTTGTCCTGGAGTGCTGTTCCCTCTCTCATCTCTCTCTGCCTCTTGCCTACCACGATCTCAGTGTCTGGGCTGGTGGTGCTGAGAGCACCCACCTGGCAGCTGGGAACTGCAGGGCCAGGAGCACCGCGGCGCTGTGACACTCCCAGGGATGCTGCAGAGCCTGTGGTGGGCAGGCTCTGCCACTGATGAAGCTGAAGGAATTCAGGGCTCAGCCTCCCCCTTACCATGGCCCAAAACAAGAGTCTCACCGTGCAGGAGAATTCATTTCACTTGCTTTCTCATCTGCTGAAGTAATAGGGTCGGATCAGTGGGGAAAGCAGAAATTACTTTCAAGTTTCCTGACTCCCTGAGAAGGCTGCTCTCTGTATATGATGTGGTTACAGCTCTCAGACTGATGTGTTTATTTTACAGCCACAGCTCTGAGTGCACAGAACAGGGTTACACAACAGCTACAACAACAAAAGTTTACACAAGGAGATCCTTAGCTAGTAAACCTACAGCTAAAATAACAGGGTGCAGGTACATGGAGATATGTGAGACATGGCTGGTCATGTTTGTTTAGAACAGGCTCATCCTGTCATCATAAAGGATCCCTGGAGCCTTCTCAAAGTCTTATTTCAAAATTTATTATGCTATTTAGCATATACCAGGTTAAGAAAATCAGCACCACAGCCAGATGGCTGGGGAATTGTATCATCCTGTTGCTCTCTTCCCTACTGCCAGTAAATCTGGTGGCCAAGTCAGGGCATCAGATGCAAGATGCTGCCAATTGGGCCAGCTGTGGGAATGGGAGCCTGGATCTCCTCCGATCACTTCCAGTCCCTAAGGAGTGCCTGTCTGCTTTGGCTGGGCAGCCTCAATCCTGTACGAAGTTACTGCTGCAAGAGGAGAGCGAAACAGGGATGGGATCAGAGGGATCGGCACTTTCTCCACCTATTAGAGAGAAGAAATATTACCAGTGCTGTGAGGTTGTTACAAAATGAATTAGATAAAGAAAAAAGTCATATTCAATTAAATCATGCCCTTTTCCTCCTCTAGACAATGTGACACTGAGGCTATGCTTCACAGTTTATAGATTTGTATAGAAACTGGTGCTAATAGTTCAATTTTGTGTAATTATTGTGCTAGTAATGTTGAAAATGAAGAATCTGGGTAGAGGGAGGAGGAGACAATACTTCTATAAATACTTAATATCCAGAGGAGGCAGATGGGGTAAAATTATATTTAGAGATTAAAGATAAAGCAAAGAACTGCTGCAATCTAATTCCAGCTCTGACCCAGAGTTTCTGTCCATCATGAGATGTCACTAAAGCTCACTGGGTCTGAGTTATATTTTTTTCCTTAAATCTTTTACATGAAGATAATACCTTGCTATCTCACTGGGGCTTTGTGACAATTCATGTCTGTATAATGCTTTGAAGCAGAGCTTGTAAAGTGCTAAGTATTATTAAGATGAGGTGAGGAGAATCTCTTATCTGAAACATCAAGTTCTTCAGGGATGGGGAAGGAGGCAGTGATCTATTATCCATAATACTCCTCTACAGACTAAGTTTGATCAGCCTTAGTGTGATTCAACAAAACCCTGTTCAATTGTGGACAAATGGACATCTCTATTATAAGTGATGAAATGGAAACCTGGATAAAGGCAGAAATCACCCGACACCGTCTTTGATCATAATCTATCTGCGCCTCAAAGGAAAGCATAATAATACAAACATATTTACAGAGCTAATCCAAAAATAACTCCTCCTGTTGTTCTGCCTGCACAGAACCATCAGGAATGTGTTCAGGCAGTTGTTGTTGTTGTTGTTGTTGTTGTTGTCGTCAGCGTTGCACGGTGTTGCTGTGCCAGTTCAGGGGCTGCCAAGTTGCTCACGATGGGCGCCGCATCCCAGCGATCTGATGGTGCCTGTTGGCAAAATTTGCAGAGAACCTCATCATCATCTTTTGGAAAGGCAGTGAAGAATTAGGATGAACTTTGTCACTTGGTAATGATAAACACTGCCAGACCATCTCTGGGTTAGTTTAAAGAAAGTAAATAAAGCCATGTTTATGGGCAAAAGATTATTGCGGAGAAAAACACGGGACAGAATCAGCTGTGGAGTCAGGAAGTAGCAGGACTGATGCAGGTAAGTTTCAAGCAGTAGCACAGATTTTCATCAAGTCTTTGAGGAAGAACAGGAGAGAGTAATTTTGCATGTAAAAATGCTCTCACCTGTCAATAACTCTGTTCTGAAGCAGCACAGAGACTCACTGTAATAGTCAGAGGTTCTGCTCTGCTCTTTCAGCAGTTTGAGCTTTCTGGACATAATTTCAAGGTCACACCATCAGTGTCACCCCTGTTGTCAGTCAAATAATCAGCATTTCACTCACTCCTGCTCACTCTTTCTGCCTGATACTCTGTTCTGCATCCCTGTGCACAGAGCCAGCCTTTGCAGCTTTTTACGTGGTGGTTCAAAAAAATAAATAAGACTTTGAATCCTTCTGATTTGCAAATCTTTTAGTATTATGCTTTCCATTTGAGAAAGAGCTTCCTTTAAGTAAACAACTGGGGAATGGGGAATAAATGCAGATTTCTAAACTAGCTGTTATTCATCTGTTTTCCTTGTGGGACTGCAGCACCCTTCTGTGAGACACGAGGCCTGATGAATATTGACACAGAAATAATGACTGACCATTGCTGTAGTGCCACTTGTGTTATCTGTTGAAACCTATGCCTTCATTATTTAAAAAAACTAATGAAATCTAATATTTCCATTTGCAAGGTGACCTATAAATTGTACCCATAACTTCCTATCATAAATAACCACGTACTTCAAAGTAGGAGTGTGCCGATTGGAATGGAGTTTTTGGAGTATTTGTACTCGCCAAAGGACATATTTCAGCCAATTTTCATTAATAATTAATGATGACACACTAGTTCTAGGAGGTTAACAAGAACACAGCAAGTATAATACTCCCAGAATTACAAGCTTGGGGTGAACGTGACATGAAATGTTGACGTTTTTTGCTGCTTTTATCTGTTCTAGCCACTACTTGGGATGGGGATGAATAATGGACAAATGTTTGTTCTCTGTGCTTCCTTGCTTTTCCTGATTTTCTTCCCAAGACAATTTTTTATGTCACTATTGATGGACTCACGTTAAGTGAAACTCTACTCTCTATATAGGAATATATATATGTATATATATGTATAAGATATCCATGGGAAATACTAGTAGAGTCATCTTTATTTAAGTCTTTACCTTTAAAAGTTTCATCTGCTCTCTTCAGAACCATCCTTCTCTCTGAGATGGCAGATTTATATGTCCTACCAGCACAGTCTCAGTAACCCTTTCAGTATCCTGGGATGCTCCTCGTTACTGATGTATTGTCTTTTCAATATGCACATGCTAGAAGGCAAAATTGTGGGCTATAGAAGCTATTAAAAGTCAGATTTTGCCAACCACAGACTTGTCAAAGGCAAGTTTTTAAGGCTAATGAAGGAAGAGTAATGGGATCTCCAACCTCGCAGTGCTTTATATTAATTGCTTGCAAATGCTGGCTGCTGGCAACTGTTCCACACTCCAAGCATAATGGGCTTGGGAGGCCAAACTTGCATTCCTGCAATGTAGCAGTTTTTTATAAGGCAGTCGAAATAACTGCAGAGCCCATGGAAGTGTCTGTGCCCACCCAGTGAGGTTTGGGAGGTGTGCAGGAGAGCAGCCTTGTACCTAACCTCGTGTATTACATACACTTAAACTAGCTCTTACTGCATTTTCAGGTGAACTCTGAAGAGTTGCAAGATAAAGAAAAAAGAAGGTCCAATACTCCAGCCCTTCTGCTGTTGGCTCTGAGAGTCATTTGTCTCAATTTGCCAGTGTAGTCATAGATGATACTCACACAAAATACATTAGTTCAAAAACCAGAGCAGACGAATGGAGTTAAAATTCTAGACTTTACTTACTCACAATATATTGTCTGTCTTTTTCAGGAGAAAAAAATAAAGATATATTAAAGACAGGGAAGCAGTGCTTATCTAGTCTGATAGATTAAAAACCACTGGGAGATGAGGCAGGGGAAGGCATGCCAAGCACAGAGAGTCCGAGAGCAACAGTTTGGCTTCATTTGACTCCTTTTTGTTAGACAGTTTCCAACTTTTCAACTGGCTTCATTAGGCTGAAGTGGTTTATCTTGCTTTGTACATCTCGGCCTACTTTTAGTCTTTCTTTCTCTTCCTTTTACCCTGAAACTCATGTTCTCCTGTAAGCAAAGTGAACATGCAGAAAGGGAAAGGCTTGCACTTTAGAATGTGACTCTTTTTTCTTCCTGACTTTTTCCCAGCTCAAAATTTTTTAGTATTTATTTTGTCTGCAGACACACGTTTGCAGGGTTTTTGCATATGAAGCCACAGGAGTTTTTAAGAGCTGCTGATGGACAAGTTAAAGCTAAACCGACAACCATTAAGACTTTGGGAAATATCCCGTTTATGAAACATGTTTTCAGCATTTCCCTTTATTCACTGGGAATCGTTAGGACATTGCACATGTGTGTGTTCCAAAAAGCTGGTATTTACTTGTAGCCTAGTGCTGTGGGGATGATAATGAATGAGCAACCTTAGCTTATAATAAAAAGACTTGGGGGACAGTACTGGGAACAGTGTGGTTTTAAGAAACAAAATTCCATTTTCTTCTACTGGTTATTAGCGATGGATAATAAAAGAGGAATGCAGCATTGCACTTCATTACATTAAACCTTGCTTCTCCCTTAGGTGTCAGCTCCCTGTAACTGGGTGGAATAGTTACCAAAATGACTCGTTGTGTTTTGGCTTCCAGCAGTGGGAGGTGAGGTGGTCACCACCACGAGCAGTTGAGGGATTGACTTTGGTGTCCCCAGCAGAGCTGAGGGAAAGTTTTCCAGTTTGAGAGGTGACTTGTTTGGCTGAAGCTGATCCCCCTTTGACAAATGTCCTCTGCTGCTGGATTGCTCTGCGGAAGGAGAGTGTTTAATAACACTTCAACCAGGATTTTAGGAAGATGTAGAGGCTCACAGGGTGCTCGTGCAGCACTGGTCATGGCAGGCTCTCTCCCACAAACATCACTCCTTTGGCACTGAGAGGTGTCCATGTTAATCAGCTCACCTTTATTTTTATGAACAAAGCCTGACATAGCCTCAGGCTCAAGATTCAAGGCAAGGTTTCAATCAAAACACAGACCACAGTCATTTTTGTGGCCAGTCCACACCCTGTGCTGTGACAGAGGAGCTGTCTCTACCCGTGGCATGGAGCATTCATAAAAGACCTTAAAAGCATCTTGCAGACCAAGGCAGACTGAATTGTGGCTCTTGCAGAACTGGCCAAAAGATGGATCGAGACGCTCTTGTCCTTGTTACTGTGCCCTGTGTACCCAGACCATCGCCCTAAAATGAGCTGGATTGGCCCCAGGCTTATGTGAAATTAGGTGTCCTCATAAATAACAGAAGCTGATTACAACAGTTCTTTTTTTAAAACCATGGAGATCTGTTTTTTTTCCAAAAACACTTGCAGGTTTTCTTAGAAGTTGCTAGAAAACGTATGTAAAGTTATTTCTGCTTATACTATTTCATACATAAGCTCATGCACAAATTAACTTTGAGAAGATCTGAGCATGTTTTGTTGTTTTACCTGAAATCCGTACGTGAAACCAAGTGTTAATGTTCCTTCCTTTTTGTGCTTAGACAGAAACTAGGTAGGTTTTCACATAAGGCATGAAAAATTATAATCCCAGCAGAGTGATTGAGATAAACTCATTCAACCTAACTAAAACGTTGTCATTTTCAATAACTTTTCTTATTCTGCATGAAGAAAATCAAGTTGAAGTCTCAAAAAATTAAACGAAATTACAGTTGCATAATGACGCTGAGCTCTTTATGGCTGGTAATAATGGAGCAAGAATTTGGAGTTCAGTAAATTCATAGTGGTTCGGAAATGTTATGACAGAAAGAGGGCAATGCAGAGACAATAACAGAAGAACTTTCCATCCTATGACTTTATGCTGCTTATGAACAGATTGCAAGTTCTGGCACAATCTGCAGCAGAAAACATATCTATTTTTCATTTTGCAATTATCAGAAAGATCAGAGGCTCCTATTTTTGCAGATTTTTGCTGAGGGAATTCGGCTAAATTGCTCAGAAGCTGATCCCTGAGTGTTTTTCTAAATCGCGTGCGTGTAAACACACCCAGTGGTGACAGCCCTTTGCTCAGGGAGCAGCCTCTCACCCAGATGCACTGTGACAGGAGGACCTTCCCCACTAAGAAGGACCAGCAGAGTGTAGCTGAGAGCATTTCCACAGCTCACCCCAAATTCCTACACAAGTCCTGGACCCCTCTCTGCCCCTGGCATCCAATTCAGCTGCCTCCTAAATGTGCTGCAGCCTAATCCAGCTGCACTCTGAAACACTGTGCAGCGAGACTTATGCAATCCTCTCGTCCTTTCTGGCTCAAAATTGGGATGGAAGGCAGAACTACAGAGAATAATGGCAGTGGAGCTTTTCTGAACAACAGGATATACGTACATTTGATTCTGGCAAGGAGTCCTGAGCTGTCAGGGTACAATTCACCACGTTCCTGTATTTGTTTCAATTTGCTTATGCATAATCTTGTCAAAGTGATTTTTTTTCCCTCTCTAAGGCTGTTGCATGAGTGGGAGCTTCAAAGTGGAGCTCACAGAAAGTCAAACACGACTCAGTGTGTTCCATCTGCAAGCAGCAGCTCTAACACACAAAGGGGAAAATCGAAACAAATGAAAACATCCTTCAGAGACGGTGTTTCCTCTGCATCAGGATCACTGGCTGCGTGATGCAAGAGATGATTTCTGAGATTTATTCACAGAGAGCAGAGAGAGCTTTGATACTGAATATATACGGGCTATGTGATTTTAACACTGCAAGTGCAAGGGGAGCCTTGTACTTGGATTGTTCTGTGGGGGGTTTTAATAAATTAAGGCTTCATTTACGAATAAGTAAAGCAGATGCATGGGAAAAGGTGTCCTGTAATGAATGTAGAAGGCTCTGCTGTACATAACCTAGCAGAGCATTTGAAATGCTCTCTGACTTTCCCTTTGTGGATGCTCAGCTGCGTAATGTCAGGTATTTTTATACTCGCAAAACAAAGCGAGCTCCTCTGTAGTACCTCTTGCCTTGTCGTTTCAGAGACTTGCAGCATGACAGAAGGTTTCTTATTCCTTACTTTTGTCTTAGCTCCTTCCTAGAGCACTTACCACAACTTGGGGACCTCTCTGATTTCCATCGAGTACCACCAGTCCGCTCTGTGCCTGCTGAGTGGGCACCAGCCACTCCATCCATCTCCATCCTTTTTCCTACAAGTTTTGTAAAGACCAGTCAGCAGTTGCCAAGTCGTCCCCACCAAGCAGAGAGAGCAGGGGATTGCCATGAGCCTGTAAAGCACAGATGGTTTAATTCTTAACATCTCAAGAACTTTTATAATATCGTTGGGGCTAATAACAGTGAAGACAATTAACCTTTCATCTTGGAAAGACTTTCTCTAAATAGCTGCAGTAGATACAGTTCAGGACAAATAGGAAGAGGAATTCTGCTTCACATCTTTCAGACCAGAAAATGTGCATGTATTTCATGTGTGAAATTGTGTTGAACACAATTTTGGTGTTTTTTCATGTGCTGAGGCCTCTAGATGGGCTCAGGTTGTGGGAAAGTGGTGGAGTTTTCCTTTTTCCAAGGCACAGAGCATTGTAAGAATCCTCTAGCAGGAAGGCAATGTCATCTTCATCTCCATATCACCCATTCCCAGACTGAAATACTGAGCAATTCAGCATTGTTGATAAGTCATTTCTCTTCTACTTCTTTCTTTGTGCAGGTTCAAACAGTATTTACTGACTGCTTCTTTAACCAAGGTGCTCATAGGGAATCTAAATCTCTGCTGGGTTTGCTGCAGAGCATAAAACAATATCTGCAACAAACTTCTTCAGCATTACCTGTCCGAAAGCCTGGAAACAAGTCAGCCCCAGGGCTGACAGGACAATCTCTCTGCGTTCCTCCACCTGGAAGTTTCTCTGTGTCTCTTCCTTCTGACTGACTCGTGGCAGAGCTGCTCCCAAGTATTGTTTTTCCAGGCTATTTTCTGGCCCATGTCAGCTGGTGGCTTCATTAAAAGCAGGACAGGCCTGGAGGGAGCTAAGGCTGAACCCCAAGCAGGTAGGTAAGCAGAATTAGAAAAACAGATGACAGCATGGATGATATTCTTCATCCAAAGCATTCGGTCACTATGTCTGACAGTCCTTTTCTTAAATCCCCCAATCCTAAACTCAGCATCTTTTGTCCTGGCACATGGCACCTTCAGAGCCCTCCATTCCTGCTCTGAACATGGCTGGAACTGGTCTCTCTGTTGCCCATCAAAACTAAGGAATGTCCAAACACGAGAGAGAAAAGTGGTGATGCTGATGTATGAGTGCCACATACGATGAAGTATTTCAGAAACAGATTCCTTGTGAGCAGGAGGCAGCACAGCCCTGTAGACGCAGGTGAGTGCTGCTACTAGAGCTCAGAGCCCAGCTCAGAGCTCAGCTCAGAGCTTGTGACTTGGGAAAAAGTTTTCTCTAATGGGGGAAAAAAGCTGAAGCAATCAGCGCTGCAAAGTGCTGACTGGAAGAATAAACATTAAAGAGATAAAGCAGACCAGAAGGCAAAAGCAATCAGATTTGTAAAAGAGAGCAGATTCTGATTTTATCTTATGGAAATAAATGCAATAAAAGCTTTCTAACTGGAGTTGTATAAAGTTGCAAATTTTTTTTTATGCAATAGGAGAAAAATTGATGCCAGTGGTTCCTTTAATATTTTATGGAAATGCTTCAGCAAATAAATTGAAGTGGTTTTTTATTTGCAAACAGAAGGTAAATGGGATAACTGAAGCTTTTTTTTCTAGACATATTTTTTTTCTATTAGATGGCTTCACCCTATGGTTGAGTAGCTTCTGTAAATAGTTTTTAGATACAATTTAAACATCATGAGCCAAGCCATCCCTGACCATCCAGGACTGAATGTGTTAGGGGCTAGAAATGCTTGCTGTTGTTTCCCCCGCAGAGCTGGGCTGAGCTCCTGAGCGTGGGCCATCACCCAGACCTGATGGCCAGGACTCAGATCCTCTCTTGGTGTCACTAATGCAAACTGAAGTAGAATAAAAGTGCCGGAGGAACTGCAGCACACACAGGCGTGGATAGCTTTCCCTTTGAAAAGCAAGGGAGCCAGCACAATGCATTAGAGCAGTCATCTTCTTTTATCTGATAGCAGGGAAAAAAATTAACCCAACTAAAAATAGTCAGGGCATTTTGCCCTATGATCTCTTTTCATCCTATGGATCAATATGCCCTGAGCTTGCATCCCATACATAAACAGCTTTCATGGGTGAGATGACCTTGCTATGCAGTAGATGGATCTTTAATCAACAGACCGTGGTACAGTAGTGTGAGTAGGGTAGAAGGTAACAGAGTTTATAAATAACTGAAATCAATTAAATTCAAACTAAGATAAATCAGAAAATGTTTCTCCAAACCCTCAAGACTTAACCATCAAGAAGGCATTTTAGTGCCATGGGAGAACTTTGTTAATTGTAGAAGCATTTTACCAAAAATTGGTGGTTGCTCAGTGGCTGTTCAGAATTTGGACTCCTTGATCCTTGTGGGACTCTTCCAACTCAGGATATTCTGTGGTTCTGTAACTACTGAAAGAGGGGGGCAGGACATAAAAAAGCACCTTCCTTTCCAAATTTACCACTGACAGGTGGAGGCGGGAGGGGCAGGAGGAGCACACAGCACACAGGGATTGTGATGCAATAAGAAGCCTAGGGCTGGCTGTGAAACAACTCTTCACACTAAATGCCTGTGTTATTTTAATGTTCAAGGAAGGTTTGTACAGTTTTTATCCCTAAAATTAGTAATAACTGGGGGCATCTCTTTCTCTTTGGAGATCCATCTCTTGGTGGTTCTTTCATCAGTAAAGTCCTGGGCATGGCGTCCCCGATGAGTCGCCAGAGGAGCACTGAGAATGCCATGCATGATTTTGTACTTTGGTCATTTGGTTGTCTGCAAAGAGAGTTATATTTGGTTTTAAAATTAAGAAAGAGTGATCTTATGTATTTTGAGATTTTATTACAAAAATGCAGGCTAGGTCCTAAATTAACAGAAAGATTAAACATTATTTTATTCCCTTGTCATTTTTATTTCTTTGTAATTAGTAACTAATTTTCTTTAGTAACATTTTTTTTTCCAAAAAGTTCATAGGAGCTGTCAAGTTCTCTGTAAGAAACAGAGGGCAGATAGGATCAAGATGCTTGTGCATGTGTGCAATGTGTGGGATACATAAGGGTACTTGCAGATAAAAACCCTTCATGCATTTTTTCCTTCCTCTCTACAAGACTGCACCAAGTTATTGCAGCAAGTAAAAAACATTTGAAGTGAGGAAAACTTAAATGTAATAAATACAAAAATTCTGCATCAAGGTGTGTTGAGTTCTAAATCACATCTGGAATATTCCAGGGCTGCTTTGTGAGGAAATACTGCTGGTTGAAAGAGGGAGATGTACTTCGCACACTGAGGCTGTACCATGGTGTGCTGCAGAAATAGTCCCAGTGTCTGCAGTGCCATTGATGCTCCACCATTCATCCCTGAGCTGAATTTCTGTGGTTTCCATGCTGCTGGAGTGTCACAAACTCCTTGTGATTCTCAGAGCATGACCCAGCCTGCCTGGGGAGGGGGATCATTAACCCAGGCTATTAAGTTGGCCGATTCAGTCCAGTCTGACGGGTGCTCTGTCACACTTGCTTAATTTAATTTCTGCCCTAATATAAACTTTTATTAAAACTTCAATTTGCAATTTTCATATTAGTTTTAAGTACAGTTCAAGGAAAAGATATAAAGAATTAGAATTAGGTGCAATCTTTCGTGTCCTGATTTGATTTCTGCCAACAGGAGAGTTGCAAAGGAGGAGAAACATCCGTGGAAGCACGGAATGCAAATTGCTCAGCACGCACAGAGTCCTGACACAAGCTGGGTGTTAATTTATTTAAAGCTCATGATATTGTAATGAATTCAGGGTTTGCTTGGCTTTGAGGGAGAAACTGTGCATATATGAGGTAGCAGTAGGATATAACATTCAACTGCTTATTCTGGCCTCTGCTATTGTGGGTGAAGCCCACGCTGCTTCCTCTTTCACCCTTTGGAAACAGCGGCAGAGCTCCTCAGGAGTGGGCTCAAATCCTTGTAGAACTGTGCCCTGGAAGGCAGGAAAGAAGGAGAGAAGTCTGTGGGTGAAACAGAATCCCTTCACTGTCGGGCACACTGTGTCTGTTCGATCAGGTGAATCGCAAACTCAGAGGAGAGGCTGAGCCATTTAAATTTTATAGCCATATAAATTATAGATGGAAATCACTTCTGGAATAGGGTGAATTACAATTGCCGTGTTCAGACCGACCATTTGTATGGCAGCTGATGGTTAAGTTTTGCGAGATGGTGATGACTGGTAATAGTCGCTAGTAATAATTTTATTTAAATTTCAGCAGTGCCCAGAGACTTCAGTTGAGCTCAGAGCCACCGTGGAAGTCTTTGCATAAACACCTGACAAGAGACCTTTGCAGCATTTTAGAGCAGGAGATAAGATTTGTTATTATTCTCATTTCAGAGATTTAGAGGGATCAAGCAATTTGGGAAATGGCTCCTGGGCAGTCTGAGGCAGAGCACTGCACTGCTGTTAGTAAGCATAGAGGAAATCCAGTTGACACTTTGTTGACTGCGTTTGAACTATTCTGCCATTTTAAGTCATGCCTTTTCCACCTTTGCTATTTGGAAATATTTGGTGTTACAGTTCAAGTAATGAAAAACTTCTGTTCAAGTCCCTTGACAACTTTTTTCCCATGTTTACAAAGTTCCATATGTATTAGTCCATAACCACTGTTCAAAGACAACCTCCTCTTACTTCATATGCCTGTGTTATGGTTTGTTTTTTTTTCTAGTGTTATCTCTGAGTTCAGTACATAAATATTGAAGTTTTCAACCCCAAGTCCATATAAGCAGAACAGGAGAATAATAAATATAACATTAAATTATGCATGGCATAATAGTGCGCTAACCACTTTCATGTTCACCAAGTAAAGTAGAGGAAAACAATTTGTGTCTAAACAAGGGCAGCATTTTTTACATTGTGGAGGTCACTGGAACACATTGTTCTCATTAGATACACAGCAACCTCAGGAAGGAGTAGAATCCTAGATAAGCACAAGCAAATCTCTAATGGATAGTCTGGGAATGTGTCAGCTGATTTGTAAAATGTAAATGTTTTATGAGTAATAGGGTTCTAAAGCTGATTTTGATTAATGAAATGCAATCTACTTATTCCTTCAGCAGTCAGCCTACAAACATCTAACCAACTAATTAGTCTGTTTAGGTAAAGTATTAAATTGCCTTTTGTTTAAAAATAAAGAAAAGAAAAACAAACCTGCTCTGGAAGGTACATACAGTAAGGAAAAAACCTTCATTGGTGTGTATGACCTGATTAGAAAAGTACAGTAATTAAATAAAACTTTGCAAGACTTTGTAGTTCTAAACATACTGACAATTTCAATCTCAGAAGTTAAATTATTAAATGGAAAAAAAGGGGGCAAACAAAAATGATATCTTTATATTTTGAATACTTTTGCAGACCTAGGCAAGGATGGTTTTGTGAAATCAGCCAAGGTCATGAATTTTACAGCCAGTTTAGCCATCACTGAGGAAGACAAGGTCAGAAAGACTAAGGAGTCCTTTCTTATTTATGGGTTTAATTTTCATCCATGCACTCAGTGCGATGGGTCTTGCACACTATGACATTTGTGACTTGGATTCCTGTGGTGGTGCACTGCAGAAGATGCTTCCAACTAGAACTTGCTGAAAGCCTTTGACACAGAGGTTACCTGTGCAGGACCACTGTTTTTGATTGCTCGTGGTATTCTCCATGGGAAGCATTAAAATGGATTGGGCTGATTTTCTTTGTTCTGGTTTTACCATTCTGCCTAGTTCTGTTTTATCTTGGCTGTCCCATTAAAACAAGCAGACTAATTCCAAACATGTTCAGCTCCAGCATATTCCCCTCAGAGGCATCCAGTTACGAGACTGAAAACTGCAGGTGATTAACACCAGTGCCTGAATAAACCACCTACCCTTGGGTTATAATATTTACAAACCTCGATTAATGAATAAACAGTCTGAAGAAAAGAACTAATGCCACACCTTCTTCCTGTAGCCGTGTTCATCAAATCTGGCAACTGGAGAGCAGAAAGGCTTTAAAAGGCAGCCAAGATGATACCTTGGCAGGGTTAAGATAAGGGAGAGTGGCAAAGACAGTTGGAGAAGGCAAATGGAGGCTCATCTCATTCCTGAGAGCTCTTTAGTTCTCTGAAATAATGCACTGGTTGGGCTGTTCCATTGCAGTCCATGACGGTGACCTCTGAACCACAGCTTGGAATAGGGCCTGAGGTTGGAAAGGTCAGACACATGCATAGGATCATTCCTCAGCACTCAAACAGTGTTGGAGCTCTTAAAACACTTCAGAAAGGTTGTATTTCATCTCAGACGTGTTTGGCCACTGGTGATGAGTCGTAGTTCTCCTACTTCACTGAACTGTGGCTAAGTTTTTCTGTCTGCATGACAGCTCCTCTGCTTCAGAAGGAAGGCTCAGTCTTTCATCAGTGCGAGAGGCTTTTTCTGCTGAGAATTTTCTCTGATTACATTTCACATCATCTCAAAAATAATCTGTTTTTTTTTCTTAACAATATCTATTTTCTTTGTCAGTATTTTTTCCAGATATGTTTCAGATCCGTCTCTTTCCTCTGTCCTCCTATTTCCCATTAATTCTCACAATAACATGCATTGATTGTTCTGTTCTGGTAGTGCCAAGATCACCATGGCAGTGCATCAACTATTTCCCTTAGGAAAGGCAGTACTTCTTCCAGGAAGAGAAGAAAATAGGAAAAAAGATGTATTTCCATTATATTTCTAAAACAATCTAAATTATCTGCTTCAGTACATGTGTAGACAGTACAGTGGAGCAAAGTCAAACCTGTTTTCTCTTGTTTCAGAGATTTTCCATTATTGCACATCTTGATTATTTCTTTAAGTGAAGAAACTCCTGCAAGAAAACCTCACACAGAATCCCTCTATTTCTCCATTTTGTGCGATCAGAAACATTTGGTACATAAACACAATTTCATCCTGAACCTGTACTAATCCACATATTATTAATATAAGTGTTTCCTCAATCCTGCTTAGGATGACTTTGGTAAAAGATCCTCTGGCTGTTACTCAACATGCTTATTCTGCTAATATTTTCGTGATTATCCCATTCTCTCTCTTTTGGATGAGAATTAGGATTTATTCTTCAACTACTCTGGAACTTTCTCACCCTTTCAAATATCCCAGGGGGATCTTTCAAATTCCGTTACTGTTGCTCCACAGCTCTTGCTGTGAAAGCTCAGGCAAAGCTGCTTAGCAAATAAGTGAACTCACTTTAGGGAAAAAAATAAATTAAAAAAATTGCTGGATTCACCAGGCTTTTATGTTTGACACATCAGTGCCACATGCCATTTTGCTGGAGTCTCCAGTTGCTTGGCTTCCCTGCAGTGTCTGCATCAGCAAAATTGGGTTGTCAACCAAGAAGTGACACAAACCACAGATCTTGCCCTTTGCTTTCTGTCGATGCGTTTGTGAAGTCTTTTAGTGGGGTTTGTTATGTTTCTTGTGAGATGCTTTTAGCACTTACCCTGTTTAATACCCTCTGAGCATTCAAAAGACAGCAGCTTTACATCAGGAGAGGTTTATAACAAGTACAAGCAGTGAAATGTTGCCATCTTTCCACAGCGGAGTGGCAAGTCCTTGGACCAGGACAATGCCTGGAAGTCATTAGTGGGGATGGAAGTGGGAAAGCTGCTGGTTTAATTTCGAGCTTTCTGGCACGATGATACTACAAAGCCTCTGGCCACTGCCCCAACAACCTACAGTGTTTTGGCATTCATATGTTCAAACAGAGCAACTGATGCTGCCCGGAAATGCAGTGTCATCCTGTGCAGATACAGAAATATGGCAATCCCAAGAATATACATGGAAACACAGAACAATCAAGGTCCGTATGAAAATTGAATCCCAGCCAGCACACCTTGGTTGGTGGAGATCCCACCTGAAACACTGGGATGAAAGAGCCTCCACTGTGAGGCCTCAGTCAGTTCATGTTGCTGCATCATCACTAAAACTGCTGAACACATTCATCATTGGGACATATGTATTTTAAAAAATGGACAAGTGCTTTTTGCCGTGACACCGTTAGCCCATTTTCAAAAGTCAAAATGGTTGTACATTCTGTTAATGTGTTACTGGAATAAAATCATGATGCACATTTAGGGCTGGATTATGTGGAGAGCAGCCAATACTTGTAGCATTGATTACGAGGTCTATGCCTAAGTAGTTCTCTTCCTGATTTATGAGCCAGGCATTATCATTCATTGAGTGACAGAGTTAGCTACTAGATTTGTTAATTGGACCATAAACCACACTTTCATTCTCCTCTTCCAGTGTTTTTCATTAAAAAGAGACATATCTAACATTTAATGAAATGCTTAAATAAATAAATGGATACAGAAGTGTTGAATATAAACCCTTTGCTTTTTTCAAGAGTAGTGTACAGTGTATTTATTAATTAGTCTGGCAAAATGCAATTAAAGGGCTGTAAACTCCATGAGGAAGTTAACCAGCCTTGTAATAAATACCAATTTATAGGTACAGTAGGTCAGCTGGTATTGAGTAAAGAGGTAACCTGCAAAGAAACTCATTTTTAGAGAGGAGACAATATAAACAAGTTATCATCATGAAAAATACAGCTGACCTTGCAGATTCAAAGGCAGCAGATTGCAGTGTTTCACAAGTTCATGTAGTTTTTTATCTCCTAGCAACTGTATGTCATTTACATATTTTACCACATCGAATATCTTAAAGAGATTTTCTGATGGCTGGTGTTGGAAAAGAGTCATTGTAGTCTAGTTCCTGGAAGACTGTTGTTTTCCATAACTGTGCTTAATGTCTTTATGGGAGGCTCTGACGTGACATAAAAGGTTTCAGGAATTTGATATTACAAGCACTTTCAGATTGTTTTTTTGGTGTTTACGAAAACACTGGGGTCTGAGTTCAAGAAGTGGCACATCTACAGCTGACATCAGTCTGAGAGACACCAGTATATAAAGTACACATGTGTAGATATATAAATACAATTATATATCCACTTCCTATGTTCAAAAAAAAAGTGTAAGAATTTTCCTCATGAAGATTTTTCTTTGTTAGTTCTGCTCCTTAATTGTCTTATGGCTACTTCAATTAACACATGAGGCTCCCAGCAATGGCAAGGAAAGGAGTCCGGGGCCGTGCTCTGGCACACATAGTAATGCTTCTGCTTGAAGGGTCAGACATGAATTTGACTGAATGTTATTATTTGTATAGAAAGCTTTTCTTCTTGTACCACTAATGGTGAAATTTCAGAAACCAGGACAAATCCCAGGAAAAAACTGGATGTAGAATAGGACCGAAATACATGCGGAGGACCGAGAGTTTACTGTTGTATCATCGGTCCAGTCTTCCCTTTGCTGTAGGTGGGAAGCAGAATGACTCCTTACAGGACCTGAGCTGCTGTGGTGAAGCAAGGGCAGGACAGAACCTCTCTCACTGTAGCACACGGAAAACCATTTGAGTTCCTTTCAGCCTCATCAGCTGAGCCCATGAAATCACACTCTGCTCACTCGGAGATAAATCTGACACAAGCAGCACTCGATGGCCAAAACTCAACTTCGCTCACAAAGAGAAATGTTAAGGAATTTGAAAGCAGATCTTGTGTTTCCAGAAGTTTTTCTGATGACTGAGGGGTGTAACTCTGGACAAAGGGAACGGGAGAGTGAAGACACCAGTAGCAAAGCTGGTTGGCATCACCTGTAGAGAGCCAAGGATACAACTCAGGGTTCAGCTTCACGGAGTGAAACACAGGCGTTTAAATGCTGAGCTCTGGCTTTTCTCTCACTTGAAGGCTGGGCTGTCCTGCTGGAAATGACCTCAGGCTGATCCAGAATCACTCCTTACATGCTCTGTAAGCTAACAGTGAGCCCACGATGGGAGCATGGCACCTGTTCTGCCATTAGGAGTTCAGCTGTGGTTGCTATAAATCACTCTTCGGCCCCACCAATTTTCTATCAATGTAATTGATTGTGTGCTCGTTTCTCTCTCCCAGCAATTCTGTGTAATCAATTATAGCACCCCAGTCACAGCTTTGGGAAATTTGTGAAATGACAGAGACCTCATGCAAGCTGTATAAAATTACCAATTATGGAACTACACAATCTTTTCTGGGATGCCATAAAGTGTCGTTATTTACCCTAAAAGAGAATGTCTAAACAGATTGGTTTTCATCAAATGCCATTGCTCAGGGATCTGAAGAATATGGAAATGCCTGAGTTTAAATCATCTGTATGCCTGAAACAGCATAAGAAATTAGTTTCTTGAGCTATTTTTATGGGTTTTTTTCCTAGCTTACAGTTAAATCATGTATTATGGTGAATCATTAACTACTGACTTTTATAGCTAATCCTTATATAGCACATTTTTACCTTTCATGATATTTTTGAGATACGAGATTGTATAGACCACAAATACTCATCAGATAATGCAATTATCTGTTTCCAACATGTCCCCAAGTTTAGTCTTTCACTGGAGAAAATACCGCAGGAGGCTGACCTTTATTTGTAGTGTGCTTTGTGCTGTTCTTTGATTCCTTCCACAGCCTCCCCTTCATGGGGAGTGATTTTCCCATCATTGGGGAGAGATGCACAATTCAATTCCTGCTACACATAAAATCCTCGCTGGTTTGCGCGGACTGGAATAGCTCCATCTGCAGTGCCAAGCACTCTGCATTCCCTCCCTGTCACCAGGGAGGGGACAAATCAGCTCAAACTGATTCCTGTCAGGATAAGATTGGAGGGACAAACCTGTTTGCTCGCTACATCTCAATTGAGAACAAGTCAGGCCTTTAAACTCCAATACAAGTTCTTCTGTAATTTCTTTGTACGGAAATGCAGATAATCAAATCTTTTTCTTGCCAGAGACAATGTAATTTTATGCTTTGATTTATTCTGAAGCATTCGATTTATAGTTATCCCTAGCCCCGAAGAGTCCTGTTGGAATTGAATAAAGCAGCGGATAACATCCCAATTAGAGTTTTCTGCGGGGAAATAAGATAAATAAAGGAAACTCTGCCAACAAAGAGATCCCTGCTGAAACCTGGGGCTCATAGGTGTTTTAGCACATGACAGTGACCAAATACAGATACAACTGAGGATGTAAAGAGAAAAATATGTGGGTTTAACTTTGTGTGTGTATGACTCAAAACTATGGAGAGATGCAGAAACCTCCACTGGGTCCACGTGAAGTCCATGGGTGTGGGGATCTCCTTCTGCTGCCAGCAGAAAATGCCCAGCATGGCCACAGGTTGAAGACAGGGTCTCCTTCTGAAATGGTTAGTATGATAAAATAAGAAAATAGTTTTGGAGAGCGGGAGTGAGGCAGATGATGGAGGGTGGCACCTTCATACCTGGAAGTGGGGAACAAGGACAGCTGGGACACAGCGTGGTCTGGTGCTCTCAGACCTCAGATTGCTCTGGGACCTGCCTGAGCTGTGGAAGGCATTTCATATAATAACAAAAATAATAATAAGATGCTTTGGGCGAGGAGGTTCATGCTAAAAATGGACGATGTACTGTCCCTGCAGTGGGGCAGGGCAGCAGTGAGGGGGAGCGATGACTGGCAGGGCCATTGCTACTTTGCAAGGCACAGCCATCAGGGGGGCCAAGGGGCTTTTGAAGAGTTAATTTTGGCTTGTCACACGTCAGACAGGTATCCAAATCCTGCTTAAATTTCTCTGAATCTGTCTTCTGCATAGAAGAGTAAAAGGACCGATAAAAGCGTGCAGAAAGATATAGCTGGGTTTTGATTGCTCCTTCTCAGGAACCTTTCAGCATTACTTACGACTCAGTTCATCCTCGTTCTTATGCTCAGAAAGGCTTCACAATATTTTGGTTTTTAAGGAAAGTGAAAAGATCCTGTTGAGGTTCAGACAGGTGTACATTAATACTGAGTGATTTGATTTAGACTGACACTTTGAGATGCTTTGGTTAAACTTCAGCTCTCTGATACAAAATTATTTGTTTCCATTTTTCAAGGAAACTATGGCAAAAATCAAGCTCTGTGGATTTACCTGGAAACTTTACAAGTGTCTCTTGTTTCAGCTGAGTTTCTGGGGTTCATGTCTAGGGGGTCAAATTTAATCTAGGTTTGTACACAGATGAGATCTTTGTACCTCTTTCTCTGTGCCAATACCACCATGGTAGTCAGGGAGCCAAGGAAATGATCTGTTTAAGTCCATCCAAAAAAAACAAAGGAAAAAAAAAAAAAAGGAGAATGTTTCAGCTAGGAGAGCTGCTGGATGTAGCTGCTTTCAGAGGACAGGAGTCTGCAGCTGGAGGCAGGGGCAGAGCAGGGTCATTGCAGGGATCCAGACTGGTGTGGGGTCAGGGATGTGAGGTGAGAGGTGCTGGCTTCACATCACCTGTGAAGTGTGATGCACAGAGATGCTAACTCACCTGTGTGTTGGTCTCCAGGTCTTGCTGGGCCAGTTCTCAAAAAAATAATAACTGGGCCTAAATTACTGACTCATGCCAAAGGTGAAGTTTTAATCTTTTTTAGGTGGCAGATGTAAAACTAATAAAGGTGAGTTTTGAGCTTAATTTAAAGAGAAGCACCATAAGCACTTGTGCTGCCTTGTAAAGGTAAGGCAGGCAGCTCATTCTCTACACAGATGCGGCAGCAAGGCTGGCAGTATTATGCAGTAGATGGTGGGTAATGATGCTTTAAGGGAGTGAATATAACATTTTTGAATTTTTCACAGCTTTCCTTTTTGTTCTTTGTGGACAGGAAAACAATTAGACCTGCAAAGCTCTGTGGTGAGGCTCTAGGATAAAGCAACATATCGAGTGCCTTTTCTCACGGGGAGGTTGAAGCCTTGTGGGTAAACTTTTAAATAAACAGAAGATTTATTCACAGTAGTTGGGTGCTTTTCTTCCAAACTGAAGGCATCCTTTTAATAAAAATTATCCAGTTCCTTCTTCCCCTGTGGGCTCTGAGGGTGTGTGTCCGCAGGGGCGAGCGCGGGGAGCGCGTTCCCGCTGGCTTTGGATGCCTCACAAGTCTCTCTGTGTGAGCCTTAATAGTCCTCTGAGGGAACTGAAGTCTCATTTTGTGTGACTCTGAATTTAAATCCAGGTCACAGAGATGTTAAATAGCAAATGACACATTTACTGTGCTGCCCAGCTGCCTTCTGTAATGCAGCAGGAATGCTTTCTGAGCAGGGACAGTATGCCAATATTAACTTATATACAGGTTGTTTTACTGTGGAAGCTAATGTTAAAAAATAAGGAAAAAAAACCAAGAGATGCTGCTCACATTTAAATAGCTACTTATTCCCTTTGCACCTTCTCTCCTGAAGTGCTAATGCACTTCCCTGACTAAAGAATTCCTAAAACATTAATTCTTTTCAGTTCAGACCTTTACATTTATGTTTATTATACCAAAAAAAAAAAAAAAAAATCCCCAAACCATTCTGGTTTCCAGGTCACCAGAAATCAAAATGACACTGACAATATGCTATTCTAACTCCTGTGCTTAGTTAAAAACCCAAATTACCTCTTCGGTTCGTGGTCCTGTCTGTAATATTCTCCTTTTGTGAAGGCACATACTTTATTTCTCTGGAAGGAAAGTGGTTTGTCAGAGGCTGCTGCATTATTGCAGCCTTACAAGCAAATAATGGAATTGGACACCTGCATTCTGTACAAAAAGGCTTTGATCAGGCAGATGGAGAATGTGTTCCTGGGCATCAAAAAGGCTCATCAGAAGATAGAAAAGATGGGGATATTGGGGTATTTGCTACACAGATGTCCCTTCTGGAATAGTATTGCAAAATACATACCCAAACAGCAGCTAAATGGACTTCTGACCAATAGATGGAGACAAAAAGTGTTTTTCTTCATTAGCCTGGTTTGTTCCCACTGAGAAGGTCAGTTTCCCTGCAGGTCCTTCTCTGGTAGTGAGTTTGTTCAAAGCAGGTGGGTTTATTTATTTTTTGTTGTTGTTGGTTTTGGTGGGGTTTTTTTTGGTATTTGTTTTTCCAATGGATAGTATCAGAGGAGGGATTTAGCTCTGCTGGTGTTTTCTCAGGCACCACTGTTTGTTTTCCCTGAGTTCATGATGCTGTTGAACAGCTTTTTGGGTTCATGACCTCAGGTTTGCTTCAATTCTGGGAGAAGCACAAGCTAACAGTAATTAGGCTTGTCCTCTGTTTTTTCCTCTGCCCATATGCCAGTGATTTTAATTTAAAAGTTAATCTTATATTGCAGCTTACCCTCTTCTGAATCCCTCTGCCTTCTACGACTGTTACCCCAAGATCTAATTTAAAAGTTCCTTCTTCCAATCGCCAGTTGCATGGGTTCACCCCTTTCTTCTTTCTTAGGTGCTCTAATTGTCATGTTTCAAAAACACAGATTTGTTCTCAGATCCTTATTAAGCACCGACACTGCTGTCTTATAAACCTAATGTAGATAAATGTGTGCTAAGAAAAAAACCAACAGAAAACCCCCCAAGTCCAGTACTGTTCTGCCATCTGTTGATTGTTTTGCTGTGCTGTAGTGAATCAGTACCTATTTCTGATCCTTAAATCTAAATATAATTTTAGTTTACTTCTGATTTCCTGAGACTCCAAACTACTGTGTTTAATTTATAAATTGCTTCTTATATATTCTGCTCATGGCTGGTGAATATAATTAACATTTTCTTGCGAAAAACCTGTACCTATAAATAGCAAGGCTGTGACACACATTATTAATTAAAGAAAATGACGAGGGTGTTTGGTTTTACAAATACACAAATAGCTTTAAAAAATGTGCCATAAATCTTCACCTCCCCTTTCTAATGAGTATTAATACATTTATTTGGTGTTTATTAGGAAGGGGATGTGGGAATACTGCAGTAGCATTTAAGTATCGCAGTAGGATCAAGTTAATGAGGCCTGGAATCACTGTTCAGTACTGAACAGCCTCTCCCATGCACACAGCTGATTTCAGTCCTGTGTGAAGGAATTTTGCATTAAAATACAATTTCTAACCTAGGACCAAGGCAATCTGGCAGCTCTCTCTTTTCGCCGCTAATTACTTCCCCACACAAGCCAGTTTGGATTTCATGTGGTTGTCACTCTGTTCACAGGTTGGAAAATAAACCAACCCACTTCAAGAAATTTGAGAAAGTAAAGGCAAGAATAATCTGTGCAGAATGGGTTATAATCTGACCCCTTCGAGTGACTTTTTGAAAACCTCATTTTGCCTTTGGTGCAAGTCAGTTTTTAGCTCTGCTCCTCTTCTCTAGAGTCTCCTGGTTATTTTGAGTTTATTTAGGATTGTCTTCTTGCCCTTTTTTCTTTCCAAGGCCTGAATCCCAGTATCTGAAGGAATTCCTTGGCAACTGAAAGTTTACCTCCTACTGCTCATTTTTTCATAATTAAATAAATACACGAGATTTAAACACAGAGACACAATTTTGAACTTATCAAACAGGCAACAGAAGTCCCTTAAACGCAACTAGGTTTTTAATTACCCACTTACTATTGATCTCAGGCTTCAGTAATATGCTGCTGCAGCAGCAGCACATTCTTCTGCTAGGTAAGGATGTAAATTTGGGAGGATGAAACATTTTCAAGTGTCTGACTCTAGTTCCTGGAGCTGCGTTTTCCTGTTTTCTGCCTTGCAAGGATTTCTGATGGATTTTCTTATTTTCTTGGCTAGATGGCAGATCCTTGAAACCTTTCTTACCTGGCAAGCCCAAACAAGGCTTTTCTTCAGTATGAAATATTCACAGAATAAAACACTTACAAAGATGTCAAAGGACATAGAACATTTAGTCCCGGTCCGAACCTTTCCAACTTCATTTAACCCCATAAGGGTGGAATTCTCCTGGGAGTTTCCATAGAGTTGTGAGTCAGAAATAAAGTAATAAGCTTCAAAATTGTTGCTCGTAGTTTACCCCTAAGGGCTAAAACCGTGCATGAGGGCCTTCCTCAGAAATAACTGCAGGTAAACATGACAGGCTTGGCTTGGGCAATGCAAGGTTTGAGATTGTTTTCTAATGTACCCAACACCCAATTTTCTGAGTATTATCATTCTAAAGTAAATTTGGCCATGAACAAGCCCAGATCAACTGGGGATTTGATTAGGACAAGAAAATTAATTGTTACTGGGATTTAGAGTTGATTTGAGCCCACTAAAGAGAGGGTAGCCCTATATTTCACCTTGATTAAAGAACAAAATTCCAGTCAGGTATTATACAATTACAGCAAAAGTGACATCATGATTTATTGTGTCAAACCATTTCTTTTTTCTTACAGCACCACAAAGGTCAGTGACAAAACAAGTCTGCTGAGTAAGATCAAGAAAGAAACGGGTAGTGTGAATAAAAGCCAGGAATGTCATTTTTAATTTTCGATATCCCTGCTTTTGTGGCAGGGAGCCAGACCATAACATTTCACTCGCTTTTAAAAGAAAAATATACTCACTTCTTTTTTCAAAGAAGTCCAGTTGAAATCCCTGGAGAGTGGGGTCAGGCTGGAGCTGTGGTTTGGGGGATGCTAGAAAAAATATTTTCCAACTTTTTTTTATTACAAAACCCGATCTGATGGGATTCCTGGTAGGTATTTTTTTTAATGCAGCAAAAGGGGGGAAGAGGTCGCTTAGAAAACCTTGCAGTAGCACATGCTGGCACTGCCCTGCACTGTCATGGAAATTGTTTCTAATTCTTCCAACTTGTAGTGCAAGTGGAAAACAGGAAGAACACCAGCCACCTGTGTTAAAAGAATTTGTAAATCCATATTATTTATAAATTAGGAGTATAAATAGCAGAGGAAATGAATGGCAAGCATCCAGCAGTCGAAGATACTTGTGCATGCTGTATTGAGTTTCTTCTGAACTGAATTGCTCAGTTCTTAAGACTATTAGTAGTGTGACTTTAACACAGTCTTAGTGACACAGAATTACACAAGACTTTTGATCCTTAAGTAAGTAACTCACTTTGATTACTTTTGTACATTTCTAATGGTTAATGTGATTATCTTCAATGTGACAACGCTGTCTTTGGGATGGAGAGCAGCTCAATTTTCCTGCCTCTTTTTTCCAAGCTTCCAAAATGTTTTATAAGGCGGCACCTTTCCATGCCGGACGCCGGAGCATGGTAAGCACATACACCAAGGGTCATGGAGGTCAATAGTCATTTTTCAGCTGACTGCAGGGATCTTTGATGTGCTTGACAATATTTAACCAAGTTTTCAAACCCTGTTGTTCCTGCAGGTCAGGCTCAGAAGCTGCAACGCAGGAAGACTGAAACAAGTCAAATAAACCGATTGTTCTGTAAAAACAAGCAATCCGCAAAGTGCTAAAAAATCCCATTTTGGCAAGAAAACACTGCAGCTTTGTTCTTTGGTGTTATGATGTTATGGAGATCCCTCAGCAGAACTATAAATTTGTGTTACACGAATGTTTATCTCCAGAGCTCTGTGCACGTAGTGTATAATTTGAAACAATCTTTGCTCTTTTCTCACACATTTGTTGCTTTGCCTCTCACATCTTGGTTTTTTTTTTACAGGAGGTCTCCATTTCCTACAGGCTTAGGTGATTCAGATAAATTCCAACAAGCATCTCCACAGACAGTGTTATTTCAGTTCATGTGACATATTCCACTTTACCGCAGATTGCCTGTGGCGCACAAATCTGTTACTCGTGGTAACGAGTTCCTGTGTCCACGACTTTAATCTGTTCTTTAAAAAATGGATTTAAACCACGGTAAAAATGATTTATGAGGTTTACAAAGTCTTTCCACTAGTTTAGCTAGATTAATTTAAAATCATGCTAAGTCAAATAACAACTTGGGGTAGATAAGGCCTTATTCTTTCCCTATCTTTCTCTTTCACATGTTCCGTGTTCTTATAATCTCTTATGACTATGTATATTGCATGACATATTTTGGTATCATTTCACTACAAGGACTTTTGAGCTTTTCCCTAGAAGCTGCAGGAGATGGCCAGATTTTTGAAAGAAGATAGTTGCAGCTTGCTGTTGTAAAAATAGTACTTATAGTACCTAAAGCTCATGGAAACTGCCCACATGCCCAGTCAGCTAAATGTCTAGGAAATGTCTCAGTCTTTGAAATCCAGAACACAGTGATTTAATTTATGTTCATGTTTGGATAACTGGCTGAAACCTGACTGACTTCAGCAATACAGCATTTGGGAAGGAAAATAGGTTGGCACCATAATATTGCTGCACAAGTCCCGTGACTTGTGGGTGGAAATTTGATGTACAGAGTTCACAATTCTGGGGATATTTGCACATGGAGTTTGTCTAGTTTGTGCGCGTGTGATGGGAAGAATTTGGCTGTGGGGTAGGTAATTATTGAATTGCTCCTTTAGTGGAAATAAAGCGAGGGTTACAAAATCACTGTCAATTGAACATAGTCAATTTCTAGGTAAGCATAGTAAAAGGAGGTAATTTTGGAAGAAATCTTAACTTCAAGTGGGTGTATATAGTGATGTCAGTGGTGAAGAGAGCCGATTGCATCAGCTTCCAGCCCGTTCTGTTCACACCCTGCTTCTCTGGCCTGGCTCTTTAATCCTGCTGCTGTTCCACCTCTGGAAAACAAGGTGGAGCAGAAGGCTGAGAGTGGCCTTATACCATATATAAAAGGCATCTTTGGACTCAAAAATGCTCAGGAAAGAGGATTTAATTCAGCTCAGCCAGAAGTGCCCAGGACAGGCTCTGCCTCCTGAATTCCACCCACTGGGTTCACCTTGCGGGGGATACCTGAGAGGTGTTTCGTGGGTTTGAGGCAGATACTGTGCAGTCTGTGGGAACGGGGGATTGAAAGTAGGCAATAGCAAGGATTATGCAGGGAAAGTGGGAAGGCTGAGCAGGTAAAATTGGGAATTCGGCGTTACATTAATTGTGTGGTACCAGGGAGTAGGATGGATTAGCATCCCTGGATTAGCATCCCTGCCTTCTTTTCGAGTGTCTAAAACCAGGCTGTGGTGCTCTTAGCAAAAATGAACACAGTAATACCCAAACTATCCTCCAAGGAGCCAAACACTATTCAAGCAAATACTGAGGAAAAGCAAGTTCAGAAAAGTTCTGTGAAAAATGTGACTCTTTTCCAGGAAAAAAAACAAACAGCAAAACTAACAAACTTTTCAAAACTTCTTAAGTGATGCTCCACCTCAAGGCTGTCTGGGTGGGATTCAATATGAGACTAACCTAAATATCAGCATCTACATGCAGCCAATGTGTCTCATCTGCTGGTCCAGGGGAGACTTGATTGATGAAGCCATAGAGCCCTGGGGAGTGGCTGGGCTCTGGCTCCCTGTCGTGTTACTCTGCAGATTCCTGTGTCTCCATGTGCTGGATCTCCAGTGGCGATGGATTTTAGGCATCTGGCTCACAGACAGGCTTATGAATTCCAACATGGAAATGTAATGTTCTTGTACTGCGGCTTTCTCGCCGTGACCTCAGCCAGCCATGCTATTTTGGAGCTTATAAACTTTTAACTCCAAGTTAATGAAGTTGAGCTAGTAGAAAGTCCCATATAAATAATTTAATAATATGTCTGGATGAAATGGCTGCTATCTAACTGGTAGAAATAACAGAAGTGATTAAATTAAATTCAATATACACATTAGCCACTGAACTACACAGCCATAAAAGAATGAAGAGTGTGGTCTAAAGAGTTGTCTCTTTTCCTCCCACAGCTTTATAATTATATCTTCAGGGAAATGCCACAGCTCAGCATTTAACGATCTGCCATCAGAGACATTTACGAGGAGATTTTCAGGGAAGGAGAAAGTTGACGGTGTCTTTTGTACCAAAAAAAGCAGTCGTTGAATACTCTGGCAATCGCCTGCTGAGAGGAGCATTGATCCATATATTTACATATCATCTGAAGTTAATAATTCTAAGTTTTTCCTCAAAGAAAATCCACAACAAGGTCATGGTCTCCCACAAATTGTTTGGAAAATAGAGCATAAATCTTGGACAATGTCAATCTGTCACTGCCCTACAGCAGATTTGTGTGGTTTGAGAGAGCACAGCTGATCGGTTCAGGACACTGATTGTGTTCCATGAGGGGTGGCTCTGGCAAACCCAGCCCCTTTTCAACGCTGACACACAGGGTACACTGGGAAAGAGGGACACATTTGCAGTGTAGGAAGCAGTGGAATGAGGTATTCATGAAGAATTAACTGATGGCTCGGAGTAAACAAACGGAGAAATTAGCAAAATACTTTTCCTTGTGCCAGACTATAAATCAAATTGAAATATCCTGTGTTGCTGTAGCTGGTACAGATATTACTGTTAGGTATTACTGTTACCTTGGAAGTGGAAACTAAAAGTCTGGATGTAGACTAATCTCTTAAAGGCTCAGCATGAAAATCTTCCAACTTAAATACATATTTAATTTCCCAACTGGACAAGAAAAAGTCCAGGTTGTGGCTGTCAAGTGTTTCTTAGACATTTCAAAACATGGCTTTCATAACTAATCATCTCTTTGAGCAGATTACATTGTCCAAATGGATTCTGAGATGCAGGGAAAGATCAAGTACCCTTAAGAAGAAAAAGACAAACTTAAACAGACCTGTGAGTGCATTTATTTGACTCACTGAAATGTTCAATAAGAGTTGAAGAAGTCTCTTTAATTAAGTTGCATGCACTCCTAATCTAGTGAGACAGGGATTTCCAAGGGGATATTGTCAGACTCCAAGTGAGGTGGTAACAACATCCACTCCTTTGTCATTTATAGTGGCTGTTTATCACTTGCATTTGTCCCAGCATAGGCGGTCAAAGACATAAATCACACTCATCTCTACTTGCAGCAAAAATCAAAATACAGTGTACTATTACATTTTATCCATTTTTAAGGTGTTAGCTCCTGCTGACCTCGTTCGTGGACTGGAGCCTCACAGAGTAGTTCAGCTGTTTGTGTGAGAGATGCTCTTTTCTTCTGAGCATCCTCTGCTGCAGCCCGTGAACAGGAGAGTCCCTCATCACTGCTGGGATTTTGCAAAGAGGGAATTACCAAAAAAAGCTGGTTTAATTTCAAGCTCCATTAGACACAGTATTTGCCAAATGGAAGAAAACCAAATTGGTTGGAAATCTTGTCCTGAATCCTCTATGTCGGTATTAAAAATCAGAAAGAGTAGGTAGTAATAAACAGAAATCACGTAATGTATCATCTGAATCACTCCCTTTAAATCACTTTGAGTCTTTTAATTTTTATTTTCTTCTTGTGGAAATGTAAAGCACTTACTCTGGGACTATTGATTACAGAACTGTAGTACCAGCCTGGGATTTCCAGTACTAGGTTGTTGAAATCAGTATTTGAATGACTTGAAGGTAATTAGGCTATGTATAAATGCATATTTATGTGTACATACATATGTTTTCCTTCACTTTTCTTTATCCTTTTGAAATGTTCAAAATGCATGCGGGGCACTGTATGATGTGAGCACTGCAATTAGAGGAAAGAAATGGTATAATTAATAAGGAGTAAAGCTGATTTTAATCCAATCTATTATTTTTACCACAAATTTTAAGTGGCAAGGTTTTGTTCCTCAGTCTACATATTGAAGTGGTTGTCTTCACACAGAGCCTTTCCCCCAGGAATATCTATGTTCAGACCTCATCAGATGAACTGCTCCTGTGATGTCAATGTGTTATTCTTCCTGCAAATGTTGTGTTGTCACCGATGCTGCGGGTGAGGGGCTCCTGCCCAGGCACCGAGTGCTGGATCCTGTTGAGTAGGTGTAAGGGTCTTTTACAATTTCACATTTATATTCAAATGACAAAGTCATACTCAAGTGTTTAGCGTCCAGCGAAAGTCATCTGCTTGTTCTACGTCCAGCTCAAGCATTTGTAGGGGAAGTTGTTGTTGGCAGAGGCTGAACATGAGCCAGCTGTGGCCAGAAGGGCCGATGGCACCTGGCTTGTAGCAGCAATAGTGTGGCCAGCAGGACCAGGGCAGTGATTGTCCTCCTGTACTGGGCACTGGTGAGGCCACACTTAAGAGTCCTGGGTCAGTTTTGGCCGCTCACTACAAGAAAAACGTTGAAGGGCTGGAGCATGTCCGGAGAAGGGAACGGAGCTGGTGAAGGGTCTGGAGCACCAGGAGCAGCTGAGGGACCTGAGAAGGCTCAGCCAGGAGAAAAGGAGGTTTGGGGGACCTTATCACTGTCTACAGCTCCCAAAAAGGAGACTGTAGTGAGGTGAGGTTGGTCTCCTCTCCCTGGTAACAAGCACTAGGACAGGAGGAAATGGCCTCAAGTTGTCCTGGGGGAAGTTCAGTTTTGATAGCAGGGAAAATTTCTTCTCTGAAATGTTTTTAGGCACTGGAATGGGCTTCCCAGGGAAGCATCAGAGACACCATCCCTGGAGGTATATAAAAGATGTGTAAATGTGGCACTTGGGAACACGGTTTAGTGCTGGGCTTGGCGGTGCTGGAGGAATGGTTGGACTCGATCTTGGATGGCTTTTCCAGCCTAAACGATTCTGTGATTCTGTGTTCAGTAACCAATGTGAGAAATATCTCTCTGACTGTACTGAGAAGCAGGTCAGGTCTCTGCTCTGATGTATGGGTTCAATTGATCCAGCAGCCATAGTGATGGATCAGGAGGTGTTTGAACTCATCCCTGCAGGTTGGGCTGACGCTGTTGGCTGCAGCGTGGGCCCTGGTGCCATTTGTAGGCCTGCCAAGGCCAGGAGTAGCTGTCGGGTGTCTGAACTGCATGGCTCTAGTCTACATTTTTAAAATTTTCCCCACAAGAGCTATTACCAGCATTGCCAATATTAAAACTACCCTTAGTTTGGAAAATAGGAACCCTGGGGAGACAATAGTGATGCAGGATCTCAAGCCACAGCCCCATAGTGGGGGGAGGAGGCCTCAGCCTGGGGGTGTTGGCACAGGTAAGGTAGACAAGACAAGCAGGAGAGTTAAAGTGGTTCAATGGATCAGATTTAAGCTGAATCTGATTTAAAATGGATATACATTTGTGTGCTTGTTTGTTAGGAAAGATGGGATCAGTTGCCAGAGCCACCCGTGGGGGCTGTGCCGGCCGCCCACGCGCGGTGTTGATATGCAGTGCCAGCAGCAGGCTGAGCGTCCTGGAGTGCCAGGGAGTGAATGTCAGCTCGTTTAATCTCTGTCAGCATGGTCCTCCCTCACTTCATCCGCTGAAAAGAAAGTTTTAAAAGATGCATTTAAAGAAATGTTTTCAAGATTCACTGGAGGAAGTATGTTCCTGGGTATTTCCCGGCTCTAGTTTAACCCATGGCTCTCCAGGCAAGTGATTTTGGGGTCACCTGCAGTGCCAGGGATGGAGCATTTAGTTCTTATTGTGCCTGGTAATACAGTGATTGCTCTGTAACTCGGGAGGGAAAGAGCTCTGTGGGTGCTGGGTACTGTTGAAAAAGTCAGTGTTTACCATGAGGTCAGAAATCTGTAGCTGGAGCCAGATCCATCCTTGTCTGTCACTTAAATTTTGTATATGTACCTTTTGTGTTCAGGTACGTATATATACATATAGATATGTATTCTTCTCTCTCTCTCTCTCTGTGCGTGTATATCAAGGTTAGCAAGGAAAGAAATTGTAATAGTCTCATACAAAGAACTTTAAAATAAATATTTTTCCATCTGAGCTTAGCATGAAACAAGCAATTCTCACCACTTTAGTGCTTAATTTTTTTGAAGATCTGACCGGTCATTTTGAGAGCGTGCTGCATACATTGGCATGTTTGCGTTTGTCAAATCCTTTGGATGCTGCAGGGGGACAGGAGACTTTTACAGCCGGGAAAGAGCAGCTCGTGTAGCCTTTCCTACAGAAGCCTCCTCTCCCATAGCAGTGATTTCTACTTCCCAGGGAGCGGAAGACGGCACACACTGCTCGGCTTTATTGCAAGGCACTGCACCAGCTGAAGAAATGGATCCACTCATTCAGGACAAGTAAGCAAATTCAGCTGGCTGATGAAAGGAAGCCTAGACAACGGTGTTCAAACACTCGCTCCCATTTCCTCCCCCCCGTCCCCAGATGTCTGGTTTCAGTTTTAAAACATAATAACATTTCATTAAGGAGTCATAGCAACCCCTCACTAATTTGTGAAGAGTACATCGTGAGCTACATTCTGTACTTATCAACATTTGAGCACTTTAGATCTTGTTTCATCTCATTAGTGGATGTTTATGGGACCTGAGGGTTTCAGCACTCTCTGACTCATTAGTCAGCCCGTGGTGGGGCAGGTTATATACTACAGGAAACCATTTCCCCAGCCTTTAAATGCTCGCACAACCCTCAACGCGAGTTCAGTCAGAAATGTTTTTTCCCATTAAACAGTCAGCCAGAAAGGAATGTGCAAAGGTGTGCTGTTTTCCTTTCAAAGACACCGCTTCATGGAACACCACGTATATCAAAGTCGTACTGTGCTTGGTCGCAGACAGCTGCACCACCACAGAGATGTCATTTCAAAGAGCTGGATATTTAAATTGCTGGTTCTGGAAAAAATTTAGCCACGGGATGGCATTTACAGGAAACAGCAACCCAGAAGATTGTGTCGTGTTGGAAATTGTTTGGTGTTAACATCAGAAGGAGTAGGAATTCTGTTTTCCCACTCATTTACTGGACTGAAACCTTTTTTCCTCAAATGCTCCAGTTAACTTAAGTTCGTGCAGGATTTAATTTGTATGAAAACAAGTGTTCTTTTCCTCCACTAAATTTATTAAGTAGTGCACCATTTACTAAACTGTCAGTGGCATCTGTTGGAGAAAAGGCAAATAAAATACTGCTGCACAAGGAGATAGTTTTTCCAGATTTTGATACGTAGTTTCACAAATTTATGAACAAATTCCCTGGGTGCATGATATATTTGGAAATAATCCACCAATCTGCTTTCTGTGGCTTTGTTTCTAGTACTGCTTTTCTTCCCCATCACAACGCACAGTTTTCTCTGAAACGCACTCACAAATAGGAAAAACAGATGCAAGTGTTAACGAACAGTGTGATGTAAACGATGGAGCAGGAAATGGCATCTTAAACTTGTTTGTGGTATACTGTAAGTCAACGAGTAAGAAACTGCTTTAATAATAAGCAGTTGATAATCATGTTAATTAGGAAATCACAGAAAAAATGTGCCACTTGTGTGATAATTGCCTTACTAACGCTGCATAGACTGTATTCATTTCTCAAGGATTATTGTGGAATTCACTTTCACATGTGCTTTTGCAAAGATGGTAAGGATTTGCTTCATTATAAGTGGAGCCTTGGTACTGTCACTGGGAGGAGATAGCTGGAAGGGTCCTTAAAAATCCTTGCCGGAATGGAAATGTGATGAAGATCAATATCAGATCTTATCTGAATAAATATTTCTGAATTTTACAGTTGCTGCCTTGCAAACTGTGCTTATGGAATGATAACTTTACAAATTGGAAATCCCTTGCCTCATTCATCAAGCGTAGCTACACAAACACTGCATGAGTTTGTTACCAATTTTTATGCATGAGTCGCTGGGCGCCTTGTGGTTTTGATGGAAAATGGAAAACTGAGGGCTCTTTGAGGGGACTTGGATTTGAAAGGAAAAAAGGAAATATTTGATTTCAAAAGTCTGAAGTACAGATAGAAGCGACACCAATGCTTCTCTTCCCTGCCGAAGAGCCAGACAAGCTGCTAAGTACCAGCACATCATCCTCCAAGAGCCTCATGCTGCTGGAGCTGTCAGAGGACAGAGCAGTGAGGCCCCAAAACCCTCTGTGAGGCCGAGGCTGCCAGGGATGTGGCAGAGGATGTGCTGCAACTCCGGCATCGGGGCAGCATCAGCACGTGCTGCACGTCCGGCTTTCCCCTCATTCATGTGAATCCAAAGCACTCTGTGGGTGCTGGATGGTTTCGAGAGAGTGGAATTGCTGCATTTAGTCCCCCTCACACGTTTCCAGCACTTAATTCAAGCTGACAATGGCAGTTTTGCTGCGAGGACCCTGCTAATTGGAAGCAGCCCAGCTCAGTACCTGTGTGCCCGCTGGAGTGGCCGCGCTTGAGAACCAGGCAGCAGCTGAGAACGTCTTCAGGCTCTAGTGCTTGTTCCATTTTATCCGTGTTTCTTGATTCATTTCTTCAGCTGCACTTACACAAGGCTAAAAGCTGTGTTCCTAAAGCTGTCTGGCAGCACAGCACAGCTTTCCAAGCCTGGGGTTTTTTTAACGTTACTTGAAGCAAAGTGCTTCCCTTTCTGCCGTGCAGAGCTGATGCCTCTGGAGCAGAACGGCAGCATCCGCACACACCCGCATTCGTGCATTCCTGTATCATCCTTGTGGAGATATCCAGGCTGTGGGCTCTGGAACAGCTTGAGAGATCCACACGGAACCTTCTCAAATGGAAGCTGGAGGCTGAGGTCCTCTGCTAGGACTTGGGATAAAATGTGACTTTTTTTCTCTAATCAAGATGTAAACTTGATGGGAACAGTTGTAACTCTGCCTGGAAGCAAAGCATCCTCTTCCTGTGGTGGGCTTTCAGCTTGATGGAGGATCACGAGGAAAGAGAGTCAAGGAAATAATGAGAGAAAGGACTAACATTTTAGGGAAGGTCTGTGCACCTCTTTATCTTTAGACTTTTGCCCTGGGTTGCCACAGGTTGTCCTGTAGCATTTCCTTCCAGAACTGGATAATTTTGTCACTCTGACCCCGTGGCCTGACATAAATCCTGTTAATTTGATCAGCCCCTCAGAACCAAGGGAAGGTGCTTTTCTCTGATCTTTTTAGGGGCAAGAGGATTTGCTGCAAGAGCATGGATGACTTAAAGGGACCAAACATTAAATTCTGTCCTAAGCTTGTATCACTTGATGTCAGGTATTTTCAGTAGTCCAGGGCAAGTTAACAGAGTTACTCCAGCTCATTGCTTTCTGTAACTTCTAGAGAACAAGAGGGCATCAAAGCCCTAGAATGGCTGCTTTTAAAGGCTGTTTTGAGGACTTTTCTTTGGCCAGTACCCTGTGTGGGTGGAATGTTTAGCGGAGTGGAGTGCTGCTGGGCAGCAGCCACTGATTTTTGCTCTTCATGTTGGCAGTTGTCACCTGATGTCTCAAAAGGGATTTTCTCCCTTCATCTCTGCTGGCTTCCTTCTGTTCCCAGAATCACACCTCTCTTTCCCACTGTCCTTTCCCTGGTTTTTCCTTGCTCTGTCCCTGGTGTGTGCCCTCTGGAATTCAGGATGGGTCTGCAGTGCTGTCCAGGGGCTGAGAGGATGTTTCCAACAGATGCCTGGAGAATCATAGCAGGAATGTGCAGGACGTGCTCCAGATCTGTGGTGCTGGTGGTGGCTATTGGGAGGGCAGGGGCTATCCTGCACCTCGAGGTGTCCAGATGGGAGGAGCCAATGGGCCGTGCTGGTAGCCAGCACTGTCTCCCCTCCACAGAGAACCCCACTGCTGGGCTTCTGCTAGGAAAGATTTATAACCCCTTCAAAAGTACTGACAAAATGTATTTTTGTAGGTCAATTTGCCACACTTAAAACATGACTTCTTATCTATAATCTCATCTAAATGTGCCTTTGCAAAGTCTGCCTTTGTCCGAAGCATTTGTCCTTGGCCATGGTCCATCCGGTGTAGCATCCTGGCTGCCTGGATTTGATTAACTGGATGACTTGCATCTTCTTTACTGTGTAGTGATACTCTGATCTGGACACCAGCTCAGCAGACACTGAGGTGTTTTATTTTGTTCAGGACACGCAAAAATGTATTGCTGGACTGCCTTAGACAAAGTCTTTTGGTGAGCTGGAAAATGAGGAAGGAGCAGGAGTTGCCTCAGGGGTCTGATTGACTGCTCCAGTATGAATCAGCTGGAGTGACTGGAGTCACAGAGGTGTCACAGTGCTGAAGCTGGTCCCTCGCCTTGCCTTGCAAACACAGCCAAACACAGGTTTTTCAGTTGCTTTATGATTTTACCGTGTTGATGCTGAGCCAAGGGAACAGGCACAGATCTCATTTCCTGTTGTTATCAATAACGGTGACAGTTCATAACTCCCCAGTGAGTTAGATAATACTTTTGTTCGTTTTTTACTTTTGTATAAATGAACCAAAAGAACTGGCAATAAGCACATCGGAGGCAAGAGCATCCTGATGCACATCGCGTGCAAAATTTATACAGTGATTGCAGTAGTAAAAACAAGGGAATATTCCAGTTTAAATCTACTCTCTACTTTGATCTGGCTCACCTACATGGCAAACAATATTTCTTCTAGCTATGAGATAGATGTCACCTTTTATAAAGATATGAGGAAAACCAGTAATTGTTCCAGTCAGCGATGACATTTGTCATATCCCATTTAGTGAACTCAATCTCTTTACTCGTTCACAGTGGTGTTTGTGTGTTTGTGAAATCCTTGATGTCTGACACATTGATTTGTCTGTGTAAAAAGCAGAAATGCCTGACACTTGCCACAGAACAAAGTTTCCCAGCAGGTGTACAAGCTGCAGGTCCTTCAGGGCCTCATGGTGAGAGTTTCTTTAGCTGCAGCCCAGAGGATGCACAGAGAGGGATGGGAGAGGCCTCATCCTGCCACATCCATCTCAGGAACTGAGAACTGCCGCCAGGTCCCGTTTCTGAGCAAAGCCTTAGAGCTCCCATAGTCCCTTACTCATTGAGAAAAGTGTTTATCTAAGGCCCTGCTTCTCAGGTTAAAAAAAAAAAAAAAAGAAAAAAGAGAAAAAAAGCTAATATATAAATGTTGAGATTTGGATTTAATAACATAACTGACTCAATTGGTGTTTAATATCTCATTCCATGCTCAACAGAATCCCCAAACTCATATTGTGCTGCTTATCTAAATAGCAAAATACATTTTTTTTCTGGTTTAAAGGTCTAGTAAGTAGATATTAGCTGATTTTAAGATACATGTACTTCATGCCCTGGTGTAAAGAAACTGTATTCTTCCCTGTTCTGTTTGATTACAGTTCTACAGAGCAATGTTTCTTCGGCTCAGATAATTTTTTTCCCTGTAAATGTTTAATCTGGGGATGTCATTGGACTTCTTTCTCCATTTAGGGCACCAGTACAAGTCAAGCTGTGCAATGCACATTTTACATGGTATTCTGCTTTCACAAAAAGCTAATGAACATGAGCTTTTGGGATTCACTGGAAATGGTCTACTTAATGTGGTGCTTCTGTAGCAGAGAGAGTCCTTTCCAAAAGTTACTGCTTCTCCAGTCCTTGCAGCTATTCCTGTCAGATACACAGGGGAGCACTGGCAAGGACATGGAGTACACTGGCTTTCTTTAGTGCCAGAATGACTCTAATCGATCTTATTTATTCTTTACACTAACATTCAACAGGAAGAAAAGCTCCAAATTCAGACTTGTGGCAGCAACTTCATTAGGGCATGAATAAGGAATACAGAGAACTTCAGTGCTTGGGACACTTCTTAACAGACTTTTCAGAGTATTTCCATGTCAACAGAAGTCTTAAAACTCTGATCTTACTCTTTCTGAAGCCCACAACGACTTTCCTATTAAATGCACTGGCTCAGCATTGGTTGTTAAAAAAGGAGGGTGATTGTCCTTCATACTAAACCTTTCAGCCCAGATCATTGTAAAAGTGGTATTAGTGTGATTAAGAAGATCCAGGCCAAGACTATTTAACTGCTTAATCTTAGATATAGCACAGACTGCAGTGTGAATGCCTGGGCTGCAAGATCAGCACAAGAGGTGCTTTTAAAAAATATGTGTGTGAAATTGTCTTGCCTGTCCATGAAAAACAGTGGATGAATACATTTGTCCCACTTCTACAGTGAAAGCAGCAAGGATGCCCCATCCCTGGAAGTGTCCAAGTCAGATTGGATGGACTTGGAGTAACCTGGGACAGTGGAAGGTGTCCCTGCCCATGGCAGGGGATGGAACTGGATGGTGTTTAAGGTCCCTTCCGCCCCAAGCCACTCTGAGACTGTGCTGTGCAGAGAGACAAAGTCATCCTCTGCTGGGAAGTTTTCTGGGTCCCTCTCAGAGGGCGTTTGGGGGACAGAGGTGTAACTCAGCAGTTACGTGGCTACTGTGCCCTAAAAAGAGAGCAGACCACGGCTGTTCCTCTGCCCCCTTGAACCAATCATTTGTGGAACCGGTACGGTTTTAGGCTGGAGAGTTCGTTCCCCCAGTCAGAATTTCCATTCACTTTAGATACCAAAGCTGTGTTCTGCCAGCTCCCTAATGAATCCCTTGTTCTTTAATGTATCAATCTTGATAATTCCTCTGCGAAGTTAGAAAAAGCACCGAAATTTTAATTGTGGCATTAAAAGCCACCTAGATCCCTTACTGAAATCCAAAGTTACCTGTGAGATTTCTAAAAAAATCTCATATCAGGAAATCTGACAGGGAACTGAATCTGCATCCTTTTCATTACAGACTGCTGCTGTAATGATTCAAGCATCTTCTCCTCATCAGGGACAGCGTATTTACCATGCTATCCGTTAGGGAGATGATTGCTCCTGGAAGAGATGCCAAAATACCACTTTTTTTGATGTGCGAATGTTCACAGTCACCTGTATAAATAGCAGTAGGCTGCTGGAGAAAACTGTATTGATGCTTTTTGCCTTTGCTTCTGGGATTTGGTTTATTTGCCTTTCATGATCAGTGAGAATTCTGTAGAAGTGCTTCCCCAGAACAATGCTGTGAGGAGCAGGGAGGCAGTGGGTGAGCGCAGGGGTCCTGGGGGGCCGAGCTGTCAGATGGAGCTGATTTCTGTCTGCAGCTGTGAGCTTAATTTAAAAAATATTTGGTGTCTGCAGCGGGTTTTATTTCTAGAGCCCTACTTTGAGCCGGAGGAGGGGCAGGGATGTGAGAAGAGTTATCAGTTATTGTTGCCCTGTATGCTGCTGCACCGGAGCAGCAATAGATGCCAATGGATTTCCGGTGGATAATTCAATGGCAACTTTCTCCTGAGCACTGCAGTGTGGGAGCCTTTGAAAGAAAGAGGTTAAGAGAGAAGTAAGTAGGATTGGAGTGCTATTATTACAGCTATTTTTCTTTACTTCTAATACATGTCATCCTCTTTTATTAGGAGCTGACTGTTGAACCAGGAAAACTGATGCCACAGTGTACAAATGATGCCTAGGCAAGGAAGGATCACTGATAAGTGATCTGTAGTATATTGACCTTTCAGAAAAATTGAATAAAAATATACATGCTTTGAGACTTTCAAAAGTTAAAGATCACCTGCATCCTCTCATTGTGCACAGAGAGCTTGAGTACCTCTAGCAGTGACATGGAAAACAAAGCTACCACCATGCCCACCGTAACCTCCCAGCCGCAGGAACGAGGACAGCAGGCATTGTGTCTCACTAAAAGCACAGCTCTTGCCATACCAGGGAGCTGCAGAGAGAACTGGAAATACCAGAGATGTCAAATTTGAGTGAATGCTTCCCATGTTCCAGTTGTACAACTCTTAAGCTCTCCATACGCTATTCAAATATCAATTAATTAATGTTTGCTGTGGTGTGTGATTTAACCATATATTCAGGGCTTTTTTGTTCACTTAGCAGCACTGAGATGTCACTGCAACATCTACTGAGAGATTGAGGGGGAAAGTCAGCTTCTAAGTGCAGCTTTTTGAGCTTCCAGTGATTTCTTATAAGTTTGTACTGCTCGTCTCCCAAAATCACACTCTTGTTTTCCCTGGTTTTACATACCCATAGGAACTCAACCTTCCTGTTCCACATGTGAGGTCACTGCGTTTGTCTCAAACAGTAATTTTTCGTAGGTTAAAGTTTGTAAACACCTTTCTTTTTTCCTACTAGGCTGTTTAGATGCATTTGATGTGGAACCCATCTACTTTCCTCTTTGTCTCTATAAACGAGGTTTGTGCATCCTGTTTCTCTCAGCATTCTGGGACTCTCAACAGGGAGGTTTTGGTTGAGCTTTTGCTTGGCTACAAGAAGGAATCTGGGGAAAAAAAAATCAGCCAGCTAGTCACAGCTTGGTTACATCCCAGCTTTCTGGTACATTAGGAAAGAATTCTCTTAAGAGCAGAATTTACAGCCATGGAAGTGTCCTAGACCAGCTGAATATAGTTTGGATGAAGGAGGTTTTGGTCAGACTCATCCCATTCTCTAATGGAACCCAAACATGTATCTACAGAGAGAAAATATAGGTGATGAGGCTGGGGATGAGTGTGAAATCTTGTGAAAGTTCTTCATGAGGGCATTCTGTAAGCAGAGGATACACTCACACATACTTACATCTATATACACTTGGATCAGCTTTCCATAAAGGAATGCAGCTGAGGAGGTTGGTTAAATAGGGCCCGTTAAACCCCCCATTTGTAGATGAGTGACTGATTTCAGCCTGTGTGACCTTACAGGGACACTGAGTTCCCGTTCGCAGGAGCTTGGAGGAGCCTGTGGCTGACTGAGCGCTGGGCTGGGGCCCCCTGAGCTGTGGGAGGTGGCTGCTGGGGGAGAAAATAATTTTCACAGGAAAAAGCATTTGTCAAAGGAGAGACAGAAATAAAAAAAGGGATAATTGAAGTGCTCTAAATCCTCCAAGCATGGGTTTTCTTCTTCTAATGCTTAATTGTCATCAGGGAAATTAAGACAGAGGTATAACAGGAGGTTAGGAAGAGCTGATTTCCAGAGTGTGCCATGTACCATACTGCCAGGTAACTTGGAGCAGCCAAATTTCCCCTTGATGCTTTTTTCAGTTCTTTTTTACACACTTCATCCTTGTTTGTATATTGAGAAGCTGGGGACAAAGAGAGAAAGGAACAGGCCCAATGTCACTTGTGAATTTGACTAAGATCTGAGCTTTGTGTTCTGCTGGTAGAAAAATCAACCAACTGATGCGTTAAAAGATGGATTTTCTTTTAAATGGATTAGGTTGGATTTTGCTTGATGTTCCACATCACAGAACTGTCAATCTTCCTTCTGTGAACCTGGAAGCTGTCGGTCATATGGAAGTGCAGGCCATATGTGTGTGAGGGTGGTGGAAAATTTTCATTTTGACCTTCAGCAGTTTTTCTTTGAGTAACAGAGAACAGAACTGCTGAGGTCTTGTGAGTGACCAAGGTCTCTGGTGAGATCTCTAAAATAGGGACAAGAACCCTGTTTAAGGAAAGTGTCTTTCTCTAAGCAGGGGCAAAAAGCTAGCAAGAAGACTGGGAGGTTGAGGGGAGCAGATAAGACGTAGGGAGTGAAAAGAGAGCCAAGTGCATTGTTGTCAGATGAGGCTTGACTCAGCTTGGCACAGATGGCCTGTGAGTTTTGGCTGAGGAACAGCTGGAGATGGCACTGGAAATCTGGCTGATTCTTTGGCCTGATGTGTACAGGCCATTCTGCCATTTATTGGGAAAAAAACCCCTTCACTTCCCAGCTGCTAGTGGAAAAAAAAAAAATGAAGATTTTTTCTACATGAAGACTCCCTATCAGGATGTTGGGTGGGTGAAAAATACCTGGCAGGTGAAAAGTACCTAGGCAGTCTAGGGTAATGACATTTTATAAGGCATTCGCTCTTGAATAAGGTGGAATTAAGAGCTGTTTAAGAGAATCATCACCTAAAGAAGCAGCAGCAGAAGGTATTGACACCTCCACGTGCGATCCCTTCCCAAGCTCCTGCCACAGAGGAGGTCTGAGAGCACCTGAGGTATTGCCTCACTCCAGGTGTGAATGCAGGTGTTCAACAGCAGGGTAAAAAGGAGAGAGAGAGATGGCAAAGCCCAGCTGTGTTTCTGGACACTGCTGAAACTCTCAGGAGCACGAAGGTTATTCAAATATACAAATTCTGCAGGTACAGAGGAGACTACGGGGCAGTGGTGACTGTTCCCCCAGGGCAGTGCAGGGTCTGACCCTTGAGCGTCTCACTTTGCCTCCTGAGAAAGTCACACAAAAATACAGCTTGTTAATTTACTTCAGAGATTGTAATGTAAAACGAAGGGAGAAATCCAAGCCTTTAGGGCCAGATTTTTAATCTTCAGGTTCAATTTAGATTGTTGCTTAAACTGTGCACTGAAATAGTGGTACATGAGTAATTAGCAAATTAATAGCTCACCACATTGTGCGGAAATGTCAGCCCCTACAAATGTCATTGCTATTTCTTTACAAGCTCAACTTTTTCATTTTTAGACTAATAATTTTGTCTCCATTGAGAATGGGCTGTTTCACTGCTGATTAATGGAACAATGCTTATAAGAAGCCTGAAATTCCAGCATTTTGAAAACAGCTTAATTGAGAGTAATTGACACTTCAGCACTTTACATACATAAATGTTTGTTTGTGAAGGTGGTGTTCTCCAGGCTGCTGGAGACAGGGGTGAGGTTTGTTTTTGAAGAAGTAACAGGACATTTTATTCCCCTTTAAGCCATAGTGACGCATGTTGTAGTTTGTGCTTCTCTGCTCTGTGCTGTGCTCTGGGATGAAAAAACTCATGGTTTGCTGTAGGAACCCAGTTTCAGGGCTGGGACAGACTGGTGAGGAGTGAAAGTGTGGATTATGCTTCAGTTTCTGTAGAAATCTGTTTTACCATTGCCGAAGGCATCCCGGGATCTGGTAGCTCAGCAAGGAATTCAGCTCTGTTAGAGTGCACAGCACTACAAAAAAAAAGGCAAATGAATAATGAAAATACTGTATTGCTCTGCATTATACCTACCAGAAAAAAAATGCAAAATGAGGCATGATTTCCATTCTGGTACCTGCCATTAAAAATTAGTTACCCCCCAGTTAGCACTCGTTTTTTGTTTGACTGGATAATTAGATGGTGATTTCGTTTTGTTTGAGTAAGTGCAACAAATTGATCACATTATTTTAAAAATGCTTTCCTTTCTTAAAAGTAATTGAAAAGCTGGGACCAGAAAACCACCATCAATACCCATATTTATCTAATTAAAAAGTTACATAGAAACTTTTTTAGGAGGGATAATATATAATAAGATGACTTTGGTTGCTCATAAAAGTAAAATGGGGGTGGGTTTTTTCATAGTTTTTTTTAAGCTAAACCTCTTTATTATAAAGTCTCCTGTAAGAAGTGTTCGAAGGTTACTGTGAGATAACACAGCTGGTTGGTAACTCCTTTTTCAGTTGTTTTATCCTAATTAAAATCCAGAATGTTTTTTACAGCACAATATTTATTTAATTGAGGTTTGCAAAGCCCCAGTAACAATTTACTTTTATTGTTTCAGCAGTTCAGCTTAGTTTCATTTTGATCACACAAGAGCTACCAAGTAAACAGTTCATCTGCATACCAGAGATTATTTTATTTTTCCTGGTGGGAATTTTTCCTTGCAAATTAACTCTTTCAGCAGCAACTTGGACATTATTGTAATTATACCTCATATATAAGCTATCACATCAGTAGGAGGAAAAAATTAAGAGAAGCAGCCATTAATTTTGCTCATTCAAATTGTGTTTGCTTGCGAGAAGACAGGCTATTATTTCTTCTTACAAAAGCCGTAATGAGAAGTTTTCTGAGCTGATTGTTCAGATCAAGCAAAGGGCAATCTGCATTTGATTAAAGTCCACTCAAAGTCTTAAGCCTGGGAGTATTGAATGGGAAAGCAAACGTGGTTTTTAAATCCCAGAAGACTTAGGTAGACCCTGGGCATGGGTCAGCTGGGATTTTTTTACAAGAAAAAAAAAGTACAAATTAGGGCTAGATTGACTGGAAGGGTTAAAACTTGGGGAAGAAAAAAACCCCAAACCCAGGAACATCTGTTGTAGGAATTCATACCTTGAAAAGCACTGTTGTTAAGATACAGATAAAATCTTTTCTTGCCCAGAGTAAATGCCATTTAATTTTGTAAATTCATTTGATTTGTAAGTTCAACCTTTTTAGAGATTATTTCCCTCCTAAGTTGTTAGCACCTTTGTTTCCCCACATGCAGCACCAGGAAAATAACAAGCAATATGTAATTTGTGAAAATATCAGTCAGCCTGATGGCCCTTAGTTGATTCTATCCATAATCTCCATGGGCAGGCATGCCATTTCACAGGATCCGATCAATAAGGCAGCAGCGGCAGCCTGGGAGCTCCAGCAGGGTGTTAATAAATCCCACTTTTCCAGGGAGCTGTATATGAACCTGCGTTGGAGTCACTTGGAGTTTGGAGAGCTGATCAATGGCGGGGTTGGACTCAAAAGCCAAATGAAAAGGGAGAGAAATTATTCCCCTCCCACAAGTAGCACTGCCACGAGGAATATGAGAAACTTTATTGTGTTGTGGGACTTGCTGCACCAAGCAAAGTGTTCGAGTGTCAACCTCCAAGTTTTGCTGGTGCTTGGCTGTGTGGAAGTTACAGGAATAAGTTAAGGTGGCATATGTCAATCCCGAATAGTTACTGCCATTTACACAGGCAAAGAAGAGGAAAAAATATTTCACATCGCAGTAGCACTCCAGGGAACTGCTCATCCCTGACTTTTTCCATCAGAGAGGAAGTTTCAGCTGCACAATCCGTTAAAAAACGCAGGGAACAATTTTAGATGTGCCTAAGTGGATTTTTCTATGAAGAAGGTATGCACTGATGGGAAAGGGTGAATGGAAAATGATGGCGCTTCAATTCCAGTCTCTGTCTCACAGTGCTGCGGTGTGCCCTGGCCTGGTGCTCCCCTCCTGCTCATCAAACACGGCTGTTGGATGAGACATGGGATAAAATGTCAAGAGATAAATTGGTACAGCTCTACCCGTGGCATCATGAGCACCATTCCTCTTCCCACTACCCTTCTGCCTCATTTACTTTGCTCTCTTTACTTTGTCTTATCTATGCCAATTAAGTATACAAAGATTAACCACATCCCGTGTTGGAACTCGCAGTAAATGTGCTCTGTGTGTGTTCTAAGGGGAAAAAGAGAAAAACCTTTGCAAGCAAGCTGAAGCAACAGATGGAGAACCACTAAGATTGCTCTCTCCTCCGTTAGAAACTTTCTTACCCATGAAAAGGCTCAAAGGACAGTGCAGAATTTAGACTTTTTGGGTTAAAAGGACGTGATATCACCATTTCAAACACTGCTGCATCTGAAAAGGAGCGATGGAAATGTTCCCTCTGGGTGGAGAAGGGCTCAGCTGAGATGGTTTGCAGGGTGGTGATGGTTGCACACTGGGATGCATCTTGTCTTCTGTATCCTGGTGGAGAAGTGCATCCTTCTCAACTTGACCTGCCTGTGACCACGATATTTTCCTTGTGGTTAAACAAAGGATATTTTTTTAGCTGATACTCTATGTGGTGAAAACCAGAGTTTTGTTTTTGTGAAGTCAGCTGGATTCTTCTGGTACTTCCAGCTGTTTCAGCATAATTTTGTGTCCATGAAAAGGAGTTTTGGAAATATTAATTGAAAAATTGAAAATGTCTGGTTTCCTGAAAATGTCTCTGGCCTGATAACCAAAAAGAGGAAGGACACAAAGTGCTGTGTCTAGTTGTAATTTAAAGAAAAGATGGGGGTATATACATGTAAGTAATTTCTGCCCTATGCAGCTTCTTTTTAGTACTCACTGCACTGAAGTGTTTTCCCAGGGATTTTTTTGCAGAGGACAAAATACAAGTGTCGAGCGGTTTTGTGGATTGATATTTGAAACCTAAGCAGCTTTACTTGGATGCACTGGATCTTGTAGGGTGTTTTATCTCTGGTTAGGAGTCTGTTCCTGTGCCCAGCAGAGTCAAAGAGAGAACTTCCATTGATCTGACAGAGTTATTATTAGGATGAGATAATTATGAGGAGGTAGATGAGTGAAAAAATTAATAATTATTTGTGCATAAACATGATTATAAATTTAAAATTAATGTTCTAATTATATTCTTTTCATATTCTGGGATATTAATTTTAAATTCATTGCTTTGGTGATTAATCTTGCCTTTAAATAAATCTGCCAAAATATGAAACCCAGGGAACACAAAGGGACAAGAATGGAGTCAAAAGAAATTCTTTTAACTATGTGGATATTAATAAAGCAGCTCCTGCTCTGGCACTTACCTAACATTAGGATTTTTTCTCCCTCAGTGTCTGTTTTGCCTTGTTTATACACTTGCTGGTTGATTCCTACCTGAAGGCAATGGGAGTTTTTCCATCGAGTCCACTGAAGTACGAAACGGGCACCGCGTGTCACTGCAGACATCGGCCCATCCGTTTAGGCGTAGTGTCTTCTTTTTTTTGAATGAAACAAAATAATAACTCTGCAGGGCAGCTGATCACCTTATTATTTTCCATAAATCTACATTACTGTCGCACACAGGAACTGCCTCTCTGCCAGGGAAGAGATTCAATTAAAAGGCTGCCAGAACAAATGTACCTGCCCTGCATCCCGAAGTCAGACACGTTTGGTTCCACAAAAGCTTTCTCAGATGGAGTCCCTCTCCTTGAAATGTCTCCCCACCATTTTTACAGAGTTTGCTTGAGGAATCAACAGCTGAAGTGTCTTTTACTGCCCTGATGAATCATAGCTCACTTATTCTTTATCTGGATAGAGATCACGAGGATACAGTTTTGCACTACAGGTGATTATAGAGCTTTCATTTTGCCAAATTTGTACAAAAAGTATCTAAATTTGTCGCCTCTTGTTTAGCATAGAAGCTTTCTAGTCCTTCACGAGCTATCTCAGCGCTAGGTGGGATCATGGTAGAAGATTCCAATAATCAAAAGATATAAAAAGTAAGCTACTTTTGTCAGAAGCCACCCCTAAACTGGGAGGATTTGTTCAGGTGCCCTGCACTTCCACCAGGGGTCTATTTTTCATGTGTTCCCCTGGTCCTACTTGTAAATAAAAATGAACAGAACATCTAAATCAGAAATTCTCCATAAGCCTTTCCCATATTACTGACAGGGGAATATGTTTAGAGGGTATTTTAATTATTTACCATGAGTATAATAAAAGTGCACTGAGGTCACATCTTTAAAAGTTTGTATTTAAAAAAAAAGTTTCACCTTTTTATTTAATTATGTTAGTGAGAGTAAAAATTTTGCACCTTAAGCCAAAACTTAGAAAACTGATCCAGCACCTGATTTCTTTTTTAAGTATTATTTACCCTTCCTACCTGTTGCTAAGTTTTTTTCAGGGTTAGAGACATCAGTCACCTCTTTCAGTAGCCTTTTCTTTCTTATGTGCAGTATCTAAGGGCAGAATAAATGCTCCCTGGAATCTCACATTTAGTTATTCACTTTGATGTTTTTAGTAGGCTGTTCAATACTAAACTCTGTTTTGTTGATTTACAGCAACAAAAAAAGTCATGTTATCAACTTTTTCCACATTAATTGATCTCCTAATTCTTGATTCTATAGCTCTTTAGCTATTGGTTTGGGTTGGGAGGGACCTTAAAGATCATCTCATTCCAATCCCCTGCCATCAAATCAAATGAGCTTCTGTTTAGTAAGAAAATCTGCCTTTGAGGCTTCGCAGCAAATTCAGACCAGTACAGACCTCATTTGTTCTTCGTGCAAGTGTCCAAGAGCAAAAAAGGACAGGAGTTGGAAGTGGTTGTATAACGGAAAAGAGAAACTGCAGGTAGATTTAAAAAAATATATAAATAAATAATTAGTAATAAAGTTTGCATGAATTGCATCTAGGATCAGGATATTTAAAGGGAAAAATGTAGTGTTCTGCCTTAAGCAGAACTTGAGGAAATCCTTCTCCAGCAATGTGCATCAGCATAAAACAAGAGTTTGATGTCAAGGGATGCCAGTAATTGTACCATTACCTGTGCCGAGTGACAGGCAATTTAAAGCTAAGCCCACATATTGATGGCCTTTGCTTGAGAGCTTCCCTGCCCTGGGTACCTTGGGGAGTGATGAGGATGTGAGGAACATCCCGGCCTCTTCCCTGAAGGACTCTCTCTCTGGGGTAATTAGGCTCAGGGAGGTGTGTAGCGACTGGTTTTCCCCCCACGCCCACGGTGCGGGAGTGATTCTGCCCTAAGCCAAACACGGTGCCTCAGGAAGCCTTTTCGGCGTGGGTTTCTAGCAGTGCAGCTGGCTCCCAGCCTTCCAGAAAGCCTTGGACACAGCAGGTATTTTCCTACTGTTTGCCAGCTGTCTCGTTTTCAAAGCTACGGCAGAACTGCAGACACGGTTCGAGGAAAATCAGTTTAGACCCTAGCAAGACAATTCAAAATAGTTTTAAGAGTAAAAAGCAGCAAAGAGACTTTGTTGATCCTGTTGTGAAAGGTGTGTATGTCAGATCTGCCATGAGCTCCGCTAAGTTTTCATTTCTCTGAACTTCTGGCAGTAATTTTTTTTACAGAAAGAGCAGAAAAAATCCCCTCCAGCAATATATAGATATTTTTATCCCAGCAAATGCCTAATGGTATGAGGATTTCTTTGATGACATGAAAGATTTATTTAATGCTGCTTTATCCTTTGGTAGCCCATCCAAGGAAAACAACACTGGTACTTGTGGATTGCGTTTGAAGTTGGGGGGTTTTGCCTCCTGAAGTGCCATTGCAGAGCGTGTGAGTGAAGCTGACAAAGTTCTTGACTTTTTTACACCTCTGTAAAATTATACAGAAAACAGGGCAATATTATTTAAGAGTAACAGCACATGGAAAACCTGCAAGGGTGAGCGAGCTGGGGTCTCCTTGGAGGATGATTGCCTTTACCCCTCTCTCTACAACATTGTGGAAGACAGGAATTCTGCATGAGCTTTGTCTCTGTCCAGAATCTCCTCTCCTGCTCTGGGGTTTCTCTGCCAGCGAGCTGCGACTCTACCAACTGTTAGAGAAACAAAAGCTCTTTCCAGCTCACATCACCCAGAAATAGCCTGCTGTCTAAAGTCCTGCCTAGCCCAGCTCTCTGCTCTCTGTTATAACATCCCACCCCAGTTCTGTGAGGAAGATCCTAAATCTGCCAGGTATTTTTTTTCCTGCAGGCCTGGCCTGGAGCACCCTGCGGGCTGGGCTGCAGGATGCCGTGCCACGGCCTCCTTTCAAAGCACACAGGGCACAGAGGCTGCTGCAGAGAGAGGTCAGAGCACTTTGTGGCCGGAGATCCAAGGGAAATACAGCTTCAGATGCTCTCAAACACAAAATCTTGCAAAGGCTTTCAGGGCAACAGATATGTAGTATCTCAATTTTATTCTGAAGCTGTCAGACAATAAAATAACAATGAGTCCCTGGCCTGATAATCACATTTCAAGCAGAAGGTAACAGAGAAAAAATACTTTTATTTCTCTGGAAAAAGCTCTGAGTATGCTGGTTATATGCTGACATCCAGAAATCCTCAAAGAGCAGCCAGTAGACACTAGAGGGCAAAATGTGGGATTGCCCATTTCGTTTACAGATAGCTGGATTTAAAACAAATAGTGATATGAAATTATATGCACAGTGCAATGTACTGACAGGCTTCCCGAGGTGTGTTCTGCAGAAAATACTTTGTGTGTGTTACCTCTGTGTCACAGGCAGAGCAGGGTGTGGGATCGTGGATGCAGATCCACTCCTGGACCTGGCTCAGAAAAATAGGTGCAAGAATTTTGTTTGATCAGACCAGTCCAAATTACTGGTTTAATCACTGTTTTCTGCTTAAATTAGAGTTTCCATAGCAGCAAACATAATATTATTAATTGGTAGAAGTAGGTGAAACACCAAAAATTACTTGAAAATTTGTAATATTATTTTATTTCAGCTTCCTCTGATCAGAAACAGCTTCTGGGGGATTTGTTAATGCATTTTCAAATACACCTTTAAAACTTTCCTATTTAGTTTTAGCAACTAAATGCATTAGTTCCACCAGAACAGAATATATCTACCAGATACTCTGAACCCTGAGCTCCCCTCCCTCATACATTGCTGAGAAACTTTGTGTTGGGAACTTGGAGATCACGGATGACACTACTCTAGCTACCTACATCAAAATTTCTTGATTGCTTTACAGACTTGGCTTACTTTGCAAATCCTGCAAGTACATTTCAATCAAGCTTGAATTTGACTTAAAAATAAAAATATTTCATCCAAGAAATTGGATTTTTCAATTTATTATAACTTTTAAAAAGATTCAAGCTAGTGTGGATGACCCAATATAGTATGACTATGATGTTTTAAAAATCATCAAAGCAATTCTTTCTTATCATGTGAATTTGCTTGCAAGTTTGACCTTACTTGCTACATTTTCTACATGTACTGCAGTGCTTTAACCACATCATTTCCAGTAATCTTCCATGGCTGCAGCTCTACTTAGAAAGTCAGATGGATAATAGCATTTCATTGATGTCCCTTTTCTTTATATCAGACTAATCTGAAAATTGAATGCACTGAAGTTACAGGAAAATTGAAGGCGAAGCGACGGCTCTTTCTTCCTATGGAAATTATTTATGATTTTTCTATACATCTCATAAGTTAAAAGGTACAGTAGACAGAATGATGTTCCTCTCTTCATCTGTGAAATTCGGGAAATGATAGCTCTTATTTGTGTAATCTTAGCGCTGTTGTAGGGAATCGATTGCTGTATGAACTGTACGAGTTACACTCTGGCATTTCCTACAAAGATGAATCAAAATAAGGCTCTTCTGCACATTGGAGTGAGACTCGGAAGAACAGATGACAGAATTTATTAAGGCTGTGAATCAAGTTAGAAGGGGCTGTGATTCCACCAACGTACAGAGAAGCGGTTTCTGAGGTTTCTAGACAAGATTGTTTCTTGTTGATCAAAGTAACGGAAACAAAGTAGAAAAAATAATCTCTTGTTTTGTTCAATGGTTGTGGCTGTTTATTCTAAAATTATTCTTCCTATATGACCCCAACACTGGTGGTTAAAGTCCTCCATTTACCAAGGATCCCAGAATCATGGAATAGTTTGGGTTAGAAGGGACTTTGAAGCTCATCTCATTCCACCCCCCTGCCAAGGGCAGGGACCCCTTCCACTATCCCAGGTTGCTCCAAGCCCCATCCAGCCTGGCCTTGGACACTTCCAGGGATGGGGCAGCCACAGCTTCTCTGGGCACCCTGTGCCAGGGCCTCACCACCCTCACAGGGAATTTATTCTTAATACCTAATCCCCAGCTCTGCCAGTTTGAAGCTATTCCCCCTTGTCTTGTCATTCCAGGCCCTTGCCCAAAGCCCTTCTCCAGCTCTCTTGGAGCCCCTTTAGATGCTGGAAGGTGTCTTTAAGTTCTCCCCAGAGCCTTCATTTCTCAAAGCCATGTTAAAGAATAGTAAGGAATGTGTTATCAAAAATTCGGATTAACACAGCCTTGATCATCTCCTCACACACTCTTCTCTTTTTTCCTGTGTGTTACTGGCCTCAAGATACAAAAAACCACAGCTTTTTTATAAAACTCAGATGCAAAGTGATAAGAGCTGAAGGTTTTGAATGGGGAAGTTTAAAACCATGAGCTCTCCCAAACAGTACTCTCCGTGCAGTGTTTTATGCTTACCATTTTTATTTAATGTGTGGGTTCAGTCTTTGGAATAGCTTTAAGTGTTATAATTACAACTCTGAAGCGCATGGGGCTTAAGGCCACAGCTCTTGAGCCATGGTACCTATGAACCTGGTGTCTGCACAGGGTGTGACCCCATTAGCTGGGCAGAGCTGAGTGCATTTGAGTCACAACTGTGCTTTGGGGAAATCTTCATCTTATTCCAGTATAATTAAGGAAATCCAGGCCACAGTTGTTCAACACAGAGTGTTTTATGCTCACTCAAGTAGCATTACAGGGAATTGCTGAAGAGGTGTATTAAATTCTCAAGGATTGTAATCTGGGACTTTGATTGCCAAGCAAAACACCGAGATGGATATTTGATGTCTTGAATGTCACATTTTTCCACTTGTAAAGACGATATTGTCAAGCAGGATAATTCACTCTTCTGCAAAAACAAGTTCTGCAAATGGAGTTTGTATGTAATAACTATTTAATATATCGAATCTCCCTACACTGCATGTCCTTGGCAGCACAACTGGTGTCGCTGTTGAGCCCAGGACGATGAGAAAGGACACGACCAAAGTCCAGAGAAAATGGCTTATTTAATTAATTATAAATTGGATTTTATAAGTTGAGTCGCCAGCATGGCAGAAGATTATTGGACCTCTGACCAACCACCCATTAGGGTGATTGGTCAGTCCACTCAACACCCATTTCAAAATATTTCTTTTTAGGCTATCATAATAGTCCTTTGGAAAACAGCAGGGGCAAAGATAGAGAAATAGTTTACAAAAACCCTTAACAGTATTTTGCATAGTTTGTGTGAGAAACAAAGTTCTCACAGAGTGCAGCAGAAAGCTGAAAAATCCCTCTGCTAAAGCTTTTCAGTGTCCACACAGCTGGTGCTCCAGGGACGGGCCAGCTGTGACTCCGCAGTGGGAACGGGCAGCCTGTGCAGCGTGACCAGGAACACACACTCTGTGCTGGTCACACAGGCTGGGAGAGACAGGCCACATCCCAAGCTGGGGTTTTACTCTTTGGATCTTTGTGCAGCGAGAGGGGGGTGAAGTTTTGCATCGTTTGCATGTCTCAGAGGACAGAATGGAAATTCCCACTAGAACAAGGTCAGGATGATAAAAGCGACATGAAAGAGAGTCTTTTGAGAAGGATGGCATTGAGAATCCTGGGCTTTAGAAGCAGAAAAATGTCTCAGGGAGTTGGTAATGGGACGCAGATTATATTTCCTATAGGTCACTGTCTCTGTTCCTGCTCGGATCAGTGGTGGTGGCTGAACATCACAACGAGCCAGTGGCTGGGTTAGGCCGGCGCTGTGAATGTGCCGACTGTTCCAGCCTGTTTTCTTGTGGGATTATTCACATCTCAGAAATGCCATCTTGACTCTGACTAACTGCTGTCCCCATTAGCACTGTAAACAAGGAGGTCAAGGACCCAGCTGGAACAAAGGCTGAGCTATTGCCTCCTTTCAGGCTACGCTGAGCCTGGGAGCTCACAGGGAGGGTACAGTCCCTCTGTAGAGAGATTTCCATCTGCAAGGCACTCTTCTTAAAGGGTTGAAATGTCCAGCCGCACATAAGAGCTCATTAGAAATTAAAATAATGTGATTAAGAGTTTAAAAATGAGTAGTTCAGGCTTTTACAGAGAGAACAAGCCGTGTATACCTAAGAGAAAAACTGCAGCATTATTTTGAGGACGGTTTTCTGCTTCAGCCTGAAAGCATTCTTTAAAAAATTGTAATAGTATTTACATTTCTAATTTTATGCATTTCTAATCCCATACATTTCTAATCCCATGCATTTACATGGACATTAGGCCCTGAAATACATTTAATCTCATTCTCTCCTCCTCAAACAGAATCTATGCTTCATGACCCAGTGATTCTCTGATGGAGAACTGACTGAAACATTTTACAGTGAGAACCACCTTGAATCTTCCAGTCTTTAAACTCTTGATTTGCTGGATGAGACAAATTGTGTGTCAAAATTTTGAAAAAAATAATAATTAAAAAAAAATTGGAGGGAACACTATCCCTTTAATTTCCAGCCTAATGATGTTATCATCCCTCCGGGTTGCTCCAAGAGCACATAGTGATTAATGAGTTAAGTAAGAAATAATGAGCATTTTTTTTCCAGTTGCACCCTGTTACTGGAACACAGAACAAATGCTGCTTATCCACTCAACTCTGAGAAGTAAATTAAATGCTTCTACCTCCAGACCTCAATGGTAATATTATTTATCTCACAGGGATGCCGATACAAACATTGAACACTGCAAAGGATTAACTGTTAGGTCTTTGGGAAGGACCCTAGTGCTGCACAGCCCAGCACCTCACCATCCTTTAGTATCCACAGCCCCAGGGCAGTGCTCCCTGTCCTTATCGATAGCCTGAGGAGAGATAAGAGCTGGAAATGGAGTCAGTGGGGCTGCGCTGCTCCAGGGCCGAGGAGTGAATTGAGATGTGAAGGCAAAGGGTCAGCAGGACCCTGCCACTTTTACAGACCAAACCAGCTTGGGGCGGAGCACAGGGATCCCCATCTTGCTCAGGAATGAGCTCTGGGGTCACAATTAGCATTTTGTCTTCTGTATGTCAGAGAGTGGCGCTTCTCTCAGCTGTCTGCTCCGGGGGATCCAGCTGTGCTAGGAAAAGTTGTGCCTCTGGACACAAGAATATCCACTTGAATCCATGGAGCTGTTCCTCATCATTGCTGTACCTGCACAGCTGTAGATATTTTGGGCAGTTTCATAGGAGAAATAAAACTTAGAGTTAGGATTTTTTTTGGACCCATTTTGGGATCTCATTCACAGCTGGCGTGGTAATGGACAAAGCCAAGAAGGATATGGATGTTCCTTGGTAGTGGCATGACCACATAATCTCTTTTAATAATTAATTAAACTCCACTGGAAGCTGATTTGGTTTATGGTGTACTTTTGTCTCTGCTGCCCTTCCTGGGACACTGTCCAAGATGATGGGGTCTTACAAGGAGCTGTCAACCTAAGCCTTACTATTCCTACAGGAAATATATGGTAACTTACACCTTGGCAGTGCCATCCTTGAATACTTCCTTCCTCCTGATACCTACTCCTTCTTCTCTCTGTCCCATCCAGCCTTACCTGGGTGTTTAAAGATATGTGACATAAACCTGATTTTCTTGGTTTCAGGGTAATTAGCAATATATTGGGCCTGTATGTTTTCAAAAGGAAACCTCAGGTAAGAAGTGTAATATCAATATAAAGTCTAATTTTTCTGTCAGGGTTATTTTGGAGTGATTCAGTATGTGTGTCTGCAATGTGACTAGAAGGTTGATAAAGTAATTACCGTTTTTATGAATCTTGGAGTTATTATTCCCTTAGTACAAGCCCTTGTAACTTGTCAGCTTCAGGGGGAACATTCATCACAATTTTTTTTTTTTAATGGCGACATGATATGAAAATGGCTTATGCAAGAAAATTCACCTTACATGTTCTAATAACTGCTTTCAATTTGTTCTTCCCATCAGCATCATTAATATGCAAATACAACACAAAATTATGATGTCAAATCATAGACCTAATCAGTATATTCTACTTTGTGTGTGATATTTGCTATTATTCTAGAAAAATGCAAAATACATGAAAAAAAAATTATGAGCCTAATTGTTGTTCACCAAAAGAATGACAAAAGACAGGAGAAAAGGAAACATCAATATTGGAAAAAAGAATTAGTCCTCTGGGTCAGCCACTGACAGGTGTCCATTTTAGACAACCAAAATGTATCAATAAGATCCCTGGAAAGCAATAGTTTGTTATATATTTGTTTTCTATTGAATCAGAAGATCATATTGACCCTCAGATTTCTGATTTTGTCTGATTTGCTCTGGACCATTTTGCAACATATTTAAATAAAATTGTTTTTTAAATAATACTCTTGTTTGCCTGGGGCAGTAACACATAGTCTGTTATAATATTTGTATTTATTTCTAAATTTTAACTTCTCCATACATATGAAAATTTAAAGTATTCAGATAAATTCTAGCTTAGTATCCATCTTTAATCAGTGAAAAGAAATTTCAAGCAAACTGGATGGGGTGTATGCACAGAATGACTGCAGATGGCACAGAATGAACATGTGTAAAAAAAAACCACCTGAAAAAATATGAGAAGAAGAAAAACAGTGTTTCCAACTGCTTATTTGAGTTGTCCATCCCTGGGCTCTATGAATCCACAGGCTGCAGTGTAAAAGTAGTTTGTTGGAAATATCAGTAGGCAGTTATAAAAAGTGAAGTCAAAAACAAGAGCGGAAAACCAGGCATCAACCAGGGTTCTGGCAACCTGCTTCTTTTCAAATGTGCAGACCCACAAAACCCCATCCTGCTGATGTGTGACTTAGACATGTTACTTAAAAAGCTTTTTTGTGGGGGTAAGAAAAACAACACAAGAAAGGCAGTGCATTAGGTAGTATTACTGGAAAGCTGGGTGAACTTGGAATCAATTTTCTTTTAACACCATATATTAATATAATTTCCAGTCCAGTTTGTTTTGTTCTTTAATAGCCCCCCTGGCAGGTGAGCCTGTACATCTCTATCATTTCCTTCTAAGCATCGTCTGATGGCAGTGATTATAACTTTATAAACTCCATCACTGGATCCTTCCTGAGAGACCTAGACACTAATGGGAGATTTATGAAGTATTTAAGTACTTGCTCTAGAACTGAGATCCAACAACCACCCTTCAGCTGCTGATTTTTTGGCTAAAGGTTACCCAGACATCTAAATTCTACAGGAACCGCTTGTTATTTCTGAAAGAGGTACCAGGCTTTGAGGGGATGTAAGCCTCCCTCAGCTTTATAAAGCACACAGCTGCTGGGACCCCACACCATTATAAAACATACTGGGATCATGCCAGAAACTGGTTTATATACCCTGTTTCTTGCCAGAAAGACCCAAGACCTGACTGTGCTGCTGGAGGGAGAGAACACCGCATATTCTGAGCAGAACACTACAAAAAGTAGCGATTTCCCCTAAGAGCCCCATATTTAGACACACGCCATTGCAATAGAGCAAGGTAGTTACAGATTTCTTATTTTATTTATGTTCTATTATACATTTTTTCCAGGAACATAAATAAAGCTGCAGAGCATCCTGCAGGATTTCAGATTTTTTTTTTTTAAGATGATAAAAGTTCAGGTCAGGTTTGATTAACGAGAATAATTAAGGTCAGCTGTGATTAATCATTTGCCTCCTCGTTGGACTTGGTGGGAAACACCTGAACCCAATAAGGATTCGAGAGGCAAGGGTGGACAAAGAAAAGCAGCAGCTTTATGGTGCTCTAAGAGAAAGCAGAGAAAGCAGCTTCTGGGATTTAATCTGGGAAGAAGGGATAATCAGGAATATAGAATAGTGCAGAACGAACAAGGTGAGTGATGATGATCTTTAGATAAAGTATACAGTTTGGGGGTGAAAGGAGAAAGTGAGCTTAATTAAGGGGGGCTTTGAGTCTGGAAGAAGTGTTGCTTTTTATGCTTTGTGAGGGTGAGGCTGGTAGGGGACAGGGAAGGGAAATGACACTACAGAAACCTTGAGGCCGTGATTACGCTGAAAGAATAGTAAGTTGTGTGAAGATAAGGAAGGTGAGGCAGGGGATGTTGTCTCTGCGGTTGGTCTCCAGCATTCCTGCCCTAAGACCAAAAACCTTGGGGGCTCCAGGGATCTCAGGTGTGAGAGCTGTTCTGCTGAGAATTTAATGCACTGATTCTGCCCATATTATAAATTATTCTTGCTCCTGGGTCTCAGGTTGCACTTGGGGGAAGAGCAAAGATTGTTTTCAGTGTTCAGAAACAGAAAAATGTTGTTCAGGTCTATTGATAAGAGAAATTTGCTGTTTGCTCCCTCAAGGTCTGTGGGAGAGAAAATGTGAGGGGTGAGCTGGGTTATTTGTATGGCAGACCCGTTCAAGCAAGTTTAAATACAAAATGGAGAAACACCCAGATGTGGTATTATTAGCCATGGTTGGACTCGGACACCTAATTGCCCTACAGAAATAGGGGCACAGCAGTGCTGCGTGGGCTGGGAGACACAGGAGGGCAAAAGGGAAAAGAAAAACCTGCCCTGATGCCACGGGGGAAACCTGGACTGGAAACCTGGCAGAGCTGATAAGGTTTTGTAACCTCCAAAATGCTTCTTCGTGGTTTCTTTTTAGTTGGATGTGAAAGCACAGTGGGTTTTCATGGCATGAAGCAGCTCAGAGGTTTATTTGTGTATTGATAAGGCTCCTTCTGTCAGTTGGAATAAACTGTATCCAACATACATAACTCCTAGAGACACTTGGATTGAAGAATACCTGCATGTGTTGTTCTGCCGTGTCAAAGAGCTTTTGCCAAGCCAGACTCCGTCCCTGGTGAAAGCAGGGGAGAATCATTGATGTTCTTGGATATAAATGGATGGAGAAATGGGTTTGACTGGCTATGTGAAAGTGATTTGTGTGTCTGGGTTTTATCAGTTCTGTTTCCTGAAGCTTTATGCAGCCACTCTGGAAAGCAAAGAGCATTTCTTTGCTCAGGCACAGTGTGCTGTATCCACACACCTAAATAATAACTGTACAGCTTTTCCTGCTCCGGGTATTCTGTGGTTCTATGCAATGTTCAGCAAAGATCTCGTTGATATATCCCTGCATTTTGGAGAAGAGGCAAAGAGGCTGATGAAATGGCATAATTTAGTCAATCTGGAACATAGATGGGGCCTGACTCCAAATTTGGTTAGATAAGGTAAATCATGTTGACTTCTATAGCTGAGTATTTTGATTTACCACCTAACTGCTTTAGTTTTCCTATACTTCTCTATATATCACAGACTCAGCATTCTCTCTGTTGCATAATATCTTCTTTTCAAGGTCAAACTTGCCTCAGCCTCTTCCTTCATTGTATTAGAATGAATGTTCCTGGCAATGTCAGCAAAATGCATCCGTGTAATCAGCGTCACACAGTGGATCCCTTCTTAATCTGAATTGAGAAGCACTATCTGGTGCTGGAGGCTGAGTGGCAGCCCCAGAGCTGCTGTGCAATTTAAAATGCCAGGGTTACGTCTCAGGATGTTGTAGTGTTCCCTCAAGTCCCAGAACAATCTAAATTGCTCTTCTCTTTTCCTACCTGGCTATTCAGTGCTGAGCTTTGTAGGCTGGGGCTAATGGAAAATGTTTCTGCCCAAGGGAGAGGGTGAGTTTCGTATCAAGTACTTCCTTCCTTTTAAAAAAGCTTGACTGATTGCTTCTGTTTAAAAAGTTATATGAATAGTGACGGGAGCGTTCCTCCACTGAAATATCTGAGATTTGTAAGAAGTTCTTGTTTCGTGCACTGTTGACAAAGGAACATTCTTCAAATGTAGTCGTATCTTTATTTATTTGAAAAATGAAAGCTTTTCAAACTTTCAAACCCCCTTTTCAGTAAATGGAAACACAAATATTATTTAATTTTTAAAATAAAGAAAACAACAGCCTTTTCAATAGATTTTAATTTGAAGTAAATTGATTTTTTTTTTTCCCTTAGGCCATTTCTGACCTTACTTACCTGTTGGCATTAATGCCAGAGGTGTATTCACAAAAGCCAAGGTGGACCATTAAATGTGAGAAAGGATCCCTCCAATTTGTTCTAAACAATTGTAAAGGATGTGAAAACCACCACTGAGAGATCTAGAGATTATCAGGATCCTCCAAGATAAGGATATGTGTCTCTAGTTAGCTGTTAATTAAAATCTTGATATCTGGCCTGTATCCAGTGGCAATCCCAAACAAGATGATAACATCACTCAGTAGCATAGTTCAGTTATTCTAGAAAGCTTTACCTGCATTTTTTACCAACAGTTGTCACATGGCTAAACTGCTACAACCATTTAATTTTTTTTTTCCCCTTTTCTAGAAGATAGGTATGAAAAGGGGAGGGTAAGGCACAGCATAGCTCCACAGAATCATGGGCTTGGTGGTGTCTCACCACCAGTTGGTATTATAAACTTAAGAAGAAAACCTAAGTTTAAGTTTTCTTTACAAGGACGTGATGTGATTGAAAGATTTGAAAACAGAGCAATCATAATCCCACCAAAAAACCCCAAGCGTGTGTGCGGTATTTGTTGAGTTTTACTTCAGCTATTTACCATTAGCTATCGCTAGTGTTTCCCTCATTTTAATTTCTGAGAGGATTAATCAAGTATCTGTTATTGCAAGCAGTCCATAAATGCCATGCCCAGGTGGTTTGTTCCCTTCCATCTTGAACAGAGGATGATTTCTGTTGGCAATTAATTCTGGTTGATTTCTCAAGATAGATTTCACAGGTTTATTAAACTTTTCCATTAACTTTTTTCAGGGAGGTTTGAGCATCCTCCTGGAGAGATGATGAAGAGATGTAATTGGAAAAGAAGTTAGATTTTTCAAGGTGGCTGTTGGGTTGTTTTTATTGTTGTTCACTAATGGTTCAGTGCAAAACTGTCTGAGCCCTGCTAGAAACAGAGGCTGGAGCCCATCCTGACCTGTCTGATGGGCTCCTTGGTGGTTGCAAAAGCTCTCTCATCTGGAGAAAGGGATGTTCATAGATAATTGGGAATGTGGTTTCAGGTTTGGTTGTTCTCTTGGGCGGTGGATATTTTGGGTGAACTGTCTGCCTTAGCTGAGGATTTTGAGAAGTCGGCCAAGTGCTTTGATGTACCTGCTCCTAACCATTAGAGTCCTGACAAAATGGTGGTTTGAAAGGGAAAGAGTGAGATAATTCTTGTTATTTGTCTAGTGAATGGTGATTATCAGCCTCGAGGAGAAGGCTCTGCTCTGAAACTGTGGTGTGGATGGAGGTACACACCAATGGATCCAGTCAGAGGTATCTGCTCTGGAAAGAGCAGGCCTTCACATCCGTACAGGCAGCATTCCATGAACTTTAATCCTAGGCCAGTCTGCCTCCAGTGTGTGTCCTTTGCAGCACCAGTGGTGGGGTTGTTCATGTGCCCCTGAACAGAGACCTGCTCCATTTGCTGGGGATTTCAGTGTCCTCTTCCTGGAGCCTTCCTGTGACATCCCTGCTGCCAGCAGGAGTGACTGAACATGCTGCAGCATCTGCAGGCTCTGGGCACAGTGTTGTTACAGCTTCGGCAGGGCTTTGTTTCTCTACAAGAGCACGAGCAGAGCTGGCAGTGTGACTCAGAAGCTGCTACACTTGACTGAATATGAGTGTGTGTGCCCTGCTCACATCCTTGGTTTCCTAAAGCTTGTAATAAACAGTCTGAGTGTCCAGATATCGGTTTGGTTTTAGTTTTTTTTTGTTGTTTTTCCTGGAAACAGGACACTGCTGCTCTTGCACTGAAGGCTGGCAAAGGTTAATGTCATTTTGAGCAAAGTTCTTTGCTTATTTTATGCTAATCTTTTGAAAGTTATATAAAAATAACAACTCTCTTGCTCTTCTGAATGTAATTTTACTAAGGGGAAGATCCCAGCGCTTTTGAAATTGGTGGCAAAATGCCATTGACTCGTTCTCTTCAACCTTCTGTGTATCAACCAGACCGCGCAGGTACATAAACTTTTGTGTGACTTTGACTACACCTCAGTACAGCCATGCAAGTTTTGCTGAATATTAAAACCGGGCAAAATTCAGCACATGTACTATTTATATAGTGAAGAACTCTAATTTTCTTGAAAGCCAGATCTTCTCCAGTATCATACAATTACTTTCAACTGCTTATACGCTTTTACTTCCAGGACTTGCCTTAAATGTGTTTAAAAGATAGGAAGGAATTTCTACCAGGAGATAGCATGAAAGATCAAATATTTTCCCTGTCTTCATTTTCTTTATCTCTTTAGAAGGCTTAGAGACAGCAGCAGGTAATTTGAGGTGTACATTTTTGAAGAACATCAGCCTCTAGCTGTTCCCATTACCAAACCAAGCTTTCAGAAAAATGTGGTCACTTCATAAGGATGTCTGACAAGAGCTGCCTTCTTTTGAGAAAAAAAAAAGCTGTTAGTCTTATTCTTCTTTTTAAATAAAAACTGAAATAACTGAAAAGATGACAAGAAAAAAGGGAATAATATTCAGCAAACAGAATATATATGAAAAGGAAGTAACCCCTCTGGAAGGGTTATACAAGAGAGGAAAACATATTTTTGCCTGCCTTTGTGCTTGTCTACATGAGTAATTAAAAAGAGGTGGCAGACTTGGGTTTGAAAATGGGAGGAGTGTGTGCTTGCAGCACTCTGTGTGTGCTTGATCCTACTTTTAGAGTTCATGACAGTCCTTTCCAGAACCTAGTTTCAGAAAATGTTCTGACAATTAGCTACGAGTGCGAACAGGCCATTAGCTGTCCAGAAACAAGACATGAAGTTTGTGTGGGGTAAGAATAGTGGGGGTCTGCAGGACTGTGGAAGTTGAATTTGAAGGAAAGTGAGGTTTTTCACTCCAATGTGTTCTCATAATGAATTTATCACATACCGTGTTCCTCCTCTTCATCTTCCCCCTTCATCTTTTATTTTTATGATGCTAAATAAGCAGGGTCAGTATTTCTTAGAATCAAAATACTTGCTGCCACTCCAGCATTTTACTTAAACAATGGTTTTAGGTTCCATAGATGGAGGGCTTGTTTCCTTGCTTATGACTCCTTAAATATTCCTGTATTATCAAAAACCTAATAAAAATTAAGGCAGTATGGCTTTTAATAGCTTTATGCCCCAAATTGATCCTCTTCTCTCAGCTTTGTGCTGATGGCATCCCTGGGTGCTGCAAACCCTGGGTGCTGGGTGCTGCAAACCCTGGCTGCCTTCCAGCCTTCTGCAAGTCCCAGGCTGTGTAAATTCAGAAAGGAGAGATCACAAACAGATTTAATTGCTTGTTTAAGTTTCATTTGTGTCTTTGCTATTTTCCCATATTGCTCTGTATCTGCCCTGTAAAGTGGAGTCCAGCAGAGCCATTAAATTTGCTTATATTCACTGTGGCTATTAAACATGCAAGTTTGAAGCTGGTGAGAGGAGAAACAAGCGAGGTTGAACTTTTATCTTCTCCTTTCTGAAATGGCACTGTTCAGGAGTCCCAGAAGGCTCAAGGAAGAAGGTAATATTTTAATTGCCTTGTATTTCTCCAGGAGATTAATAGTGCTGTCAGTGCAGGAGAGGGCATGAAGCTGAAATACATGACAAGAAATACAAACCTCACTGCTGGCTCTGAAGGGCCAAATCCTGCTCCTCGGAGTCCTGTGTGCTGTGGGGATTTAAGGCCAGCTGGTCATGGCTGTGTTGTGCTGCACATGGACTGGATGAGAGCTGTAGGTCCCTTCCAGCTGAACTGTTCTGTGTCACCTGCCCCCAGCTGCAATATAAATGTGTGTGTGTACATAGATATAGGAAATTGCTCTGTAATTCCGACTGGAAAATCCATAACTTTTGTGCAAGGAAAACATTTATAACCGAATCTCCATTTGCCAGGGCATGGAGGAAGGAGGGAGCTGCTGTTGGAACTGACTAGCAGGTACATTACTGAGGTGGTGTCAGGGGCTTTGAAGCTCTCTCCTGGATTTACTTGTAGCCCTACTTCTAAATCTAATGCCTCAATTTCTTATGCTGAATGGTTCCCCCCTCTAATTATTGTTCTGCTAGCATGAATATGCATCACTTCTTATGTTATAAACCTGAAGGGCATCACAAATAAGTGGGAAGATGTGCTGCTCTTAGATTTTGGCACTTTTTTTTCCCTCTAGTATTTTTCATGTTGACTCTTCAGCTTATGCTGAGTATTAAAAAAAACCCAAACAAAAGCCTTATTGTAAGGGAAGAAATATAAATGACAGAGAAATAAAACATCAAAATTTGCTATTTGGTGTTTGGTCCTTGGGGTGTTTTTCAGTTCAGGCTGTCAGCTGGCGGGGGTTGCTCAGCCCGAACAGATGTTCCTGTTCTCAACCAGAGTCCGACTGCAGAGGGACAAACTGGATTTTTCATCGCTCGTGTTCCTCGTGAGAGAGGGAGTGATGTGAAACTTAGTTTGTACGTTACCAGGGAGAAAACAGCTGTTTCCATGAGCTCCAACTCCAGATTTCCAGTAATCTTTCTGCTTAGCCCTGTGTTGAGACTCCTTGCTGCCTGCAAACACCAGTGGTTTGTACAGCACGGGTGTGTGCAGAGGGTGGGGAGAGCTGGCCTTTGTGGGTAAATTATACCTTCACTGCCAGGTAGTGGATTTATTTGTGTAACTAATGGCTTTTGTAAATAGAAGTTACCCTGCAGGTAATGCTCATTTCAAAGTCTTTAGTAAATATGTGTAAAGGGGTTGGGGGTACTCTTATTCAGAGGACTAAGCACATGTGAGATGTGATACAAACATTTCCTATGCATGGGAATTGTCAAACATCTCTTAGAGCAAAGGAAGAAAAGATATGCTACTCAAAAAAAAATAGCTAAGCTCCTATTTTATTTGTCTGTAAGAGATGGAAGGATGACTCTGCAGAATAATCTACACTATTGTGAGGAAGTTCTAGTTAGTCTCATGTTTTTCCTCAGCAGGAGAGATGGATTTGAGCTTAGTCTCCTGGTTTTATTCACCCTGGAGAATTCCAGTCATGATTCATTCTCACTAATGAGATCAAAGCGCAGAGTTCCCCTTCCACTAACACGCTGCCTCAAAGGCATTAATTGCTTCCCCAAAATATATATATATATATGTTGGCAAAGCCACAGAGCTTCGTTGTGTTATTGCAGGTGCTTAACCAACCTTTGAGCTTGAAGAAAAATATGATTTATTTTATTGCACTTTGTGCCAAATGAATGGATGAGGGATTGCTCTGCAGCTCAGCTGACATGAAAGCAAAGCCTGGCAGGTAGCAGCTCCCTGTGAGTGCTGCCAAAGGTCAGCCCCAGGCTGGGTGTTGGGCTGATGTAGGACATGCTGATAGAGATAAGGGTGATGAACTCGTATTTTCTAGCCTGAGAAATTGATAGGGCAGCAGAATTGATAGAAATGTAGTGTAATGCCTTTCTAAATGGGTTTAAACAGGATTGGCACTGGAGAGGTGTTGGCAAATTACGGCATGTTCACTTCTGCCTTTGTGAAACCTTCATCGCAATTGGTTCTTATCGTTACCACAAATCAGAAAGGTTGGCCTATAGGACAGTTATTTTCTTTAGCTTAAACAGTCCAGGTTGTGGACAGTGTTGTGCTTAAAATATACTAACAAAAATTGAAATGAATAAAGTGGCGTTTTACAAACCAGTTGTTTCTTGATGCAAGTTAAATTCCAGCAGGTGTGTATTGCAGGTGGGGATGATCAACACTTTATGACAATCCTGTTTCTAATTTTCCTCTAATTTCCTTGATTGCTTATGAGTTAATTGTGTGTGTAGTGAAAGAAAGACTTCAGAATGCTTCTTCATCAGTTAATTAACAGTAAATGAACACATTTTAAAAGGTGGTAAAATAGTTTTAGACTTTTATTTATGTTTTCTTGAGCTGTACCTGCTTACTGAAATTTCTTTTTCTTCTTCTGAACTCTGTGCTCTGCAAACCTGCTGTGTAATTGCAGTTGGCTACTGAATGAGAAGTTAAACAACTGTTCGCATGCTAATCAAGAGCTACTCTTGTATTTCTGAATCTCCCAAACACCTTTGCACTTCTTGCAAAAGGAATGCTGAGACTGAGGGATGATTTGGTTCTAGTTTGAGAAGGAGTTTACATGAGTATATATATAATTGCACCTCTTTTTGCCAATTGATTTTATTACAGTGCTTAATGGTTTGTTGAATAGTTTATAGGATAATGAATGTCATTTCCTTGTATTATACTATAAATAACTCTGCAAATTTTTAATTAGGATAATCACGATAGCTTTCTGTACTGCTGCAATCAAGCTTTGCTTTTTGCATCCAAGAAATAATGTACATCTATATCAAGTTAGACCAATTATGGTTTTCTAGAGAGTACAGGCTTTTGTTGATTGTATTTTTTTTTAATAGCACTTCCCTTTCTGAATCTTAGCTCCACTTCTGTTGAAATGATAATTAGCTCAATTGGATGAGTTTTATTTACTTTAATATTCTGATTAGAAGAATGAATAAGGCAGAACTTTTGTTCCATGTCAGATTTCGGAGTTTGGTTTTCTGTAGCATTGAAAGACAATCAGGCATTTCCTAGCATAATGTTTAAAAGTATTTTAAAACCACATAAAGTGAAATGCTTACTTTGGTTTCAGTTGTAATCTCTAAATCTACTAATTATAGAAACTAAAAATACAGAAAAAGTGAAGCAATTCAAGCAAAAGTTTGCAAGTGTTCTGAGGACTGCATGGAGTGATCTCCTGCGTGAGGAACCCAGTGTGCATGACCTGATGTCCGGCACAGCTTGGAGATGCTCAAGGGTCCCCAGCTCCAAAGGGCTGGCAGGATGACAGATTTGGAAGGGACCTTAAAGATTATTTAGTTCCACTCCCTGCCATGGCAGGGACACCTTCCACTATCTCAGGTCGCTCCAACCTCCATCCACCCTGAGCTTGGACACTTCCAGGGATGGGGCAGCCACAGCTTCTCTGGGCACCCTGTGCCAGGGCCTCCCCACCCTCACAGCAGAGTAAGACAGCAGGACAGAGAGGTGCAGTTACAATTAAATCTCCGCTGCCCATCCTGCACTGCTTTCCCTTTAGTGTGTTCTCTTTTGGCCATTTCAGAAGTTGCTGGTTGGAGATTTTTTCAGTTAAGTAGATTAATCAGAAAAAACCCCAAACCTTTTATGAAGTGATTAATCTTGCCCGTACACCTTCCAGTGGAACTTTTTCCTGAAGGAAAGAGTCCTTAAGTTCACGAAGGAATTATTGAAGAGAAAGAGTCTATCTCCAGTTTTGCTCTTTTGAGCAAGAAGCTGTTTTCTACCACCTACAGTTTCATAAAACATTAATAAAGTTTCTGTCTTACCATATTGCTGTTTTATAAATGATGATGGATCTACAGAAAGGCCAACCCCTCTTCTCCACAGAACCCAAAAAACCTAGACAGATTCAAATTTACCATTTCCTCTGTTACTTCTAAATGTAACCTAGTTTCTTTTAAGGGGTGTTTGGTTTCCTGCTTCTGCTGTAACTGACAATGTAAATATCCTTTTCATTGCTGAGATTTGGAAGTTGTTAACGTGGCTTTCACCACATTGCAGAAGGTTTCTGCACCTTTGCAGCTCCTTTGCAGGGCTTGAGCTGCTCGCTTGCTGCAGTTTTGCAATTATGTCATCAAATACAAATCTAAACATCTGGCCATTTCTATAAAATACAGAGCCTGAGGAAACTGGAGAAAGCAGTGATGAGCTGGAAGAAAAATCCAGTGGAAATAGAGTTAAATGTCAATGTCTGCATCGTGCCTAGTTAATATTTCACAGGAACGCCGTCAACTCGTTATAGAGCCCAGAGGATTTACACATTTTTCTGACAGATGATCATGATTCCCATCAGTACACTTAATGCCAACATCTGTAGGGTTCTGCCTAATTTGGGAAACAAATATATTCTGTCCTCGTCAGAAAAGAATACTTTGTATGTTCCAGGAAATGCTCGTTACCTTGGGGTCATTGCAATTAAGTGGAGGACAGAGATTTTTCAAGGGGTACCATTACACTTCCCTTTTGGCTGCTGGCTCTAAGTGCAAGTTGGCAGGTGCCAGCTCCTGGTCTTGGCATTGCAGTGAAAAAATGGTTTTGATCATGGCTCTGAGTAAAAACATAAGAAAATAAAATACAAACATGGTCATTAGGGAAGGTTTGGTCATACTGTCTGTGCTTTATGGATGAGGAATGTTGGGAATGTGTTGTACGCAACAGCTTTATATCCTAATCATCACTTTCTTTATGCTCCACTGTATTATTTTATTATTATTTTATGCCTTCATTAGCCATTATGGAAAATTTTGCAAAATTTAGGTTTTCTAACTTTCTTTAAATCATGGCCAGTCTAGATATTAAGGACAAGGACACCTGTATAAACATTCCTTTTCCTTGGGTCTCTTCTGCCTTCTTCAGAGCTGGTGAAGATCTTCCCATCAGCCTCTGCTTTATTTTGCTAAATAAATAAATTTCGCTTGATCTCTTCTCTTGGTGATCTTTATTCTCTAGATGATATTTCAGCAAGCTGGAATCCTAAATTATTTATGTGGGTGTGATAATACTCAAGGAAAAAGGTATGCTTCATGTTGGTGCATGGCTTAGTTTTGTTTATACAAATGCAGTTGTGTGATACCAGTGTCGCATTACTGCAAAGAGAAATAGAGGTGGAGTAGAAATAGAATTCCTTCTCTGGGAAGCACACCAGAAAACTCAGGGAAGGCATCCTGCCTGGATGAATGATATATTTCCATGCATAGAGCAGGAAAACTCTGGCCAAGAATTATGAAAAATGATAACAGGATTTCTTATGAGCTATTTGAAAATAACAGAAAATGGGAAATGTTAGCCTGGGTTTGGTAAAGAAAAAGAAAAAAAGGCAGCTTTTCAGAGAAGTCATTACTTCTAGATAACTCGTAAAATTATTTTCTTATGGTTTGTGTAGTTCTGCAGATTTCTATTATTCATCACTTTTAAGTTATGTAAAGTAACTACATTAAATTTGGTGTAGTTGAATTTTAATTTATGCAGTACTTAAGGCAGTTATCTTCAGGGTTGGGGGGGTAAAATCAGAATTTTTCATGAAGTGGTCTCTTTTATGTTGGTGTTGTTCAACCAGACCATGACTAGAAAAAAGTTAAAAGGGATTTTACCTGCCACAGGATGCTGTTGGGATATTTCTAAAATAAAATGTTTGCTTTTGAATGATAAATGTACTGTTATGTACTGAAATGTCAGCATCGAGATTGTCTTGGTCCTGTGTTCCTTTGACAAGATGAGGAAGCACAACGGTGCCTATCAGTGAATCTGATCAGAATAAAAATGAACTTGCAAGCCAGTAAAGTGACTCTCCCCAGCTTCATTAGAAGCAGCATTGGGTTAAACAGGAGCAATCCTGCATTTGGGCTTGAATGATGAGAAGCGCTTCAGTTTCAAAGGTTTTTTTCTCTGTCTACTTAATGCAAACTCAGTGTACCACTGACGAAATGTTCCTTCTGGCTCACCTGGTTCCTCTGTGGATTTGGATGTGCAGAGGTCCAGTTCCTAAGTGTATAAAAGATGTTTCATACAAGGTAGTAAGTCTTTGGGATGCTTTCTGTTTTGCTTTCATCCTGATAATTTTTAATATTTTTAGTTGTTTCTGTTTTCATCTAGTTTTTTGTCTATGGTAACATAATTTCATCTAGTTTTTGCTTCCTTAACAACAGCCCTGTTACTGCTGTCCTTTTCCCTTTTCAGATGAAGGAGACCTCTTTCTTCCCATCAGTTTTTCTAGGGCGTTCTTAAATCCTGAAATCACAGAATAGGCTGGGGAAGAGACCTTTAAAGGCCATCTAGTCCAACCCCTCTGCCATGGACAGGGCAGGGACATCTTCAGCTGCATCAGGTTGCTCAGAGCCCTTTCCAACCTGACCTTGAAAAGTTTCCAGGGATGGGGCTTCCACAGCTTCTCTGGGCAACCTGTGCCAGGGCCTGACTGCCCTCACAGGGAAGAATTTCTTCCTAATACCCTGTCTACTCCTGCCCTCTGTCACTGTGAAGCCATTCTCCCTTGTTGTGCCACTCCAGGCCCTTGTGAAAAATCCCTCTACTTTAGGTCTTTTCTCCAGGCTGAACAACTCCAACTTTCTCGAGCCTTTCTGCCTAGGAGAGGTGCTCCAGTTGCTGATCACCTCTGTGGTCTCCTCTGGACCACACATGAATCACAAATAGTGTCCCTTGGTAGAAATGAGAGGGGAGATGGTGTCCGGTGATGTTTGGGCCACCGCGGAAAACCATGAGGACTAGACAGTGTCCTGAGGCCAGGCACAGTCAGGGAGTAAAACCATGAAAAGTGGTTTCCATGCAAGTGTCCAATAAAAACCTTAAAGACCTTCTTTTCAGAGGTAAAATCTGTGGAATTTGGAAGAGCTCTGGAAACGTGGATTTCTAACTTGTTCATCTTTGTAAATTGTGAGCGCTTGTACAGTTCCCCCTTAGTGCTCACAAATCCACAAATCTTTCTGCTGCAGAAGGTAAAGTTCATTTGGCCTGGCAGATTAATCTCTGTGGGAGGTTAAACTGATCACATGTCCACCAAAAGAAGGAAATTATGGATCCAGCTCTACCTCCTCGCTCTTCATACTGCATACTGTCATGTCCCTTTTAAGCTAAAATCATTCCCAGTGGGATATTTCTGGTGGAACAAAAGCGAGGGAAAGTGCTGCCCCAGGTCTGGGCTGGCGTAAAACGCTCTTCTGTTGTGGATCTCTGTCAGCACAGTGGGAGATGGAAAAAGAAAAAGGGAACCAGTGGCCAAGACAGTTTGAAGGTTCTTTGTTTTGTGAAGCGCAGTGCGGGTAGTTTGGCTGTTGGTGCCTCGGTCCATGGGTGTGATGGGAATGGTGCGCAGAGATCGCAGCAGAGCCTTGAATCCTGCTGGGGCTCTGAGACAGAGCTCACCTGGAGTGTCCTCAGGAGGCTTCCCTCTGCCCTGCCAGAGGCTGCTGAAACACATCAGTGTTCCCAGCTGGAGATCTTGGGAAAGTCAAGATCACCTATATTTGATTTACCATCTTTTCTGTCAAATTCTAATGATAATGATAAAAATATGCCTTGCTCCATTTAGCAAAGCAATTAATAAAACACTGACTACAGAATCTTATCCTGTTTTTATTCTGATTTTCATTGATCAAAACTTTCGCAATTTTGAAGCCTGTATACAATGCTACAATGTCATCTTTCTGTTTCCTCAAAAGGCACGTTTCCAAAATGCTTTCAAATATTCAGCCATTTTAATGAATACCTCAAGAGATCGTTGAAATATCTTTAAACAGGTGGTGTGAGTTTAAAAAAAGTCTTCCCCTGTGTATCCATCTGCATTCGTCACCTTAGGTCATCTTCAATATTCATGTCTTCTACCTGGAATGCTGGTTTTGTCCTCAGTGATAACATGTGATTTTTTTCAAAATGAAGCATATGGTTTATTTTTCTTGTCAAATTGCCCTTAAAATCTCTTGGATTTTTTCTGATATTTATATCTGCCAGGACTGGAAGACTTATTTTTCACTTGAACTATCTCAATAGTTATGATAGTGTTCATTACCAAGAGGCAAATAACAGGAAAAATATATTTTATTTGTGCATCTACACAAAGCAGCTTTCAAACATACAAATAGCTTTGGTATGTTGCTGGATCTTACCTAAAGTTTTCTCCCAGCCTATCAGAAATTTAGTCTACAATGCAATCTTTGGAAATATCTTAAAAACCACTGATGTGTTTTTGTTGAGTTTTTGTTGGTTTTCCCCCACTTCTTTTAATGCAACTGCAGAAAATGAATCTAAGATAAAATTGTTAAAAAATGTGTCCTTGAAGTGTACAGTAGGATTGGATGGTAAAAAAACAAAAGCCCTGTATTTTTATCTTTCAAGTAAAGGTAAATGATGTAAAATGATTAGTTTAATAATTCCTAGAGCTCAGTTTAGTTAGACTTGGTTCAATCAATGTCAGTTTTCTCCCATGTGAACTTGTTTGCTTAGAGTTTAAAGGAACTTGTTGCAATGAGGTAATTGTTCTTTATACTTATCAGCCCACAATGGCTTAATGAGAAATAGACTTAAATAGCCTACAGAACTCAAACACTCTGAGGGAAAGCCTGGACTTCTCTTAGGTTGAGAGGATTAATTTCTCTGCTGATCCCAGAGTTTAGGTGGACTCAGGGCAGGGCTGGGGTGGCCAGGGAAGAGTTTGCTCCAGCTGTGCTGGTCTCCAGGGGCACTCAGCAGTGAAGTCACTCAATATCACCAGTGTGACGTGACTTTAGGGGCCGCTGTAGTGGCAGTCCCCAAGCGAAGGTGTAAAATTATCTCTGATTCAATTCAGGAACTAAATTTTTACCACGCTTTTTAAGTGGAAGTAAATACACAGGTCTTTTGGGCCATGTTTTGAATTCGTGTGCCACAGTTACCCCTGCTCAAACACATTTCAGTGGGTTATAGCTATAATTCTTCATATGTTTTTTTATTTTTTAATTGGTTTTTTATTAGAGAGAAAAAGAATAGGTGCCACTGTTCTGCCACAGGTTTGCTTTCTGTGAGACAGCACTTTAAATGTACTTGAGTGTCATTATTGAAGAGACTCAAACAGTTTAAATCTTAATTGATATTAATAGGAATAACCCTCAATGACATGAACTTGGCAAGCCAGAAATTGCAGCTGTTCTCAGCAGTAGTGGCAGTAACAAAGATAATTAATTGTTTTTCCCTGGGAGATATATTTAGATTGTACAAACTAAATATTCCATTCCCTGAGCCCTAATTCAGGCTTGTATTTGTTCGGCAAATACAGGAAATGAAACTAAAGTTAATATTTTTTGATTGTCACACTGTAATATGAGCTATTGCAATTTTTTTTGAGAAATAAAGTATTTAAAATATTTATTACACAAGTCTTCCAGTGATAACTTAAACAGTTGATGTTGTGTATGATTTCGTTAGCATTAAATGCGTAATAATTTGATGTTTAATTTTTTTTTTTTTGTTGGTTTATAAGAGCTGGTACTTCACCTGTCCCCAGAAGTAATGTGCAAAGGTGATCATATTGAATATTGCAGAGCATGTGTTCCTGGCAGAGTTTTAGACCAAAAATATTCCAGAGTGAGCGCGACTTCATTTGCTAAGAACTTACAGTCAGCATTATAATCCTCCTGGATTATGAAATAATACATCAAGGTTCAGTTTTGAAGTGCACAGGGATGTGTTAATGGCACTGCAAAATGTTTATACCCATCGTGCAGGAGGCCTCTGTCTGGGTTATTGATTGCCAGGCTTTTAAATTATTTCCATTTTGCTTAAAAAAGAGTGGGAAGGAATCTTCGCAGATACTTCCCCTTTCTCAGCTGCAAGTGGGCTGAGCACCTGGGGAGTATTTACTTCTGGTCCTGGTTGTTGAAGCTGTAATAGACACCCCCACAAGAATGTATATTCATATGCTCTAAGTGTGTGGTTTTTATTAACACTTATTTTAATAGTGCTTGTAAAACTCATGCATTTAAATGCAGTTCTTCAAAGTGATGGCATTTTGAGTGAGGATTTCTTTCTCTGGTTATTTATGTCTACAATAGAAGGTCTCTGGCGTGGGTGTAGTTTTGTCTACAGTGACAACATGCACCCTGAAAATGTAACATGCATGGGATGCTCTGTTGCTTGCTACAACAGTCATTTTCTATTACAGGTTTTAAATCTCTGCTACCATAAAAACATGGAGCTGCCTCAGGCTGGGCTGGACACAGAGGCAACAGCACTGAGCAAAGCAGGTGCCCTTCAGCACCTCCACAAATGCCTCCCTTCACAGTCAAGAAATGAGGCTTTATTTTCTCAAACTAATATGGCACTAAACAACCTTTGTGATGTAAATATTTCCTAAGCTCAGCTTCTATCAAATCCTGCAGTTATTTGCGCTTCTCGGCTAGAGGCACAGACTTTGCAGCAGGAAAATGTGTTCTTTATGAATGGGATGAAGCTCTTTTCTTCACTCGCATCTTAAATGCAATCTAAATGATCCATCATGCCCTGCACACAGCAAAAGCAATAGGTATGATGAAAGTCTGATTGCATATAATCAGCAGCAGTAGTCATTTGAATGTTGAATTTGTCCTGTATCTTTCCTCAGCCTACTGCCCAGAAGAGCTACTTCTTTAGCGTATTAAAAGCAGTTGGGTTCATCAGCTGGGTTAGTTCAGAACCCCACTCCTCTGGATCTCCCTTGGTTATTTTGACTATTACATGGCTGGAATATTAGTTACTTCAGATGCTTTTAAAAAATATTAAAAATATCAAACAATCTAGGCTGGCATTCAGGTCCACAGCTCATCAACAACAGTGGCTTTGAGAGGTAAAACTTCTTTTGGCTGTCCCTGAAAGTACAGAGAACTCTTCACAAATTCCCAGCTGGGGGAAACTTAGAAATGGGATGCCACTAAAAAAAACACCTAAGAAGTATTGTTATTACTGTGGTCGTAGATCAGGCCAAACCGTCTCTTTCTGGAGTGCATGTACATACATTCTGCAGGAATTGTTAAGGATTGCGTCTGCTCCAGTGATTTAGCTCAGTTACTGAGATTGTGTGCAGCAGCTGCAAGGAGTAACCGGTGCAGCACTGACGAGCAGTCTCCTCAATAATTCTCTGACTCAAGCCCACTCGCAAGTGAAATCGTTCTGCTGTGGAGCTCCGAAGCTGTGTCTGTCTTCTGGGGAGAATTGCCTGCTCGTACGGTTCCGCATCTCTTTCTTTCCTGCTGCTAGAATATAATTAAAGTTGCTAAAAATACATGCTTTCTAATATTGTTTTTTCTGTGTAGGCGGCTGCTGTTACTCTGTTCTCAGGGGAGGAGGTGGTATAAAGATGAATGTCACTTAACTCTATTAAGTGGTCCATATTGCATAGGGATATAAAAGCTCTTTATTTGTTGCCTGATCCAAAGTCCTATGAAGTGTTCAAATTAAAAAATATATATGTATAAATACAGTAGAGTCTGCTGGCTTTGTTAGTTTTACAGAAGTATTTTTTCCCCATCAGAAGAGAGGAGATTTCTGAACAGCAAAGTACCACTTTCATGTTAGCCTGTGAGAATTTACATTCTTAGTGCTAAGGAAATTACTAGAACAAGCGGAGGCCATAATTACTGTGCTTTTACAATACTGACATTGTACCTAATTATGGTTTAGTCTACAGAGCACTCTGTTTGTTTAATAATCCCAGCAGACATAGTTTGAGCATATGTTTTTGCGTCACCTGGATGTAGCTGGGAACGACTGGCACCGCTGTCAGGGAAGTGGCAGTTGACAAGGTTTTACCTGTTTTACAGTATAAAGCATTGGCTCACCTTTGATATGCATGAAATCACTTAAGGGTGAGCTGGAGTCCCCATTTAGAGGCAAAGCAGCTCAATGCAAAGAGAGTCTTTGTTCCCTTTTTGTGTGGCAAAACCAGGGCATAATTTTCTTTGCACGATTTCAGCAGCTCGAAAAGCTGGTAATAAAATCCTCAGCACCCCTGCTGATGAAGTGAGATCTGCTATTGCTAGCAAAGGTTAAACATCCATCATCCTTTTGACCTGCTAAGATGATGACATCTGCAGGTTTGATCCTGAGTTTACCACCTGTCTGATGCCTTTGGTTTCTATTTAAAGATGGCAAATTTTTCCTGAGTATGAAGTTTTCGGTTTCGTCTCCTGCCTCCTCTTCAGCCATCATTTGAATTGTAATTATCTTTTCCTCACATATGGAAAGTCTCAAAAGTAACTTAGAGATTTTTGGAGAGAAGAGGGGACAAAGAGCAGCCTGAGTCTGTATTTGTGATGGATTTCCTCCAGCCTGTTCTGTGGTGAGACCTTCCCATGTGAAACCTGGGTATGTCATATTTGTTCAGGTGTCCACTAACTCCTTGTTCAGCACATCAGGGTTATGAGCCTCATTTCCATGACTGCAGTGGAATTTCTTAAAAGTTAGGATTGTCTTGGCCGCCCTTCAGTCCCCAGGCTCCAGGACATACTGAAGAAAGCAGTTAAAAAAAATTTAAATTATTTATTCCTTGTTTTTTGTGCAACTGAAATATTTTTTGTGTGTGTAATCTTGTAAACCATCTTATTGATTCTTTTCCTGATGCTGTCTTTAGTTTTCTAATTGCCTGTTTCTCCTGACCATCCTGTGTGACACAAATAGCTTCAGGGACAGCAGGGATTTGAGAAAGCAATGGCTGAGGAACAACTTCCCACAGGAATATGCTGCCTTTGAATTAAATGTTTCCTCCATGAGGATATGTGGGGCTTTTTTGATTTTTGTTAAGTGTCCCAATGTCTTGGCAAAAAACTTTTTAAGATTATTTTGACTAAGTTGCTTGATAACATTATATCCAAAGTTGTCTTTATTTTCTCTTGTATCTGTTTTGTTAGCTGTGTTTTTATAGTATTTTTTTAAAATAGTAGTCAACGCTTACGAATTTTGATAGAATGTCACCTTAATAAATCAAAGGAATAATTATCTTGATTATTCTTAGATTTGGTTTGCCTTTAAATAAATCAGTGCATATTTTATATATAATTGTTTTTTAAAAAGATCTTAATATATCAAAACATTCAATAAATAAACTTTTATGAGTTCTTTAATAACATTAAAGAATTCTGGGTGATAATACTTGGTTTTCCTTCCATGATGAACCAGTGGTGACTGCAGAATGCAATCTAAGACCAGAGCTTGTCCCTGCAATAAAGCTCTTGTCACAGAAGGGTGACTCTTAGCTCCCTTTAAAAATAAAGGGTTTTGTCATCCGTCCAAACTTGAAGCCTATAATAGTCTTCCCATCCTTTTATCAATCCAACTCTTCTCCTTAGTGTCACGGCTTTGACCATTTCCCCCTTGTTTCCAAGGAGCCAGTGGGCGGATGGGCTCATTAATCCTGCGTGTGGTCACTCACGGCTCGCACAGCTCACCCGGTGCCATTCCCGCTGTCCTGGCACGGGGCGATAAATCCAAGCAGAGAGGGTTTCAAAACTTGTTTGTGGGTAGCTGAGTGACACCAGTCCGATATCACATCCATCCTTTACTTTGATCCTTCTTTGTAACATGGACTTTTTGGGCAGAATGCAAGCTGCCCTCTGCAATACCATTTTAAATTGTTCAGCAGCAACCTTTTGCGAAATATTGTGTCTTGCTGCCGGTGAGTAATATGCTTGCCTGTTCAGAAAATCACATTGAAGACCTACTGACAGCAGCAGCTAATATCACAATACATTGCTCTCTAGTGGTGTGAAAATTATTATTCTATGTATGCGTTTCCAAATTACACCTTAAATTATCAGCCTTGGATCATGCTATCAAAAAAGTCAGACCTGAACTGCAGAAGATCACAATTGTAACTACTTCCCCAACTGTTAAATTGCAATTAAACCTATATTAGGTGACCCTTTGGTGTGCCTTTCACTTAATTCTTACAATTTAACTTAAAACTGTTGATTGTAGTTATTTAAAATAATGGATATGATTTCAATAGGGCCCAGCATAAATGTGGAGCTATTTGTAGGATTAGAGTCAATTTTATAAAAACTTATATGAAAAACAGATTATTTTAGTTGCAAGTTTCTAATGTTACCACTACATTTTTAATATTTAATGATATCCAACTTAACTAAAATAGTTAACCCTGGTAATGAGATTTTCCTTTTAGCTCTTTATGTAGACACTATTTAGAAACGCATCTTAGCTTGATTTTCCTAGTTCTCTCATTCTTTTAATAATTGAGTATAATTTAAAGTTATCTTAGTATTTAACCTCATTTCCCTGTAGATTAATTATCTCAATATAAAACAAATGTGTATTAAACATATGCAGTTGCTTACGGAAGCAGATTTAGCTGTTTCATTTAATATAGGTCTCTTGTTGAACAAAACAAACCCGTCATATTTAAGATTTCTCTGGTCATTAAAACTGAATTATGTAATAGGCTTCCATCTGCTATTGAAACCCGTTCATCATTATTTTGTGTCATTTTAAGTGGGAGCATTCTGAGAAACGCTTAGTGACAGCAGGCTTGGCTCTCACGCCTGTGAGAGCAGGGTAGGACAGGGCTTCCTTCCTTCCTAGCTGCAAAAATATGTTTATTGTCTTCTGAGAAGGTTTTCTCCAAGAGTGTGGTTCTCACTTCTCCAGCCTCGCCATCTTCTGCAAAATTTTGTATTTTACGTATGCAAGTTGCAAGCTCCTCCCCGCATCTCCCCCAGCCCACTTCATTGATCGCCGTGGGATAAATCCAGCGCTGCCATCCATCGAGCTCGGCCACTGTCTGGGTGACACTGATGGTGGTTGGCAGAGCAGGCAACAATTAAATGATCGGTGATGGAGCGGCACAGGAGTGGGTAGGGGAGATGGATGGCCCCGTGCTGCTGCGCTGGAGTGGGAGCTGGGTAAACGGGATCTGATCCCTGCAGCGATAGCTCGGAGCCTGCTGGGCCAGATGTGGGCTCCACTGGAGTAGTGAGCCAGGCAGGGCAGGAATGCCACTGCTGCATTCAAGGGCTGCACTGACAACCTGTGAAGGAGCTGGACTGGGGAACAGCATGAGAACAAACCATTTAGTTGATAGAAGACTCTATGATGTCAGGATTAACCTTTTTGTTATCCTATCCAAGATAATGTGGACACTGAAAAGCTTTGGCAGAGGGATTTTTCAGCCTTCTGCTGCATTCTGTGAGAAACATAAGGTTCTCACAGAAACTAGGCAAAATACTGTTAAGGGTTTTTGTAAACTATTTCTCTATCTTTGCACCTGTTGTTTGTCAAGGAATTGTTATGATATCCTAACGAGAAATATTTTGAAATGGGTGTTCTGTGGATTGACCAATCACACTGATGGGTGGTTGGTCAGAGGTCCAATAATCTTTTGCCATGCTGGCGACTCAACTTATAAAAACTGATTTATAATTAATTAAATAAGCCATTTTCTCTGGACTTTGGTCGTGTCCTTTCTCTTCGTCCTGGGCTCAACAGCGACAAGATAAGATTTTTTGCAAAAGGAATAAAATTTGTACTTGAGTCCTAAAACAACAACAAGCAAATCAAGTACCAATGATAATATAGCCTCAACGTTCTCCTCTGGGGAAATATAACAGAAAGTAAAGAAGATGGTTCAACTCAGTCCAGATACTTTATAGTTCCTTCCGTAATGCTTTGGATTTTTTAATCCTTTATGATAATTTATTTTTTATTTTTTCTCAGTATAACTTTGTTTTCCCATTATGCAGTAATCTTGAGTTACCTAGACCTTACCTATCTATATCTTTCCTTCGTAAAGTTATCTGCACTTTAAAAGAAAACTGAAAACTTTACTTTTATTCAAAGTGATGATAAGCAGAGCATATTTTTTTTCTTATTAGTCCCATAATGTTCCCAGTATCTTAAAATATCACAACAGTTTATGTGCTTTTCCTTCCTTGTGTGGACAGATGTCATTCTATTACAGTTTGGAATATTCAAATGAAATGGCTTTGTTATGTTTTACATGGTAAGAAAACTACCAAATTAAAACAATGACATCATTGATTACCCTTTGATAGATGAAATTTATCTAAATTAATTATCTTTCAGTATTTGCTAAAAATGTTCATATGTGAAAATTCATGATGATAGAACATCTGCTCAGCAGAGGGCTTATCAAAGGTATTGTAATAAGCTATGTAATGAATGTTTCAGCTTTCAAAAGAGAAAATATTTTGTGTGGCATTTATTTAAATAATTTGTCTCAAGTCAGGATTTCCATCCCGCTTTAAGAAAAAGAAGCAATTTTGCCGTGAAAACATTATAATTGAATTTGAAAGCATCACAACATAGCGAAGGAAAAAGCGTAACTTGGAAATCTCTAAGTTCCAAGAGCTAGCACAGATAGGAGATGAAAAAGATTCATTTGATGTCCTGCTTGGAGGCACAGTGAGTGGCGCACTGCGGCGAACCGGGTTTGAAATCGGCGCCGGGTGACTTGTTCTCAGTCCCAATCCGTCTGCTCATTTCTTCTGCTCTTCAGGAGTTTGCCTGTCAGACCTTTTGGAGATTTGATCCTGGGAGCAGCTGAAAGCCTGAGTCTTTTCTCCATTGAGCTTCCCGATGAAGCAGCAAACGCGTCTGTGTACAAGAAATGTATTATTCAAGTCATTGCTCCTAGAATTTCTTTTGCGTGGGAAAGTTTGTGTTGCTATCCAGGTGTATATCCTTGGACTAGGAAGTGTCCTTATATATGAGCTCCTGTGAAGGGTCTTGCCAAGATGCTTGCAGTTCCTTATAAAAACTTATATTTTATTTCTGTAAATTTATTAACTTTTTCAAGTCTATTTCGCTACCGTTTCTTCCTGTCAAAGAGGAAACAAAATTATAATATTATGAACACACCATGATAATACAGACTAAGGTGATGGAGAAGCTCAGAGGTTTTCACATTCCATACGAGTGGTTTTTTCAAGGACATTTTGTTCTTTGACATGGGAAATGGTTCTTTCAGTGGAAGCCTTTGAAGGCTTTCCACAATTGAGAACATTTTCGCTCATGTTCACCCTGGCGCTGGCTGTCAGCAGCTGAAAGGGCACCTTGTTGACTCCAGTACAGGGCTTGTCACCCTTCACACACTGAGGGATAAGTGATGGTCACTTTGACCCTTCACCCTGGGGAATGTTGTTTGCGTGTTTGCTCCAGTTTTCAAGGAGGTGTGAGGGATCATTATGAAGAAATGGTTCAGAGGGAGCTTGTTGGGCCTTCAGCCTCCCTTCTGTGTGGGGCTGCATGGAGCAGGGGTTGGCAGATGGCAGGATTGCAGGTAATGTGTTTCTATTAGGGTCTCTCTGTTGTGTTGGAGAAGGCACCTGGCTATTCTGTGGTATTTTTGAGCCATTAGGGAACATAACTATCATGTCATTTTGTAGTTTGCTGAGATAGGTGTTATTCTGTGACCCTTTGCTGATTAGATAAAAATTGGCTCAGGAATATTTGGGTGTTTCTCATTACCTGAGTATTTCATAAATTTCTCTGTCCGTAGATTGTGCCAAGTTGAGTCTGAATAACCTTCTCTTGTTCAAACCCAGGGGGGAACTTGGGGTCACCCCCCCTTAATGGAAGTATGTTTTTGGCATACAAAGGAAGAACAAAAAAAGAAGGTACAAGACAGCCCCATAACGTTTCACCTGCCCACTTCCAAAAATACTCCAGGATTTGCATGAAACAATGCATGTTTCTCGTCTTCTTGTTAGTACTGACCTCTATCGATATTTGCTTCGTCTGATCCATAAATTATAGTAGCACAGAACAAATCCAAAAAATATGAGGAATTCTTGTAACTGTGTGATGTACCTAAGGAATTTGAGCGTGATTTTTATGGGCTGAGAACTAGGATGTCTGATGTCGCTCAAGACTGACCAGACTCCCAACAAGATGCCTGTGACCTTGCTGGGGGGAAGATGTGCAGACTGAGGAAAGTTTATACATGGAATTTAAGCATATGTGGCTTAAACTGAGCATATGGTGCTATATCTGATGGGTACCTGTGCCTGTGCCTTGCCTATGGATAAAGGAATTAGCTGATTAGTAAATGCTGAGTAAGTGATAACGAATATGCCAGGAGCTGAATAAATACACATAAAACATCCATATTCCTGTTTAGAATGCTACATGTGAACATACCCACAGCTCTCTAAGCCCCTTTGCATTGTGGAAGCACAAATCAGGGTTTGGTAGATCTTGAGAGAGATTTTTTGGTTCTGTAAATAAAATTTCGTGACTTTGAACACAGCATTACACTGAACCGGGCAGGACAGAAAGAAATGGTTTCATAATCATATTTTTATACCCTGAATGTAAAACTGTGTTTACTGTTTTGCAAGACACATTCAAAGGATTTTTCCTGTAGTTTAGTGCAGCCAAAATGCAAATGTTTTACTGTATGTTGGGCTCTAAAAGTGTAGATTAAACTCAAAAGGTAAAAAAGGTTTGGAAAGTATTATATAAAGTCTGGAAGTCATAAGTAGGAAGTGCTGTGCGTGCTCTTTCTTCACATCTCCCTTTCAGTTACAGTAATTTGGGTTTTAGCGTATGATGAATTCTGTCATAAATTACTACCGGAATACACTTTTCAGCTTCGGAGTAAATTTTGCTGAAATTAATCTGGAAACCCTCCCATATTTCAGTGAGAGATCAAAGAAAATCCCAAATGGAAAACATGCTTTTGAGAGGGGGGAAAAAATAGTTCTGAGTTCTTAAGCTCTTGTAATGAAGATAACTTAATTAAAATCAAAGCAAAACTAATTAAGAACTTAAAAGTGCAAGTTTTTGGTTGCACAGTATCCCTGAAACGTGGCAGAATGGGTTTATTATCATTGGCAGAAGTTCCTGGTTGTGCAGACAGGTGATGCAGTCACCAGTGGATCCGAATGGAAATGTTCAGCTGGATTGCTGTTCTCTGACCACTCCTTTTGGCCTTTCTGCTCTTTGTTAGTCTTTCTGCTCTTTTGCTTCTGAAAAAAAAGAAATTGCTATTTTGTCAGGCCGTTCCCCTTCTCTCCTATGAGTTTGGTCTGGGTAGGCAGGTGGGGACAAACCAGCTGAGATCTTCTATCATTTTATAGTTTTTATTCATGGATTTCATGGTTCATTCCTAGATCTTGCCATTCTCAAATGGAAAAAGAAAGCATGTTCCCACACACATCCCCCATATCTGTGTGCACCTTTTCTTGCCCTTTTCCTTCCTTGAAAATGGAGAGAGAATTGAAAATTTCAACATTTTTTGTTTCATTGAAGCATGTCTATGTGCACCTTTTCTTGCCCTTTTCCTTCCTTGAAAATGGAGAGAGAATTGAAAATTTCAACATTTTTTGTTTCATTGAAGCATGTCTATGTGCACCTTTTCTTGCCCTTTTCTTTCCTTGAAAAATGGAGAGAGAATTGAGAATTTCAACATTTTTTGTTTCACTTTAAACAGGGTGAAAATATTTTTTTTAAGTGCAAAATTTAATGAAATGAAATTCATGAGGCATTCTTACTTCACAATGATCTTAAGCTGTTGCTATTGAAGCTTTCGAAAATTATGTTGTGATGATCTCTTAAACAGTCGCTCCCATCGTGCTGTATCGTATCCTTCAAAAGCTTCTGTTGGAATGTGCTTTTTGGGTTGGTGTGCACATGTGGTTTCTCTGAATATCTAGTGAAAGCCTAATGAGCCAGACTCCCTGCTCTAACGGATCAAGACTTTATCAGGCTGAGTTTTGCTCACTTTGAAGAGCGTTGCCATATGGGAGGTTGGTTTTTTTCGGGCTGTCTCAGGTGCTCCTGGCAGATGGAGCTGGAAGTGCTCGGAAGACAGAGCACCAAGCAACTCCCATCCAAGCGGCTGGGGGGTCACCGAGACCACAGCAGGAGCCTGGCAGATCCACAGGGAGCCCAAGCAAGGGGCTGCTGCGAGTGGGAAGCATAAGTCTGGAATTCAGCAGCTTCTCTGGGCACCTGGTTCCTTGACGAAGGCAGTTCTTCATTAGATTCACAGCGAATCGTTTCCAGTCTCGTGACAGAGCTGGAGAGCACTCAATTATTTAAATGTCATTTCCCATATAGTTCTTTTCAAGAGCCCTGTTGACTTGCTTTTCTTCATTGCATTCCCTCAAATAGGAAGGATGCAGATCCCTGTGACCCCTAACAGTCCGTGTGATCACAGGCGGTCTTTATCCCTCCTTCTTTAGGAGCTGAATGCAAGTTTACAGAAGCAGCTGCCTTTTTAATCCAAGAATATTCCTGCTCTAGGAAGACATCAGTTACTGCCTTGTGTGCTGGTTGGTTGATTGGTTTGTTTCCTTTTTTTTCTCTTTTCTTTTACCATCATAATGGAATTTTGGTTTTCCAAGGTCAGTGGAATTCCATACATTATAATTGTAGTTGCTTTCCTAATGGAGATTTTTAGCTTTGTCCTCTTTAAAATATGCTTACCTTTAAAAAACCAGAAAAACAAAAGAACACGTTTTTGGCTGTGGGAACATTGACTTTAAAACCAAGGCACCAGCTTTTCTTTTTCTTTTTTTAAACTTTCCTTCTAAAAGGCGCTGCCAGGTGTTTGCAGCACAGGATAGGAGTATAGGAGTAGTATCCTTAGGGAGGCAAAGCTTTCATTTACCCATAGAGGGATGATTTCTCGCCATCTGCTCTGTATCTCAAAGAACCAGGATGTTAGAAATGTGAATTTTCCCATCCGCTGGGAGCTTTCCTTCGCAGCTCACACAGTACAGAAGGAAAAAGGTGTCACTGAAAAGAACTGTTGTACTCACTCCTGGGCCATCAGAGATGACTGTTTTTTAACAAGAGGGTTGTTGTGGTTTTTTGTTTTATTTTTTTAAAGCTCACTAATTAGTGCGTGTTTGTGATTAGTGCGTGTTTGTGATTAACTGGTCCAATTCATTCTGTAAAGATAACAACTGAAAATAAAAACAATTCTATAGTTATGCAAAAGAAAAATGTTTGAGAAAGCACTTTCAGAGCCAGTGAAACCCTGAGGTAATATTAAACTGCTTTATTCTAAGCAAAATCTATTTTTCAAAGTGTTTTATAAGTTAGTGGTTTTTTCACTCTCCTAGGTTTTTCTCAAGATAGAGAATATAAAGAGCTTAGATAATTTCTGTATTGTTGCATAAAATGCAAACCAAGAATTTAATAGTATGGAAATAGCTAAATTATTTTTATTTTTTTTTTAAAAAAAAGTAGCAAGCAAGCCTTTTTCAAGCACACATGCTCAACTCTGAGCTGTGTATGAAACTGCTTTTTAGAACTTCTTTATATCCAGTTACTTAGGCTGTTTTCATAATCTTTGCCCAAAAGTGGAACAAATGCAAGATTTTTTTGTCTAGATATGTGTGACCATCTGCAGATTTGAAAGAAGCTGTTGCACTAGGGAAGGGATAATCACCCTGCCAGGTTTTGTTTCAGACAAGATTTCCATTCTGCAGTTATTGTATGTGTAGTTATTCGAGGAGGTTCATGTAGAACCAGACACTTGTGTGACCTTGACTGTAGAGGTGTTTTCACAACTTTGTATTTCTATATTTATTCAGTAATATTTTTTCACTTAGCTGTCCGTTCAGAAACCTCTAAAAAGAAATAAACAAAAACTGATTTTGTTAATCTTAATTAATGAAAAACTTTTCAACTCTTTTTTATCTGCGGAATAATCATTCTAGAGCAGTATAAATAAGTGGACATGTTTGGCAATGCTAGTTTTACTATTCCCAGGTCTTGTAGAAGCAGATGTGCAATACACAGAAAATTGCAGTTCATCCTGTAGTACAAGCAGGGGTTTATCATGGATTTCAAGAATACTCTAAAACCAAGTATTACAGAGTTCTTCTATGTGTTTCTCATACTACCGTGCAGCTTTGAAATGCTAAAACTTGCCAAACTCTCTCCCTCTTTCTGACTTCCAGAATGGTTTTTCAAGATGTGCTATCAAAGCAGGGCCTTTAATCATCTCCCCGAAAGCTTTAAGCAAAACCACTTCAATGTAAACTTACACTCTTAATTATACAGTTGCTCATTTTTGCTGTTGAGGGGAAGGAATTAAGATATAACAAAAATCCTTTCATTCCTGCAGGCTTGGAGGAGCTGTGATATAGTTAGTTAGTTTAAGAAATAGGAACTATATCTACATGGTAGTTGCACAATTTCACTTTTTGAAGCTGATTGTCATCAGGAGTTGGGAACCTGACCTCGGAAATGAGGACTGCACTCAGGAAATTATTTCATGATAACTTTAATAAAGTGTTCTTGTTGTTGTTTCCTTTAGTAATAATACACCCCATGGCTTTTGGAGTGAACTAAACCAATGGAGACATCTACAAGCGGGTTGGGTGTTAATTGTCTCCTTCTTTATTCTCAGTTGTATGTCTTTGTGACAGTATTGACTCCAGTGAAGTTATTTCTCTCTTGCGCCAGTGTAAGAATAATGAGGAAACCTTTTCCCAGCAATCTGCATGTAACCTTGTGGAAGACACTAGTGTAATTTATATATTGATAAAATGAATATAATATATTGCACAGAGGTTTTGTGGGCTTTAATTAATATTAGAATAGTTTTACATTGAATAATGATGGAATAGTCTTGAGTTAATTAACTCTAGATCTCAAGGACATTGGCCTGTGGTGGTTGAATGCAGCAGATAGTGTGGGTGTGCCAAACTTCCAGAATTGCCCTCTTTTAAAAGCCATTGTTTTCAAGGTGCCCCAGTGTTAACTTTAAATTCTTTGTTTGCAAATTTGTCGTGTGAACTATAAAATAATTTTAATATAAAACTGAGGTGGGATTTGGTCATTAAAATACATCTAAGGAAATAGTTGAAAATAGATATGTTTATTTAAGAAGAACTTTGCTTACAAAAATACATCCTTGAAAATTTGATTACTAGAAACAATTTAAAAATATTTTCTGTGGCAGGAGAGGTGAGTGGGGAACCTCCCTGCTGGTAACATGACATTAAAACTTGTTGGTTTCTGTCTAGTGAGCAAATTTACTTCATGATGAAATACTTAGAAAAATAATAGAAATTTAAAAAAAAAATATTTCATAAAAGTAGTTCATGGTGATGCTGTTGTGTCTGGTTGGAAGAGTGGCGGGCAGCTCCCACTGAACCCTCAGCTGGATGTTAGAGTTCCCTAAGTGAGGGTATCAGATACCATTAAATTATTATTTCATAGTGTACCTACCGTTTGCCTTTTTTTCTTTCTGAATCATTTCATTTTCACTTTTGATTTTCATTGCGCCATTTTCTTTCCCCTTCACCTTTAACCATTTCATTCTAATCCACTCTCATTTCCAGAAGAGCATCCCTTGTGTGACGTAGGGGAGTTCCTGTGCCATGATCGCGTCACTTGTGTGTCCTGGCACTGGCTGTGTGACGGGGAGCCCGATTGTCCCGATGATTCAGATGAGTCCTTAGACACATGTGAGTAAAGGAGGAGCCATTCTTTTATTTTATCTCCCTTTTAACTGTTAACATTTTCAGTCGCACAAACTACACAAGTGAAAGGGCTGATTCCGTTTTGTTTTATAAATGCTGTGTGGATCTTCCTGTTGAGGGGAGCTGGTTACGTTCTTTGTGTAGGTGAGAGACAGAAGAAATGGAAAGTGTTTTGTTCTTGTGCTACACTGTAATGAGCACTCTCACTGGAGCAGATGTGCCCTCTGCTCTCACCGAGCTGTCGATGGGCTGAGAGGGCAGAGGCAAAGTCAGGCACAGGAAAATGTGCTCCTCTAGATACATTTAGGGCAAGGTGGGGTGGAAGAGAAGAGTGCAAAATATTTCCAATACAAATATGAAAAGCATGCAAACATCAAAGTGAGGAATGAAAGAAGATGTGAGAGCTGTGAGGGGGAAAGAAGCAAAGAAAGGAAGATGATGGAAAGCTTTAATAAAACATACTTAATTATAGTGAAGACCTTGTTAGTTTTTTGGGTTTTTCTGATGTGGCTAAGAGCTTCTGAACACCAGAGTAGCAACCTTACAGACGTTTTTCTTATCAGCCTTGTAGACTACTGATGAGGTGTTATTAAATCTTAATGTTCCCTTGTTTCCTCTGTTCTGAGGAAAATGAGGGAATTTCCTGATTTTATCCCCAGGATAATCACTTAATGTAAGAGAAGAACCATGTATTTTGTATCAAAGCAATACTGACAATCAGGAAGGCTGGAAATGGGGTTTGCTGCTCAAAGAAAAGAAAATATCAAACATCAGACAGTATTTAGGAGTCTAATTTTTAAAATGAGGGGCAGAAGCTCAAGATGTCTGGGAGCCATTTCTGTCTGGTCAAACACCGTGGTGCTGATTGCAGCCTTCCTGCTCCGGTGCTTGTTCTCTGGAACACATCGGAAATTTACCTCTGGGGCTGTGGTGAGGGTGCTCTGATTAACCACCTTGACACACTTTGGGACTCTCAGCAACAACATCCTGCAGTGGGAAGCACTGGGTACAGCTGGGGTGTCGTTACTGCGCTGCTGATCGATTACTGCCTTCGCTAATGTGTTCTCAAGCACAGTGTTTAATATGCGCAGGTAGAAGTTTTTCTAACTAATGAATATCAAGGTAGGAGCACAGAAATGGTCACACACGCAGTTTTTAACTTGCCTCATGATATTCACTCCGCGGTTCCAAATCCAGCAGCTTGCTGGATGCCCAGGTATTTTCGTCTTGAGAACTTTGCATGGATTATACTGGTTTGTAAGACCTGTGTTCAGCAATGAAATAACTTTCATTTAAAGTCATGCTATATAAAAAACATGGCATTTGGAGTTTATTGATGGCTTGAAGTAAAGGGGGAGGGCTGGGAAAGAGAAATCCTGACATCAACCAGTGTGCTCCTCTCAGAAACACCTTCCCCTTTGCAAATGTGAACAGTTTATGTCAGATGCTTTACCTGGGCTGTCCTAAGCCAAAGGCAGGAGTCAGCACCGTGGCTTTTCTGGTTATACAGAAGGAAGGTGTTTGAATCCTTATTCTTTTCCAGCTTCCACGGCCCTTTGTTGATTAATGAGTTAATGATGTGCCTGGGCAACAGCTGACTGTGGGCTGAGATAACAATCACCTTAGGTCTGCTGCCCTCTCTCACCCTCTCAGTTCAACTCAGCCCAGGACTGAGTGAGAACCAAGTGACACTGCTGGGGCATTGGGTGAAACTTTGTTACCTAATTGCTCACAATTTTGTTTTGGACTGGATGGTTCTGTATTTTTTTAGTCAGCATAATTTGCTGTCAAATTGTTGAAATATGTGTGCCTACTCTGGCTTTGTCAGGTAAGTTGTTTCTTATTAAAGATGGGTATAATGGTCCTGAATTTTTCTGCTGATACTTAGCACCGTGGTGTCTGTAGGAACTTATAAATTACATTAAAAATATTCCTATGATATATTTGATCCCTGGTGTTAATGCCAGAAACGCAGCACATTCGGTTTTCGTGCAGTGAGTCATGTGTCTGTTTGTTTATAGATGAATGCAATCCCTATTTGTCAGCTCTTTTTTGACTTACATATGATGAATTATTTGGTGTAGCCTGACAGATATTGCTAGTTGTTCCTGTAGCCATAAACAAATGGATTTTGATTGATTTTCTGTGGATTTGTGCCTAGTAATAGGGTTTTCTGGGTTCTAATAATGTGCAAACATTGATCAAAGCTTTTCCTGCAAGTGGAAGTTCTTAACTTCTCTCCTGTGGGGATTTCAAAGTTTAGAAAAGGAGAGAAATTCTCAAGCTGTAGCTTTTCCCATGGTGAGAATATGAGAAGTCTTATTAGTCTCATCACTCAAGCATTTATTTGCAGAAAATATCCAGGAACTAAATATCTTTGTGAGCTCTCTTCTGGTGGCATTTTAACCGAGTTTTGCAATAGAACCTGAAAGTTACTCTCCTGTACAAACACACACAATATGCCTGTATCAAGTAATTGCCTCAGGAACCCACCTGAAATCCTACAATCTAGTTCCTTTATTAATGTTTGTAAGGAGATCCAGGATGGGACAGAAAGAAGGAAAGGGTGGCATTCCTGGTTGTTGTTGAATTCAGTGTCTGTGTTGGCAAAGGCTGGGGCAGGGCTCTATGCAGGCGCAGCTTCCTTGAGCTCTCAGAGGGTGTGATGGAGGTGTCCTGTCTCTGCCTGTGTTGTTTTCAGTCAGCAGACAGCTTCCAGCACCAGTCTGTTCCCCTTCTACTTCCACCTTCCTCTGAAGAGTCTCACAAACAGGTTTGTAAAACCAGAAGTGAACTCCTACAGTACCTACCCTTGTGTTCTCTTCTGTTTCTTAGCAGCTGTAGTTCTTAATGCTCTCTGAAGATGCTGGTTTTCACAGTACCAAGGAACCTGGCTCAGTAACTCATAATGAATAATTTAGTGAACAAATTCTGTTGCTTTTCTGTTCTGGAATTGTTCGTGAGAAAATTGATTTAAAAAAAAAAAGTATTAATAAAACTCTTGACCAAGTAATTTTTACCTTTTCTTGGGTGGTCTCTTGGTTGTTCATAGGGCTTTTGCAAATAATCAGGATTCAAAAACCAATTTACTCAACCTAATCAGATGATGCTGGGTTCTTCAGAAGGCTAAATCAGCAAGCTCACTTGAAATCAATAGAACTTTATCAGACAGCCCAGAATCTGGCCAGACAATTTGGCTTTTACAGATAGCTGTGAGTCTGGAGGTTGATGCAAATGTTCAGAGGGCCTTTCTGTAAGAAGGAAAAATAAAATGGCTGCCTGCAGACTGACCTGACAGGTGATTTTGGTGGGATAATTACAAAACTCAGATCCACTGTTGAAAAGCAAAGAGTTTAAAAACATAAATAGTGACAACCATTTGTATCATCTGCTCACTCGGCTAGTGCCTGCTGTAGGCAGTTACTACTTAGAAACATCAATGTAATACTCGTTTTCCTGGGGGTGGTTTTAGCGGTGGTTTTTGGTTTTGGGGGGTTTTTTGGTTGTTGGTTTTCTTTGTGGTGTTTTGATTGGATTTTTTTTGGTTATTTTACCATTCTTGCCACCCGTATTGGTCTTAAGCTGTAAGTATTTACCTATCTCAGCAACTGCTATAGTGGCAGAAGTAGAGAACTGCACTAACGGATTGTATTTTAAAGATCCAGTTTATAACGTTATTATTTTGGGGTACCTGTGTATTTTATATTCCACAGCTGTACCTCTGAATTACATATTCATCCTAAGTAAGCTGTGCCCGAGGAATACCATGGTTTCTGCAACCAGACAAATATTTGATGTGATGTGCTATTGCCTGCTCTTCTCTTCAGCCTCCTACTAACAGAGCTGAGATCTAAAAGGTGCATTGGCAAATTACTCCTTCCATTTAGTACTTAAGGCTTTTTCTGTGTGTTTGCAGCTTCAGAACTCTTCTGGCTTGCGTGTTGTTTTCAAATCTCAGCTCACCAATGCCTCTCTGTCAGAATGCATTGTGCCAGGGCGAGGTGAAACAAAGGAGCAGGGAGAGGAATTGCTTATTTTCTATAGCTTCTTTTAGAAATTGTGCACACTGATTATGTTTGGGTATTGTAACTCTGGGTTCAGCAGTACCAGCACAGGTTAATTTGTTGTCTCTCAGCCATGGAGTAGAGGAAGGTGCTGTAACACGACCTGATAGTTGCCTTGTGAAGAGAGACTTGAGGTCTGGCACGAGGTTCCCCTGAGCTCCTTTCGTATCCATCTGCGGCAGATTGCAGGCAGCAGAGCTTTGCAGCATCACAGCTGCCCATTAGAACCATCCATGACCCCAAGTACTGCTTGAATGTCATGAATAGCCTATGAGAGGAAAAAAAACCCTACGAGATGTCCCACTAACAGAGCAGAGCTCTGAAAGGTACTGTCAAGTCCGAAACCATCTGACTCTCATTTATTTTAGCAGCAACAAAATCCTGTAAACATTTCACTCTGCCCAGCCAGACTGTAACTGTGGTCTCTCCTTTTGTCCTCACCTGCCCTTTGTTTGTGATCCTGACATTGTTGCTCTGGTGTTTGAGCTTTCCTAAATGTTATCCAAATACTGTTTGCGTATCTTCCACCCACACAATTTATTTGGGGCTGGCTGGTCCTGAGCTGAAACAACTCTAGTTGCCATTAATAAATCATCAAATTTGAATGGTCCCTGTCTCTAGAAGTCTGACTTAATGTAGCCTTATGGTAACATGCAGAAATTATTTCTGATAATTATCTTCCTCTGGGATTTTAAGGAATGTCATCTTCTATAATCGTGATTAAACTGAAGTTGGAGGAGCAAAAGAAATGCAGCAACCAGAAGTGCCTTGTTTAAAAGCTTGAGTCTCATTTTGTTTGCTAAAAGTGTGTCTTTCATTCTCTGGATGCTAATTATGGGAGACTAGTTTCAGAAGCTTAAAAATTGTTAATTTGGTACCTCTGTTGTAGTTCTTTTACCAGCAAAGGATAAGATAATTGGATGCAATGTTGCTCTTGTGGTATGAAACAATAAAGATAAAATTTCCTAAAGCTCCTAATTCTTTTATGAGTAGATGCATTGAAATTCAATAGAAGCTGGGATCCCAAACCACTCGTTAGTAGCTTTGGAAAATCCCAGATCAATAAATAATGTGCATACATTGAATGTGCACTGCCATGAAGCTGCTAAAGGTAAATGAGGAAAATGCTGGACATGAGGGGAAAATGTGATCTTGTGTCTTCACTCTTTATGATTTTGGTGTGTGTAGTTACTGTTGAACAAGGAATCTGCTACATAAAATAGCTGCTTACACCTAATTTTCAGCAAGATGTTTGAACTTGTTACTGGCCAGGTATTAATGTAATCTGCTTTGAGATGATGAATGTGTACTCACTTTTTCTCTCTGCATTAGGGTTGTTCCTATCAGTAGTGTAAAACTTTTAAAGTTCTTGTAGAAATGAACCACAGAAAAATGACAAATGTCAACAAATTTTTTGAAACTGCTCCTAGTTTACATAAAATTAAGTTAGATGCTTAATGCAGCAATACAGTATTGCCAGCTTTTATGTTAGCTGGTGAGAAGAAGGGTTTCTGACAGAACAAGATGAATGTTTAAGGAGTGTTAACTTTCCTGATACTATTTGTACAGACCTGAAACAAAACACACTTCCCACCAAGGCTCTTCTTGCAGTTTACCCTGCTAGATCTGCTGTGGTTGGTGAACACTGGTAAAGAAAAGGCTTATAAAACATATTTATTCTGGCCTGAGCCTTTGCCATCCTTTTTATTGGCATGTAGCCTCTCGGGGCTGCTGTGCTTCATCCCATCCATGTGGTTTGCTGTTGTCTGCGCCTTTTCCCTGAGGAAAACATCTCCCATGACTGTGACCTGGGCTTCAGCTTTTGACCTCTGTTTTCTCCTTACTCCGTCATTTGGGCAAGCAGAGAGCTCAGCCCCTCCAGGAGAGGTGGTTTTGCTGGTGTGATGGGATTGCTGATGCTCCGATAGTTAACGGGGTATTAGATCAAACAGTGTGGAAAGGATGGGTGTCAGTGGTGCTCGTACCCTCTAAGCCCTTTGGGAAGGTTACAGAGAAGCACCCCACTGAGACAAATCCTGCGCTGCCTTCAGTGTGAAGGAGCTCAGCCTGTTCCACTGCGGTGTTTGGGGCTGCTCTTGATGATGCCCAGTTGTCATCCTGAGGGGGGTCATTCTTGGAGGATGTTCCTGCCTTTCACACCACTGATTCTGCTTCTCTTCCCTCTGGGCTCCCCATCTTTGGCTGCTGGGGAGCGCTTGCCTTGGCCCAGGGGATAACTTTGGTGCTTCTGCATTTCCTTTCTGCCACAGTCAGCATATAGGCAGTGCTGCTGAGGCTCCAGAGAACATTCAGAGGCAATTCCTTTTGATAATTTCCCAGTGGACTGTAACACAATTTCTGAGGCATAAGCACATTGTCCCATCACTGGGATACAAGCGTTTGCCTTCTCTGTATAAACTAGTTTGTTCACTTTTTGTCAGGAGAAGGGACTTTAAATACTTGCTGGGATTAGACAGCGTCAGGTAACACTACGGGAACTAAAATTTCCACCAAGCTGAACATAAGGATCTTGGAAGAGCAAGGTGTGAGTCTGTCCAGCTTCAATCAGGAGTGTAGAGAGTCTCATTCCTGGAGAGTCAGGCACTGCTGTCTGAGCTGTAAAGGGCTGGCAACAGGGGCTTGGCCCCCAGCAGCTTAATTAAGTAGGGGGCTGTAATTTTAGTTTTCTGAATTAAAAGTATTTTTTCTTAAATAATTTTTTTGAAAGTGCCCTGCTACAGTCAGGTAAACATTGGAATTTGACAGGGAATAGAATTACTTGCTTCTTTTAATTTTCTTTAAAGCATTTTAAAGACTAAAAATACACATTTATGTTTTGTGGTTTGTTCCTTTTTTCTTCCTACTTTTTTTTTCTGTTCTGTATGTTCATTTTACTGTGGTTTTCAGTCTGAAAGTTCTTTAACATTGTCCTTTACATAGTCCAAACACCCAGACCTGTTCCACCCAAACATAATTACCATAAAAATTATTTGAAGGCTTTGATATTTTTTATCATTCTGAAGTTATTGTGTTACATGTGCAGATATTTAAGCAGTTACTTATACCTTGCCAATAAGAACAGTTACATTAGCTTTTACTGTAGGCAAATGGTTTTGGTAAGGTGAGTTTGTTTCTGGTGTGCTAGGAATTATTTGTGCCTTGCAAATCTTTAGCACGAGATTTGTGTGGTGCACAAAAAGTTTAAGAAAGAAGAATTCCTTTGTTTTTTAAATGCTTTCAGCTCATAATAAGAGAATATCTTTATACAAGATTTTCTCTTGTACTCAGTACAGTTCTAGAGTTTGTCACCATCTGAGGACATAAAATGCAGAGTAATGCATAGAATAAGATTTCATTTTGCCTTTGCACATGGTGCAAAATATTCAAAATCTTTAATTATGAATTTGGGGGTTGATGGTGTCAAAACCACAAATTTTCTGATCTGTGTCAAAAATCAGAACTACATGGAGGAGGAATCATGGTCCTTTTATTGCACAGAAACTTGTCAGCCCTGGCAAGAGGTCCAGGATCAAATAAGTGTAATTTCAGTGGCTCTCTGGCTGCATATTTTCCTTTGGAATAAAGTAAGCAACAAGAAGTTCAGTGTTGAAAAATGTAAAGGTCATTGTATCTCTCAGTGACACGGTTATTAGAAATGCTACCTCCTTTTTCTTCCTGTGCCTGATAATCCTGAGCACGATTTTCCAAAGTGATTCATGAGGAATTCAATTAAATGATTGCCGGCAAAATGAGCTTCTTTTGAGGTTTGTGGAAACATGGAGTTGTAATCCAAGGCCAGCACAGAGCCTTTGAAAGGTGATGCCCAATACCTAAAACTCTGAAATAGCTCATTTGTGGATTAATTGCTTGCTAAAATTGCAATTCCTACACAGAAGCAGATCTAATGGGATATATAATCATAAGACGAGAAAATGAAAAGATCAATCTTTTGAAAAACCTGTATAAGTAACTCATACTTTGAGGAAGACTTGGTTTTGTAAGTTTTTAACCCAAAGCAATTTTATTTTCATAGCTAAGCTATGAATTACACACACATCCCCCCCCAAAAGAAAAAAAAGAACAAAAAAAGAATTGCACATGAGGAGAGAAGAGATTGAGAGACTTGACACAGTTTGTCTTTCCTGAGGTTGTGCTGGCTATTAAGCTGAGCCTAATGGCTTTATTTTCTCTTTCTCAGCATTGACCTTCTTGGCAGCACTTGGCCGTGAGTAAGGCACTTGTTTCAGTGTGAAGCATGGTTTGAGTGTGGGTTGTCTGTCAGGTACAGATGTTCTCTGCTCTCACAGGAGGGATGTGTCTCCTGCGCTGGCAACACAGGAGATCCCAGTGAGGAGCTAAACAGGAGCCCTGTGGATCAGAGAACTGCACCAGTGACATACACTGGGGCAGAAAATGCCCCCGAATGGAACTGGTTATTAGGCAAGGGAGGGAGCAGAGATGTGAGGTTACAGCGTGGGGGATATGTTTGGGCTTCTTTTAGCAGCTCTGTGATAATTCAGTCCCCATTTCCATGCACATTTATTTACAATACATTTTATTTGTGTTCTGTTTAACAACAGTTTTAATATATTTTTTTCCTTTTCTCGTCTTTCCTTTCATATTTATGTGCTTGCAAATCTCTCAGGGCCTTCTGTACATCAGTTGAGCCCTTTCACTGTAGCACTGCATTTTCACACAGTATTTTGTGTCTCCTTAATCCTTGCTGTTGCTTTATTCATTACTTTCACACTTGCTTTTTTCTTAGTTCTGCTGACAAGCTACTAAAACTGCTATGAAAACTATTTTTCGTTTTCCATGTTCCTTTATTTTCCTCTCTCATCATCCTCAACAGGTTCCCTTTGCCCTCTCATAGGTCTCGGCTATTTCGCTGATACCCACACTGGCTCCTTCATTTTCTGTCTCAGTTTTTATGTTCCCATTAACAGTCCCTTGTGCCTTGCTGTCTTGTGATGCTGCTGCTGTTCAATAGTCAGCGTCAGGAAAAGAGAACATTTTGGGAAATGAGGAATTCACCTTTTGGATAATGCAGCCAAATCCCAAAGCTGGTTGTGAGGGTGTTGGTTTTTAGGCTGCCATTTAGAGTTTCTCTCCCAAGAATAGCTCTGGTATAAGGGAGGTGGATAAATTGCTGTATCACAGCATTGTCTATTGATTAGACATTCATAAAATGTAGAAACATATTTAGGAAAAAAAAAAACATAAGTCTAGAGCGTCATCTAACCCATTCTTGGCTTTGCTGACATCAAAAGGTAATTTTTGATAATGCAGGTATTTATAAATTACAGCAACCTTGGGTATGAAATGGCTCTTTGAAAGATTTTTATCTGAGGTGATGCTACTTCACTGTGGGCCTCAATTGCACTGAGGCTCATTGCAAATGTTTATAATTATAATGATACACCTGGTCTGTGGATCCTACACTGGGAGAAATGTCATGTGCTTAAATAGAGGGCTGGATGGAATTCTCTATTTGTCACCTAAAATTGCCAGAGTAATAATCATTGTTCTTCTTCAAAATTACCTGTGAACACAACTCTCATTAGCAAGCAGATGAATTTCTGGAAGAAAAGTAAAATTGCTCGTTTTGAAAATAGAGCAGTGCTGTAAAGTAAGAGTTTATATGTGTTTTTAGTGATGACATGCACAGTACTTTTAGTCAGCAAAGAGGGCACTTTGCTGTGGATGAAGAAACCAACCAGTGAAAGACTAAAACCTTTGCTCACGAAGAGTAGTGTGTAACTATGACAAAGTAGTGAAACTTAATAAGGCAGAAAAGGAAAAGATAAAAAATAATTTCAACCGAACGGAGATTTGATAAGGATTTAATTCCTTATGTTAACTTACAGATGTACAGATCTAATTCAGAGAGTCCATGTTTTAACAGCTCTTACTCATGCCCAAGTACTTCTAGGGGAAACTTAACTGTGCCAAATGTAACATTTTCAAGCCGCGTTGCTAAATCCCCTTCACGTTACATTATTCAAAGATGCATCAGCATGTATGTGCAACCACTTTGGAGGACTGTGAGCTGCGCCCTCAGAAACGAGTCTTAAATTGTATGTAAAACTTGGGATATGCCCAACATGAGGTAATTTCAAGTTAGTTTTACTCATGAGTGCAGCCATTTATAGGACTGGACCCAAGTTTGTGTTTATACTTCCTCACAGAGAATGCTAAATTAATTTTTACTATCTGCCATTTATAACCTTATTAAGGCACAGGTATGGCTGTTAATGGTGGAAATGGTAATGTAAACGGTGCAAATTGTTAATATGCAATAACATGAGTTGCTTTAGAGTAAAGATGTGGCAAACTTATTTTTCATTATTTAAGTGTTTAACAAAATTGGGGAGTGCGGGGGGAAGAAACCTATTTTTTCATAGTATAATAAAATTACCTCTGAAGTGTTTCTTCTCATTCCTTCACTTGTTAAGCATTCATAAATAGACCAGGGCTACAAGGAGTGTCTCTTGCTGCCTTTGTGCTCAGGCTGTGGAGAATATTTGGATGGCATTTTCTAACTCATTCTTATTTTCTCTGCTCTACTTCTATACCAGGCTATTGATCTTTGAGGCAATTTTTTAAAACTATTTAGACTAAAGTTGTCTGAGGTATTTCTCTTCTTTTTGAAAGCGGTAGCTTCATTTACAAGCGTGCTGCATAACCTAAAGCTGATGAGCTCAGGTACAAAAAACCAGGGACAAATAATGAATAGTATAAATAATGGATGTCTGCTCTACTATTAAGGAGCAGTTATATAGTATAACACCTGTTTGGTTCAATAACAAAGTGAAAAATACATTATTCTCTACCGAAATCTGTCTGCTCTGACTATATTTCCATAGAAAAAATAGCACCTATTATCATTTTGCCTTTCAGTGAATTTGTCTGCACCTTCCTGACTCTTTTCAGTCCCAAGGGTTGCTGGCATCCATGGCTCTGCTTTCAGTCCCAGGGAAGTCCCTTGCAGGAGGATGTGCAGGGAGCTGGGACCACAGTGTCAGCATGTGCTTTGTCCAGTATATAAAATTAATAAGGGAACCTGCTCAGGCACTGGGTTTTCCATAATAACAAAAGCTTTGTTCCATTGATTTGTAATTCCCAGTTCAAAATGAGAGAATTCAGTTTAAGAGCAGCCTGATTTTCACAGCTGCGTTTTTATTCCGTAACCAGTGGTAAGTTCTCTGTCCAAGACAGAGAATAATCTTCTCTCTCTCTCTTTCCTCTTTACACAAAGCTGAGTTTTTAGATTTTTTTTTTTTTAAATTTCTGCTTGCAGATATAAGTGTACTGAAGGCTGTGGTTTTACTCATTAGGCTCCTCTAACACCAAATCACATTTCTTTTTGGCTGCACTGGAGGTGTGTCCCAGGTCAGCCAGGTCAAAGCTGCAGGCACTGCAAGTAACTATAAAACCTATTTCCTGCTAACAATCCCAGAGATTTTAGTGTACCTGATGAATAAGGTCAGTTGAAATGAACTACCTTTGTATTTACAAAATTATTTAATTTGCCTTGTTCTCATCTTCCTTCACGGTTACTTTGGCCTGGCCTTCCACCCGAGTCACTCCTTGATCTGTAGTGGAAGTCATGCGTACCCTGACTGTGTGACTTCATGGCAGGAGGAGGAAATTACAAGAAGATCATTAAAGTGTGAAATTAAATTCTTAAAGATGACACATCTAAAATAGCTAAAACATTACCCCCAAAACAAACAGTGCCATTGATCCTACTTAATTACATGCCTAATAATTTTATACCAATGTAAAGCACATTGACGATGCACTAATCCATTTCATATTCACTGCCACCACAGATTTTCTCTTCCTTATTTGCTTTGAATCTCATCATTATCGTGCACATAAAACTAGTATTCTTAGAATTTTTATAGTAGTATTTCCATATAAAATGAGGAAAAGTCTAATATATGAATACTAAACAGCTCATTAACATGGTTTGTAATATATTTATTCATGATAAAAGCAGCTGAGAAATGCTGATATAAAATAGTACTTCAGTCCCAGAGTATGTCTAAGATTAGAAGAATCATGCCTTGGCAAATAAATACTTCAGGGAAAACAGGAAATCTTAAATACAAATAACATCAAATAAAGAGCTTTGTATGCTTAATTAAACACATTAACAGATGCATTTATTTCAGTTAAATAATTAATATCTTACTAATACTGGCAGCAAGAAAATTTTTGTGGTTTAAAAAAAATAACCTGAAAAGGTTATTATTTCAGGGAAAAAAATGCTGCCTTTAAGAGACATTAAGGACATTCTTATCTGGAAGTGGCACAAAGATTGTTAATGATCAAATTACACAGCGAGCAAAATGCGTGGAAGGAGAGCCTAATCTACCATGTCAAGAACCCTGATCTTTAAATTTGCTCTATATGAGCAAGCCACTGTCTCCAGCTTAAGGAACAGGATGGGCTTTGAAACAATTTAGGTGATGAACGGTTCCTTCTCTGTCCATGTGCATTAAATGAGGTCCTTGAAGTTGTTCTCTCTGGCCTTTCAGCCGTGCTGGCTGTGCCCAGGCCAGAGGAACGGGCTGTTGTGAATTACCCATCCAGAATTGGCCCAAGGCTGTATGACAGAGAAAAATCCTGCATTCACTGGAAGTATTTTATAGAGACTGGAGCAGGAGTTTAGGAATGTATACTGCAGGATTAATTGATGTATTGAGGATTTAGGTTGTTATAAACTGATAATTCGGTATAGATTTAGCTATGTGCTTTTTCCCTTTCTGCAAGTGTTTTATACTGACCCAAACCAGAATCTTTTGCTATGTTTAGTTGCAGCTGGGCCATATTAATTCAGCTGAAGTTTCATATTCCACATCAGGATCCCAACCTATCAATAAACGCTGCTGACAGCTCTAAAAAGGGGTCAGGTAAGGTCCTTGATCTTCACTCAGATAGCAAATTGTAGAAATGATGATTAAGATCAAGCGATAACAGTGTTTGGTCATCTGAAGTGTCAATAAATAAATATCCAGCCAATTATTTCTACTAGAAACACATCTGGTGTTGTTGACAGGAAGTATTATGCAGTACACTTCGCACACTACTGAATACTGAGCCCCGAACTGGAGAAATCCCACCGATACTTTTTTTGTTGTTTTGGATGAAAGGGAATTTCTCTTCCAGTTTTCAGCTTGGGTTGTTGGGGTCAATCACCAAAGCAGGAAAAATGGGAGGTGGCTCAGAGGGAGAATGAATTAATGTATATGCAAGGTAGGATGCAGAGCTGTGTGGAAGATGGGGCCATTTTTAATGTCCGTTCTGCTTCTGAAGGAGAGAGCACAGTCCTGGTGCTGGGCTTGCACACATGACTGCCTTCCAAGTGTTCCTTTTCTTGTTTACCAGCACTGCTCAAAGTGATGGTGCAGATGAGCAACAATATTAAAAGAAGCCGTTTCTATTCTTTAGTCTGCCACAGAAAGGGATGCTGGAAGAAGGACTTGGCCAATTTACTGTTTCTGTGAAGTGTACTTGGTTCAAGCATGTATATGGATTTAAACATTTTATTTAACATTTTGTATTTCCCTACAAGGACTGGAAACGTGAAATAGATAAATGTTCCTTAATAAGCTAGAAGAAGGTCAACCTTGACTAAGCTAAGCTTAAAGAAAAAGAGGTTTGGTGGTTGGTGTTTCTTCTTTTTTATTTTGAGCTGACGATAGGTTGAAATGATGCATATAATATTCCTTGACCTTTAAGGCCTGGCCTCTCTGTTTTTTGGCACGCTGCTGTCAGAAGCAGCACCCAGAAAGATGAGAGCACGCCGTGGTTACACTTCCAGCATCCATAACGCAGCCTCAGGGGAGGGGAGCGCGGCTGATGCTGCTGCCCTGGGGATCTGCTGCTGCTGCCCCTTGGAAAACCCTCTGGAGGCTATGCAGGACAAATGGCTGAGGCAGAGCCCTGGGCCTGGCGAGGGGAAAGCTGGAGATAGAGCAGCAACAGGATCTAATCAGTTTTCAAGTCTTCTCATGGCCTCCAGAGGTCAATGCGAATGGAGCAACCTTCACACCTGAGCCTGGATTATGAAGTGCTGCTGCCAGGCAGGGACAGCTCACAGAGCCTGGCACTCCTGAGTCACTGCCCCTATCACTGAGCACTTTCCAGCTCCTTTTCTTGCAGTCA
>VZTD01001174.1:2674855-2825815 GCA_013397725.1 Rhagologus leucostigma | reverse complement strand
CCTGTCTGCCTTCTGCAGTTTTTTTTTTTTGGTTTTTTTTTGGGTTTTTTTTTTTTTTTTTTTTTTTTTTTAAGAATTAGTTTTCAAAGAGCTTAAAATAGTTTGCTCTAATTGGGAGCAATCCAAGTTGAGAAAGGAAGAGAAAATTGCAGTCATCTAGACAGCTCGGTGGCTTTTCTGGGGTAAATCACAGAGCCATAAATCATGATGTGTTTTTTCTGTTTTTCTGTGACTCAGCTGCATTTCTGGCCACACTTTAGCTGCCAGCAGGCTTATAATTTTGAGTGTATAAAAAATACTGTGAGATTCTTTAAGGAGATTTTACTTTTTTCAGTTTGATTTTTGTATGACAGTAAATAGCTGACAAACTTCATGCACAGTCAAGGGAAATGTTCCTTTTCCATTGTGGAGAAGAAAGCTGAGAGACATAAATTGCACCTGAGGAATCAACTATGAGGAAAAGGCAGTGATACAGCACCCATAATTACCTCAAACTTTCATTAAAAAAAAATTCCATATTTCATAGAGGCAGAGAATGGTTTATGTTTTAAAGGACCTTAAAAATCATGTAATTCCAGCCTCCTGCCATGGTCAAGGACACCTTCCACTAGACCAGGTTGCTCCAAGCCCTGTCCAAGATGGTCTTGAACATCAGCAGATTTGGACTCCTTTCATGTATGACCCTCACTCAAAGGAGTTTTTTCTGAAAAAACTCCTAATGCTTGGAAAAATAAATGTGGGAAGTTACTGAGAGCAGAAAGAGGTGTTGGATTTAATGTGGATTTGATTATGGGTATGTGTTAGGATCTCTGTTTTGTTTTTTTAGCTCTGTTTATGTTTTTGTGGCTTTGTACAGCAGCACTTCATAAGATGTACTTTTAGTTACGCTTGAATTTAAAGATTTCTTTCTCTTCTCAGAGCAGTGCAGAAGAACCTTGTCATTAATGTGTGCGTGCATGTTTCTGTAACAATCCTGCTTTTACCTGTGTAAGGAGCACCACTCCTGTAACTGCAGAGTGCGGGGGTTCAGGTTAAGCCTGACAGCAGATCGGGTGCTGCTACGCTGGGCTGAGACTGAGCCCCATCCCTCAGGGAGAGCATCTTGCTGTCTTGATCAAAGACATGTACGTGGTCCGTCTGTAGCCCTTCAGGTCAGCAGAGCAGGGCTCACCTGGCATCACTCTAGCATGGCACTCAGTGATCTTCTAAAGGCCGAGATCAGAGGGTTCGCCCAGGGTGCTGGTGTTCCAGTGCACAGGGCTGGGCAGGACTCCTCAGGCACAGCCTTATTAGTGGTGCGATTTAATGAACCCGGGATGCTGAAGGGATTTTGCCTTGTACCAAATCTATGCGTCAAGTTGACAGTAAGGTCTCTTTTAGCAACTGAAATTGCCGGAATAAAAGAGCCTATGCAAACTCTCCATGCCAAGTACCAAAGCTAATTCCCATCGCCGTGCGATGGCCTCGGTACGCGCACTGCCCCGCGTGCCCACTTTATTGTTACGTATTTGTAATGACAGATTGGTTTTAGCAGGGTGCTTTTAGCTTGTTAAAGCTGCATTAGTTAGTCTGCAGCCAGCAGTAGCATTTGGAAAGTGATCCATGCCCTCCCCGGCAAACTGCTCACGAGGCAGTGATCTTTGGTGTGGCCTCCGTGTGTGGTTGTGCTGAGCTCATTAAGATGTCTCAGCCTCGAAGAAGGTATCAGCTGTATTAACTACAGAGTCCTGGCAATAAAAACAAATGCAGCATGGCATGGAAATACATTAACAGCCCCTGGTTCACTGTAGCATCGTGTTTTCAGGGAAACAAACAAAGGCTATATAATAAACTGAGCTGGCATCAGCCCAGTTACTCTGAGCGAACAGTAATAGCTTTCACAGGGTTCAGGGTTGGGTCTTCTGCATCATTAATATTCCTCTAAAGGCACGCAGGATCTTTGCTGCTGAAATAAGGAGTGAATAAAATAAAAATTAGAAATCTTTGAGAGCTGTACCAGGTGTATTGCTGGGAGATGTTTAATAAAAACTTGGCACTGGTGTGGAGGGTTTCCCTGGTGGGTGTGAGGGCCTCCTCCAGCCACCCACAGCACAGCCAGTCACTGATGGCACTGCAGCGCTCACTGTGTTGCTGCTGCTTGTTGTTGTTGAGGACTCAGAGATTAGTTAAAACCAGTCTTTTCTGCATGTCTGCTTTGCTCAGTGCCTGAGCTCCAAGTGCTCGGGGTGGCTCACTGACAGCAGCACTGCTGCATGGCCAAAACGTCTCCAGGTAACAGTCCTCTGCCTCGTATTTTCCAGAGAAATGTGGGGGTGTACAGACAAATCAGGAGGAACGTGGCTTGTGCAAACCCGCTGTTTCTCCCTAATCCACGAGGCACTGCAGTGCCCCCTGGATAGCAGGATTCATCCTCCCCAGCAGCTCTGGCAATCGCGGGCTTTTAGCTGGTCTTGGGAAAGGTTTGACATAAATGCAAAGTCTGCTCTTAGTCTGCGCTTCATGAATCCTTTGTCTACAGAGCTCAAGTGCTCAGTTCAGTCTTTTTAAAGTCTGGTTTGTAAATCCTCTGCTGGTAACTGTTTTTCTCTTGCTTTTTCCCTTCTCTCCTCCTCCAGAGGGACTTTTGGAAGGCTGTTTTAGCACGGATGCCATGCGGCTGATTATGAACTGCAGCTAATTCTGGCATCTTGTAAATATCAAAACAACACATTTTGTTTTTACACTAATGCACTAAGGTCAAAATGCCTTTCTATTTGAACAGATAAGCATTTCATCTTTGTTAATATCTACAACTTAAAAGCTGTAGGAGGATAACAGGAATTTTTAATAGTGATATGTTGATGTTTCGGCTTGCTCTCTGAGGAGAACTTCTAAAGACAGAAATATAACATGATGGTATAGCGTTCTGGTGTGTGCCAGCTCGCTCTGAGTGCTCTGCATGGAGCTTTATGTGCTGCTTTCTAGACATTGTACTGTGAAAGAACCAGTCAGTGCTTTTCCTGGAGGTGTTTTTAGCTCTTGTTTCAGCATTGCCCCCTCTTTTAATAACATTTCTCCAGTTCCCAAGATGTCTGTTCAGAGTGGAGCCTGATATCCATTGGACGTTTCTGTGCAGTAGGTTTTCATATTGCTGACTCAGTTGGCATCATTTCCTCAGTATCATTGCATTTTATTTACTTTATGTGTGCATCTGTTTAGGTCTCGTGCTCCCTCAGGGCCTGCAAGATCACTAATCTAGGTCCTCAGTTTTAGCTCACCACTTTCCTGCTCTTGTGGTTTGATGTGCAGTATAAATATCATTGTTGCTTGAGCATTAATGCACGATTTAAAAATAATAAATACCCCATTTGCTGAAGGCTAATAGTCAATTCATTTTCTGCTGCAATATCACCAGTTACTTCTGTGAAGGATTTGTCCTCTCAGGAGGGGGTTTTGTGAGCCTTGCTCACAAAATGCCGTGCAAACTCTTGAGAAGTGATGCAATTTTGGTTCTTTTGTGCTTTTTTGGTGAATTCCAGGCGCAGTCTCTGCTGTCTGTCTTTTTGTAGGTTTGGCCTGGTGGCCGGAGTGCCTTGGCATGCCAGGGCAACCGCTCACCCCAGGGCCATGCTTTGAGTGGTGGAAACAGAGTAAAACCTCCAGTTCTGGAAGAGTTGGTGCTGGTGCTGCCTGGACCCTGCTCAAAGAGAGGTTGTCTGGAGATGAAGGGCAGAGCCTTAGGATATGCCTGGGATGTACAACCTTTGCCTTACAGCTGGCATAGCTTGATTTAATGTTGTGTTACCTCCAACATGTTAATCAGCATTGTCTGTCCATATGAATTCTGGTCCCTAAATTTGGTGGGTTTTTTTGGTGTTTATATTTTTAGATTATTTTTTAGGGCTGATTAATCCATGAGCAGTGCAGTTTCTCATTTCAGTCTGGCATTACCTTGAATCTCTTCTACGTTTTCTCTTTCTTTCTGTATAACGTATAGCATAGGATAGTGATCTCTATTTTTTATATTTAAGGGGATATCAGTGGGAAGGTTTAGGTTGGACATTAAGAAGGATTTCATGAGAGGAAGGGTGATTGGACGTTGGAATGAGCTGCGCAGGGAGCTTGTGGAGTCCTTGGAGGTGTTTAAGGCAAGCCTGGATGTGGCATTCAGTGCCATGGTCTGGTTGACAAGGTGGTGTTTTGTCAGAGATTGGACTCAATGATGTCAGAGGCCTTTTCCAACCTAACTGATTCTGTGCAGTTCTGTGGTTCTTCAGTTTCACAGTTTGCTTTTCTAATGTGAGTCAACTGGAAAATTTCTGCTGTTTCAACAGAATTCTCATCCCACATTTTGAAGGACAGCATAGCCTGTGACAGGCTTGATTTCAGTCATGTCATTAAAAAAAGTTATAGAATTACAAATGTTATTCTGTAATTACTCAGCCAGGAAGGGCCTGAAGGAAGGTTGGTTACATGTGGCCATATAAATATGGCCAGTATATTGCAATATTAGCTTTGGCATAACATAACCAGTGCTTTCGCACTCTTTCCAGAGATTTTTTACACAGATTTTCACAAATTAAGCCTGCTTTGAGAAGTTCCATGAATTGTGGGAGGATAAGAAATGTGTTAGTCCCACATTTATTAAGGATTTTTATCTGTGAAGTGTGTGGAAACATGAGCAGAAAACGAGAAACGTAAATAACTTGCTTGATTTTAAAATGTAAAGTGGCACATAAAGAATATTGATCTACCTAGAAAGGAAAATTTTAAAAGAAAAATGTTTAATTTATTATTTCCAGGTTGTCTCTTGGAGGAAAAAAAGTTGGTGTTTTTCACTTTTTGTTTTATTTTTTGTTTAGCAGTGAGGTGGAAGAAGGAAAAGCATCATCAGCTTTTGTGGTGAGCAGTGGTATAATCAGTTTATCAGCCTGTGAGCATTTGGTCAATACCTATTGGAGAAGATCCTATAAGAAAAGAATCTCATATGAAATAAAAAGCATAGCTGTGTAACCTCTGTGGAGCTCTGTCAGTAGATGTCAGATACCACATGGGAGATGTAGCTAAAACGCAAAGCATTTCAGTTCCTTTTAAAGATAATTCAGCTGAAGATTGGCACGTACACACGCGTGGGCGCACAAGAGTCACACCTACATACAAAAATTGCCTCTTGTAGTGGTAGTTTATTCTGGAGAAGGTTTTTAATGGTGCCTCAGATGCAGTGTGTGAGTGTGGGGAGAGAAGCAGGTGCTCTGACTGGTGTGTTGGCATCATTCTAACAGAACACTAACAAGCAAGCACGGCGTGCAAACAGTGATGTTGCTGCATGAGGCAGTTACAGAAGCTGAGCTACCACTGAGCTTCAGTTTCTGAGCATGAATCAGCAGACTTACAGCTTTGAGAATCGCCCTATCTTTTGGTGATGAGTTATTTTGCGAGTAGGTCACAAGCAGTTAATTGTTTGAACAAGTTCAATATTTGGGTGTTTTAAGAAAGAAAATTTTTGATTGCCTGTACCCATAGCCTGAGCGTGCAGTCTAACTGTCAGGAGAGCACTGAAGTCCATGAACCGAGACACGGAAAAGCAGCAATGGAAATGTGTCCTGGCAAGACAAAGGAGCTGTTTCCATCCCCTGCACAGGGTCCTGTACAAATAGACCTTTGTCCTCTACTGTTGCAGGACTACTCTTTAAGGCAGTTTCCTGTTTTTTTTTCTGAAAATTTAATGAACTGTGTCAGTAACACACTTGCCCAATGTTTTTCCAGTAAGTATTTTTATTTCATAATGCATAAGATCACAGTGATACTTACCTTGTAAAATAAAACAGGCTTCAAAATGATCTAAGCATATATAAGGGAAGAGCAAAGTATGTTGAGTGCCAGAAATAGTAGGCAGAAGTGAAGCCTGCGGTGACTTCATATTTGGCAAGTTTCTATCCCATCTACATTTCCTTCCACGTTTACATAAACAAGTCGAAGTTTTTTTCACTGTTTTTCAAGTCTAGGTTGATTCAGGAACAGCAGTTTGTTAGACGATGGTTTTGTAACAACTGCCAGGCTTCTGTCATGAGGATGACAGAATAATATGATAATTAAACTATTGATTCTTCGTCCTGTCTTGCAATCATCCTGTTCTTCCAGACGCCTCATTCTGGGTACGGGGTTGTTAAACCTGACAGGTAAGAAGCACTGCTTGAGGTGGTGGGAGAAGAGTTGCAGTTTGTAACAGGCAAAGGGTAAATTAAGCTGCCTAATAACTTGGACAGTTTGTTCTATACCAGGCAAAAAGTGCCTCCCAGCATGAAGTGCCCTACCTGCTACATTGTCATAAATGTAATAAAAGAGTTCAAAAAACTTCCTGTCATGATGCAGGATCAGTTAACGCGCTCTAGAAGATGAGGGCAAGGACCATGTAATGGTAATGATTTATGCTAATGATTTAAAGATAATGGTTATTACCGGTGCAGATAAATTGCTAATGAACCAGGAGGCACACTTGTAAGCTTTCCTAAGTCTTTAATTTCCGAGGTAGCAAATACAGATGCATGGATTCCTTTCACTGGTCACAGCAGCGTGAAGTTGTTAGAAGAGGTTGTTGCAGTGTTTGTGGTGGCCTGCAGCAAACTGGTTCAAAGACAGGCAAGACTCGTACCACACTGATTTTCAAAGAGAGAAAAATGTGAAAAGGAGTTGTCGCTTTGAAACCTACACGAGAAAAGTGTGTGGTGGGTTTGAGCTTGGGAAGAGAAAGGGAAGAGGAGATGGCAGCTTTGATGGTGTCCCTTCATTGTGGCAGTGGGAGGCTGTGTTTGGGCGTTTGGAGTGTCACAGCTGTGCAGAGCCCATTGGATTGGATTTTTGGCACATTTGTGTTTTTGTCTAAATTTCCTGTCACGTGTCATAGCAAAGGATTTCTTCCCTCAGTGTCCCAGGCTGAGAGAGTCGTGTATTTACATGAGGGTTCCTCAGGTACACAGGATCTACGCAAATGTATTTCAGGAAGCAAGGAGATCGTGGTTATTTAGGGCATTGCTCAGCGGTTGCAACAACACTGAGCTTTCTTTCGAGGCTTTTTTAAACCCGTAGATATTTTCAATGTAAAATACAGTTTTGCTGTTTGTTTACCTTTTTAACTGTATTTTTCACACTAAACCTCTTAAGTGCCTTTCTTATCTATCTTCTGCAAAGTATCACAAATAAAGTTGAAGACTTAATCTACAAATCCCTTTGTCATGTCCTGTAATAAAATATGAGCAGAAGGTAGTTAAAGCTATTTATCACAGCATACTTGGCAAGTCTGGGACTTTTTAAGTTAGATAAATTGGCAACTGCTCCATTTTTTTATCTCATAAGACAGAACTAAACCAAGATGAAACATAGAGCCTTCTTGCTTTAGGAAGATGCTGGAGTTTGCTAGTGTATTTTTTATTTATCAAACTCAGAAACTGTTAAAGACAGCACTATGCTTTTGCTTCTATTTAAAATTATCATCTGTATAGTACCTTTTTATAAATTATAATTCCTCTTTCAAAGTAATTGTTTTAGAAAATATGTCTGTCAGGAAATTATTACATATTCCTGGTCACTTCATCCACTTACAGTGCATGCTAAACAAACTCAATAAGCATTTCATTCAGCATTAATGGGATAATTATTGTATGTGGAATACTGATTTATGATAAAAGGCACTTTTACTGGGATCTGACATTTGTTCAATTCATTACTCACGTAAGATAGCAATTAAGCTTTACAAGGTTATTTTAAATTGATCGGTAGAGAATTTTTGTCACAATAGTCTTATAATACATCATCTACAGCTGCAGTGCCACGCTAACCAAACATTAATTTTAACTCATGTGTAGATGTTCTTCTGCTACTTGTAGCTACTCATTGTTTACACTATGTTGTAGCGTAGGAGGCAGAGTATTGTTGGTTGGTGTGATGCGTATTTTGTTTGAGAATGGTTTTGAACTAAATTCTGTTGAAACCAGTGCTGTGGTGCTTTTGGATCTCTTAATTATATAGGAAATTGCATCCCAAAGCTGTGCAATAGAATGGAAAATGCGTCAGGAATTTCGTCCCTCTGAACAACTGTGCAGACAAACACAGATCTGCTGGTTTTTCTGAAAGGCACTTTTAGCACCTCCAGCTTTCCTCTCCTGTTTCCTTAATCTCCATCTTTTTCGGAGAGGCCTTGGGGAGTCACTGTTTCATTCTAGTAAATAACAGATAAAGTCCCTGTCCATCCCAAGAAAAGGCAGAGAAAAGGAGGAAGTTTCATTGCAAGGACAGGGGTGTGTTAGAGAGGGCGCTGACCCTGCTGATCACTGCCTTGAACAGGGAAAGGTCTCAGCATTCCCGGAGAGAAGAGTGACGTTGCGCTGGGAGAGGGATCCTGAGCTCAGACAAGAGAGGCAATTGACCAATTGTGTCTCTTGTGTGAGGCTCCTGAGCTGCCTCCAGGGCTTCTGCCAAGATTTGCTGTCGGGGAGGCCCCTGCAGCCCTGGAGCATCCTGCAGGGAATGGGCAGCTCCAAGCTCCCTGTCCCCCCTGATAGCCTGGGAACTCCTGTTCTTCCAGCAACACCACCAGCAGTTGATCCTGAGTAGGTGGGGAGCCAAATCCTAAATCCGTTTCACTTTTGGCTTGTTTTGTTGCTTGCTTGCTGTTTCTTTGCTGTCATGTACTTAGTAGCTGTTGGAATCCCACTACTGCATAGCTGGACTTTTTTTTTTTTTTTTTCCTTTCTTTTATTTTTTTCTCCAAAAAAGAAAAGGGAGGTGTAAAAGGAACAGGATGCTGAAATGGGAGGATGCTCCCGAGACTAGAAAAGAGAAAAAAAGGAACCTGGCTGTGGGAGGGAGTTGAAAGAAAAAACCTTCAGTCCAGCATTAAGTCAAGGCTGTGAATTCAGAAAAAGGGATATTTGCAAGCCTTTTAAGTATTTTTCCTGCCAAAGATGCCTTCCTTCCACCATGATAATTGTTCTTTATTAGGCAGAAAAGCATGAGCAGGATTTGCAGTATTTGGTTGAGGGACCAAAAATACATTTTTGCAGGAAATGCTCCACACAGGATAACCAAATAACTATCCACGTGGATGGAAGCTCTGGTATCTAAAGGAAACCACTTGTAATATACTTTTTAAGCTGGTATAATGGCTCAATAATAGCAATGGTATGAGGCTACAAATGGCTGAAGGTGGAAAATAATCAGAAAAATATTACCAAGTGCTTAACTTTAATTAGTAGGATTTTTAATTTTGTGGTTTTATTTTAAAAAGGGGGAAAATTTTTTTTTCAATAGATTGCAGGAAGATGCTCAGACATCTAGGAGTCCTAAGTATACAGAGACCAGCAAAGTGCAGCATGCTATGGAAGACCATGTGCCTGTGGGTTAGTGTGCTGAGTTATACTGAATTTCTTAGAATATTAAAAGTTATTTGTCTTCTAAAATATCCCAGGGTTAAAAAAGAAAAAATTCTTTTGTCAAAGTCAGATAGTTTCTAAGAACTTTATATATTGGAAAACTCCATCTTTTCAAGCCTTTGGAAATTGGATGAAATTCTTGTAGAGAGGAACTCTAATCTCTTGCTCTGACTTATGTAACTTATAAAATGTATCCATTCTTTTTAAACTTCCAATTAAATAAGAGATACTTGCTCATTGTTACACTGTTCCAAAGAAGAAAAAATTAAAATTATGTGGAAAAAGAAGAAAACCTTTTTTTAAAAGAGAGACTTCTTGCTGCTCTTGGGGTTGACACATTGGATTTTATGTAACAGCCAGTGACGGAAACATCAGTTCAGAAATTAAAACTCCTCTGTAGTTTTGAAATGTATCATCAACTTCCCAATCACTCGTCGTTTAATCTTCTTGTGCTTCCAGAAAGAAATGAAAAGAAAAAATTATCACAAGAAGGGCACTGTAAATAATTTTATTTTTTTTTTCTCTCTGATGCTAATGGATGACCTAAATCACTTGTGCTGATTAAAAACCCACAACATAATCAGTCTTTTATTTTTTACACTTTTTAAATGTTTAATGCAGGAAAATGATTGATGTTACTTAAAAGTAGGAAGAGAGAACACTTTGGATACAGCAAGATGAAATGTCTCAGGTTTTTAGAGTTTTGGGTGAACCTGCTCCCTTGAACCTGTGCATCAGATTCTATCTGGTGTTAACCCCAGACTGTGATTTTTCTTTGTTCTTTTTTTTCCGAATACTTTTTTTTTTGGGGTTTGAAACTCCTCTTACTTATCAATATAGAACTTTTTCTCATCATTTCTACGTGAGAAATATACTTCTCAGAAGTAAAACTAAGTATATTTTAGGTTTGTGTGGCTTAAGATTAGAAATAGGTTTTGTGCCCTGTACCTCAGAAACTAAAAATGGTTTTATATGTTCAGTATCCTGAGTCCACGTGCTCTTAGAGGAGTAGATGTTCTTAATATAAGGCCAAAATTAATTATAAGCACATTTGATTAACTAAAATGAAAAGAGCAGAGCTGAGAAACCACAGTAGAAAAGGACATGAATGGGCTGTTGGATTTTTTTTTTAGGTTTGAGAGACAGTGAATAATTCTAAGCATATAGCATGTTTCAGTGGAATTAAAAGCAGCATTTCCTGCCTTATTTTTCATATTTTTAGTTTTCAAATTTTAGCTCATCTCTGGAGAACTTTCTAAAATAATATATGAGGATGAACTTTTGTAGCTCCAGCATATTTGATTGCATAGGTACTTTTGGAAAAATTAGAGTCTTTAAGCAATTAAAAAAATGAAGCATTAGTTAAATTAAAAAAAAAAAAAAGAGACCATAATTCTGACTTTCTATTAGGCAATTCATTTATTTAACTAAGCAGAGAGAAATAAAATGCCCCAAAGTATGTCTTTTACAGAGGATTACTCCCACAGCGTTATTTAATTTTGTCTGTATGTATCCTACTGAAATTGCCTGTATTCTTCATTTCTTTATTCCTGTTTGTACATAAAGAATCTTATGAGCACATCAGTAATTTCCAGTCTAAACTCCCTTGAGGGGCTGTTTTTCCTACAGTTTTTTATGCAGATCTCCCAGGTGTTGCTGTTCAAAGTACAATGGCAAAACCTCGGGTTCATGGAAGGAATTATCCTGTATCAGCAAGGTGCTGCTTCTTTTTATATTGAAGAAATGCAAGGGACAATGTAAGTGAAAAGCAAGTTATTGCAAAAATGGCTTTCTGTCCCAATCCAGTTTCCTGGCTCCAGAAGTAATAGATTGGATTGGGAAAAGCAAAGTTTTTTTTGCAGCCCCAGGCCCTAATGGGTCACAGGATCTGAATGGTTTTACAGATTTGCCTTCTGGAACTTCCCTTCCTGTTTTTAGCACATCTCTTATGCTGTGTGAAAGTTCTTTATCTCTCTAGTTACAGAGAGGGGAGCAGTGGGGAGAGCATCACCTCCAGAGAATCCCCCTTTGCTTTTTCTCCTTCCAGAATTGTGAGTGGAGCTTCCCCTCTGCTTCCAGCGGAGACCATCCTCCCTCCTGGAGCAAGGCACTTGCCTCGGACTCACTTTCTCTGCTGTGTACAGGTTAGCAGCTCCAACTGGCAGAGAAATTCCCTGGCTGTTCCATGCTTGGCACGCTGTGCTTCCCAGCGCCGTCCCTCGCGTCGGGCTCCGTGTTTGGGGACGCGCCCCACTGGAGCGGGACATTTACACGGCCATTTTCCTGTCTGCCCGAGCTGCCAGGCTCCACCACAATTAAAGGCTGCATCCACAGAGTTAAGACAGCTGCCTGTCACGTCGCAAGTGTAAGTCCAGGCTTTAGATCTTCAACAGGCAGCTCAGCTGCCACTCAAACTGGCAGCTTCCCCCAGCCGCTTATGCTTTCGCAGGAATCATGCTCAGCTCTGTGGAGGGTGCGTGACGGATTGGGTTATGTAGGAAATACTGGTGGCAGCTGGAGATTAAGTATTTGGCATTCACTGGAGCAGGACTCCAAGTGAGGCAGTCATCATTAGCTGACTGTCCTGGCTGGCTGGGTCAGGAATGAGAGTTTTGACTCAAAATGCTCTTTTGATGCCAACCCAGTGAATATTATCTGTGTGACATGGAGCAGTGCCAGTGAGCAGGAGGAGATTCTTGCCCAGAGATGCTGCACAGGGCAGCCTGTGAAGTGGAGGGAACAGGAGACTCACACTCAGATCCTTCTGATGTGGCCCAGGACGGTTTTTGAAAGAAAGTTATTCCGGAGGTGTGGTGTAGGGGCACTGGGATGGGAATGAAAGCAGCAGCAAGCTTTCATCTTTATGCCACAAAGTAAAGGGCTGCTGGTCTTTGTGTTTTAATTAAAGTTACGGAAAGATGAAAAATAAAAATCTCATTAATCATAAATGGCTTTGCACCTGCTTCAACATTTCAGTTCACTTTCTACTACTCCTCTTTTAGGTTTTGATAGACTTAGAATTTTTTAACTTTGACTAAGGAACCTCTTGATCCTACCTTTCCCTTCATCCTGGCCTTCCAGGGTAAGGGGATGGGAATGGGCCAAAGGGACGTTTGAAGTCCAGTTTCTGCAGAGTATCTTGGCCAGCCAAGCCTCTCTTTGGGCGGGTGAGGCTGCTGCGCTGCTGCACACACAGAGAGCATCTCTGCCGGGGCAGTTACTGACAGCACCAGTGCCCTGTGGTGCTGTGCCTGCAGCCTCTGAGACTGAAAGTCCAAATTGTGCCCCTCCAATGGCTGTGGGTGATCCAATTTGCCTGTGGAGTGTTTGGGGGAAGAAAAGGATCAGTGGTTCAGTAAAAAACAGCTTTTCTCAGTGTAATGTAAAAACAAGAAAAGTTCACTTGTAAACTGCAAAGTGTTATATTTACATCCTCTGGCTTTTCCCTTCACACATCCCTGTAGTGTATTTGTTTCCTGTAATGTTGTGCCTGTGTCACAGATATTAAATCTTTGAAAAGGAATTGAACCTACTACACGAAGAAATATTCAGAGTCGTACTACACTTCTCAATACCGCAGGGTCTCTGTAGAGACCCTTTAATCTTTGTTAAGGTTAATAATTACATTATAATTTTTTGTAACTGTATGAGGGTTAATGAAGCAGGAATGTGGTTTATGGAGGAGTTCCTTTTACAGAATTGCTTTCAAAAATTTTTCAAGTGGAATAGTGTTCAACTACATATTTTTCAGCTCAGGAAATCTGTTTCAGTGGGAATTATATTAGATTCAGAGAAAACTTATTATTCCAATGCAACTAATGTCTTTCATTTTTAAAGTCAAAGTTTGAATATTTTATCTGTGGGATAATTATACTCTTGGTGGCTTTGCCATACTGATATCACTTAGAGCTGTCATTTAGTTAAAAAAAAGGACACTGATTAAAAAAAAAGAAAATCCTAGCTGGGACTAATCCTATAGTTTTTTCCAAATAGTAAAGTTTAGTGACTTTAGTCAAGGTGGCGGCTTTTCCAAAACAAACTGGCCCTATTTATGTATTACTGTTGCTTGAAGGTTGTGGAGAACACAGCACAAGTATTTTTAAAGTTCCTACTAAACTAGAAAGGGCACACAATAATTTCCTTTCACCTCTGGGACTTGAACACAGACGCTGTTGCGCAAAATAAGTTATGAACTCCTGCAGAAATGAGTTTCCAGAGTCCATCTGGTGCATAAAATTGTACAAGCTCACCTTCTGAAGGAGAACAGGGTGGAGATAAAGCATAGCAGGTTCCACTCCCTGATCTTTCTTAGCTGCTGTCTGCAGAGGCCTGGGAGAGCTTTAATGCTTTAAAAACCTGGCTCCTAAAAGGCAAAGCAAACCAGGGGAAGCAGTGGAAGAGCAGCAGGAAGGCTGAGGCTGCTTTCAAGCAGGGAGATTTGGTACCGTGCGTGTGAGGAACAGCCTTCTTCGTGTTGTACAGCACTCAGAACTTGGGGTTTGCTGGGGAGGGCAGCCTGGGAGACAGTGGAAATATGAAGAAAGGTGAAATCGAAAGTGATTTTGTTGTTTCCAGATAAAGCTTGTATTTAGGCCTTTGCTCTGGGGGCATGCAGGAGGGAATGGAGTGTGCTGCATCTATAAGAACCAGCAAATGACACAAATAACAATTTGCTCAGGAGTCTTCCTAACCTGGTGCCAGTTGGCAAACTGGGCTGCTGTTCAAGCATCCCTCAAGAGATTCTGGGATGAAACTGTTTTGCAAACAGTGCCTCTTCATGTGATTTCAGTGACAAGACTACAACATCTGGCTGTAGTTTTAGACTTGGAGCCCATACATTTGGCTTTGCCCTTATCCCTCCAGAAATGATTTCTCTCTTGGAGGGTTAACAGTGGCCTCTGTATAAACACTACATCCATGGTTTGTAATATCTCCTCTTAATTGCTTCTTAACAGCCTACAACAGATCCTTGGAAATCACTTAGGAGCATGTTAATTTTACGAGTTTGCTGTAAATCTCTCTATTTAATTGTCCCTGAGTTTGGTTATTTTGTTCTTGTTGTTTTCCAACTCTTTCATAAGTTTCTTAGTGTTTTTTCAGCTGGTTCTGTTCCCTCAGAACATGGGGTGCTGAGACCTTTTCCTTGCAAACCTGTGATACCAAGGGCTCTGCTTTACAGAGCTGACCCGGAACATGGACACGGGAGTTTGCATCTCACGTATACTGAGCTCCAAACCTGCTGATTCTGATGGAACAGAGATGTTTCTGTCAAAAAGACTCAGAATATACATTCTCATGTTCATGTTGAATTAGTAGTAAAACCTGAATACATTTTGGAAGTGATTTAATTATCTCAGTGTCACCATTAAGGATACTAACTGAAAGATGGGAGTAGAAATAATTGTAATTGTTCAACAGAGAGAGAAGAAAAAGGAGCAAGCACAGAAATAAAAGGCTGCAGACTGTATGGGTGGGAATGGTTCAGCTTGGGCTGACTGTGCATTGCTGAGTTTCTTCGTTTGGTTTTTCTTTTGACATTGCACTTTTCCCTGTTCCGGTTTGGATCTGAAATAGCCTTTATTGCAACTTCTTTGTGCAGTGACAGAGAATGAGAAACAGATAAAACACAATGATACAGTAAAGATAATCCCCATCGATGGATGGAGCATTAATGGACATAGAGCCCTCCTTTAATGACCAGAGTGCTTCCAGTGCCGCTGTACGCAGTGTGAAGTGCACTTCTTGTGCAGTGCGGTGTCAACTTCACTGTCAGTGGGCAGTTCCTAAAGTCTGTGCCCGGGGTATTTCCCTTGGGAGTCCGGGAGCTGGAGGTGTTCTTTGGAAGTGCAGGGACTGACTGTCCTGTGGTGATGGCTCAATGAGCCTCCAGCTGCACCACAAATTGTCACCAGGAATGGAGTAAGAGATTAAAGGGGACTCACTGAGAGAGGCAACAAAAGCAACAAACTCATCCCCACAATGGGATTTCAGTGTGTTCAGAAAATACCTGAGCTTGAGTCACAGTCAAATCAACTCGAGTATCTCAAATACCATTTGAGTCACAGTCAAAGCAATGAATAACTGGAGAAGCAGGAGACGGATTAAATAGTAATTACACTGGGGGAAAAGGTGTTCTGGTAGCAGGACTAGAAGTGACTTAAATTTTTTTTTTGATCAGTCCCAGTCGAAGTCTTTCATGACTATGCCAATGTATGGGAAATCCAGAACAAAAGCATTGCATTTAAAAGACAGACACTGCGTGTAATGGCCCATCTTTCATCAGAGGTGACTTGTCAATCATTGTGTGCATCAGACCTTATTTCCTGGGTCACCTCATTTTCTTTTTTTGTTTATGGTAGTGCAGACAGATTTTTTTCTTCGGATATTCTGTGGATTCTTCATTTGAACCTCCAACATGAACGCCATATCCCGGATTTTACCAGAAGTTTACGGTTCTGTGATCTTTACCAAGTCAAATTACGAAGCATAAAGGGCACCTGGTGTGATCCATGATGAATGAGTGGTTTGTGGCTGGCTTTGAACCCCTGGCACCACTCCCTGCGAGGAGCCCCCGCTGCCGGCCCTGGGGTTCCGAGTGTGCCCCGGGCAGAGGCTGCGGTGGATTCCTTTGGCATTTGGTGCCACAGAAGTCATTGGTAAAGGCTTCATTGATTCCAGTGGACTGAGATCAATTAGTCTTCAATTAGAACATGACCTTGATACTCTTTCTCTAATCAGCATTTCTCTGTTACATCAGTGCTGCTTGGAACTGTCCTAGCTCCAGTTTGAGTAATTTTTTTTTTTTTTCTTTATAGATCTGCATTACTGGTTTTAGATTGGATAAGGTCAATTGAAGTAAATTTCTTCCTTTGCTTTATGCTTGTACCAACACACATCTTTTACTTAATGCAACCCGTTAGATTTCTTTCTTTCTCATCTGTTAGCCACTATTTTATTACTTTTAATTTAGAAGCTCTGGATTCTACCTTCAGTAGTCTTTCAGTTTTACTGTAGATCCTGTAATAATTCTTTTTTTTTTTTAATTAAAGATATCATATAACATGTACACAGGCAAATACTCCAGTCAATTATATGAAATTTACTTATTACCTTTTGAGAAACAGAACTACACATTTCCATAAATGCCTTCAATATTCTACTTAATTGGGATGTGATCTCTGCTAAATGTGCCGGATCACTTCAGCCTGAGTGCCATTCAATGTTGCAAATTTTGTTTTCTGACTTTTAATCACTAGTGGTTATTCCCCTGATGAGCTTATTAGCCTTAAGTACAAATACTTCATCTACCCCAGTGAAGAACTAAAAGTCTGAGGAACTCCTTAAATATGCATGGACATCTAGAGTTCTTTTTTTTTTTTCCCCTATTTGCAGGAAGTAAAGTGAAGTGACACTGTCATTATATAACATCATCTTCACTGATTTTACTGTTTTAAGGTTGAAGACTCTCGTATGAAGACATATACGTAGGGATAGGCAATGTCTGTACTTTGATAAACACAGAAAATACAAGCCTTGTACATACAAGCTATCTGAAAAAAGCTCTGAATTTATCTGTTTGTTGTGGAGTTTTACTCCAAAATTATATTGACTAGTCAAACAAGAGGCACATTTCTGTACAACTTCCATCTATTTGAATTCTTTAGACTGAAACGTACTGTATTTTGTTCAGAGCTTTTTTAACAAGGACTAAGTGGAGTCCAAGGACACTTTATGAATCTATGATAACAGATAAAAATACCTAACTATGTAAGATATAAAAATGGTAAATTAGAACAGGCAAGGGTTATTTTGGTGATCATACTTTCTCTTGAAAGCCAACTGTCTGAAGCTTTGATAACGCTTTTCTATAGTTTTCTATTTGCTCTCAAATATTCATCAGTTGGGTCTCTTCTGTGTAAAGTCCGTGTGAAAATGGTTTCATCCCCTTTAGTGATGTGGCTCCTGCACGGTCAGACAAGGAAGTTTCCTTAACAGGCTTGTGAGTTTTGGTTAGTTTTTGTTTGTTTGTTTTTGTTTTCATTATCAGGGTAAGCATTATTTTCAGATTTTTATTGCTCTAACAGAGCAAAAATATCCCTGTGACCAATTTGAACCATCCTACCTCTAATGGAACACGGGGCAGGATGGAGGAACTGGGGCCTGAGACAAGAAAACAGCAGTAGGGATTTTATGAAAAGGTTTGAGTGTAACGTCACATCAATTTCTTGAGCTGTTTTTTAGCTGACAATGGGTCACTTTTTCTCTTTAGCTTCTTGAGAATTTCTAGGCAATGAAATCTCTAAGCATACTTCAAAGTTTTAGAAACAATTATTTTCCTTGCTCTTTTACTTGATTTTACACTGAGGCACAAAGGAGTAATGTGGTTTTGTCCAGTGAAAATGAGAATAGTGGTGCATTAGAAACCTGTATTCTAGCATTAAATAGATGTATAGTATGTGTATAGTGCTTATATATATATGTGTGCAGTGCTAAAAATACATTTTATTTTTCCCCAACTGTCTTGTTTTGCTGGTCGTAGCTTAAAGTTGCTTTATTTTTTTTTTTTAACCTACTTAAACTTTCCTCCAATATTTCCAAATACTATGAACCATTTGTAGCTGTCCTAATTCTGGCTCATAAGCAATGCTAAAAATTCCTCCCCCAATTGACAGCTTTCTTTGCCAGATTACAATATTCCCAGCTGATTAGTTATCTTAACCGCAGGGTTTTTTCTGAGAAATACAATTAGCAGAATTTGTTTCAAGCTCCTACAAACAGTTTGCTGTAGAATGTAATTTATTTCGTGTTTTCTGAGCAATGAATGTTATTCACATACTTTTTAAAAATCTGCTAAGAGTATGTTTTCATCCCTTTCCATTCTTTCTTCTTCCTCCCATGCCAAGAAATAAAAATTGAAATTAGGGTTTCATCTGGAACTAAGAACAGCCCTGGCATTTAGCTGAGTGGGATTCTGGATGTGCAGCAGTTGTTATTGTTAAAATAAAACTATTTATGGAAATAACACCATGTGGAGAGGTAGCTGGGAGGAGAGGGGAAGCAGGAGGATTAGGAGCTTTCAGCAGTGGGGATTTGTGTGCCTTGCAGCAGGGTGTCCGCTGCTGGGCTGAGTTTGAAGAGGTTTCAGCTCAAAGTTGAAGCTAAGGGGAATCAGAAATGAAGGTCTCGTCCTTTGCCAGCACAGCCATTTAATTTTCATTCATCAGGGAGTTCCAGCTGTAAACTCTACAGCAGAAAGCTGTTGCTTTGTCCCTGTTTATTTCTCAGCACTGATGGAAGAGGCAGACAGCAATCTTGCATGTAGCTTTTATAAAACTTTATAAAGATAAAAAGCCTATAATATATCCTTCACTTGGAGTACAGCAGCTGACACTTGCTGAATGTCTGCTGAAGTGTGATTAAATCCTTGAGAAAAAAAGAGAAAGTTACTGCAAGGAGCTGTTAAAAAGCTTGAGAAATAAATACAGGAGCCTTGATGTGTCTGGTCTATGCTGTGGGCACAAGAGGGTGGTGGGAGGCAGCACAGCAGATCTGAGAGGAAGAGGGAGGATGCAAGAAGGGAATAACGCTGGTCCCAGATGTCCCACTGTCATGGTCTGCTTGTTCTGCAAAGGATTTTTGGAAGTTGAACAAAAATTTGAAGAAGTGATAACAAAACCTCCCTGTCCCAATGTGCATTAAATACATCCCACATATTTGTGAGTTGGAGACAGGGAGTACTGTGGTAGAAAAAGATGGTGATAGGATTTTTGTCACTTGAAATTAGGAAGTCTACTTCTGTTTATACCTAATTGTTCTAGTTTCATTAAATAGTGAGAAGGCTGAAGTGCTACACAGGCACTTCAGAAAATACCATAGGTTTCTCTCTTAGCTGCCTAGAAAATCTATTTGCTTTTTTTCAAGTAACTGCTATTAAAATTAAAGAATCTGAATCTATTGTTATTATAAAATTTCTATTTTACAAATCTCTTCTACAGATTCACTGAATTTAAAGACATTAAATGAGAAGCTGGACTGGGTGTTTATAAGACATAGGTAGAATTTTCATAGAATAAATACATTTCAGTTGTGCACATTCAACCATTAATAATAATTTTCACATTTAGCAGTTAGTGGAAGGCAATGTGGCTGTTAAAACTCAAGATAATACTTATTTTTGGTTAAATGGTTATTTTCAAACTGAAGCCACAGGAGATTGCAGCCTGCTTCTCGCTTTGTTTCTTTCTTTTCTTGCACATTGTTTGCTTTTAAAAAGAAATAAAAGACTAAAGAGATTTACATTGGCCAGAGTTTAATTTGTATTGACATTTGTATCTTACCTCTGAGGTTTGGAAAAAAATGGAATCCAATTAGGTCAGACACATACAAACGAGAAGATATTGCTTAGAGTTGCATGAGCACTGAAACACCTAAATCCAACTTAAACAAAACCGAGCTGGAAACTCAACCCAGCCTATGAAACATGGACTTTAGGGCTGCAAAATCTGTGGTTTAGTGAGTATTTATTGAAATCACAAAGCTCTGGGTTGGAGTGATAAAATTCAGAATACCAAATTAATTTTAGTAATAATCTCATTGGCAATATTTTTATGGGAGAAAAATATCAGTAGATCTGCCATCCTCTAGATGGTAAGGAACACGAAAACTGATCTGATTCGCAATAGTAGTGCTGCAGGTTTTGGTCATCCCACACAGTTCAGAGCATCATGTGACCACAGGCATTTCATATTAGGAAATAAACGTGGCTTTACGGGTTTATAACTTGTATATAGCACTAGCACACCGTGTAAGGGACTCATAAGAGCATACACTGAATTACTCTCCTGTTCTAAATTTATGTATTTTTAGAGGAGATGCATAAACATCCCAGCATTTCCTACTATCTACCAATTTGTGATGTATGTTCTCAAAAGCTTTTCTTGATAACATGCTTCGTGTATTGATTACTGAAACATTCTTTCCACAATTGCCTAATGTTGACCAAAGGAAAAAAACAGTTGAATTTTCAGTCACAGGGAGAAATTTTGAACTCTGTGTTTTGTTAACTGTACATTTCCACCCAGAGTCTTTTATTCCCAAGATCGTGTTTGTACCAAGAGGGATAAATGCTCTTCTGTTTGAACATTAATACTTACGTGATACTTGGTGTTAAAATCAGAGAGCTGCATCTTACAAATTCTGTCACAATGGAGTTGCTGATCACGTAATCACTGCTGTTATTTTTGATTAGCCAGCGATCACAGTGATGCTTTGTGGAGCAGGGAAGTCATCCCTACCCAAAGAAGCCTTGGACCTCAGTCAGAGGAGATGCTAAAATCACCCTGTACGTCCTGTCATTGAAATGCATACCCTGAGCATTATCTGCTGACCCTGGTGGCTGCGGGTATTTTAAAATCCCTAATAAAAGGCTGGATGTGGTGATAGGAGCTCTTGGCTGATGGGGAGTTACCTGACCCTTTTAAGGCAGGCTGCACTGCCTCTGTGCACCAGCTTTAAGTAGAATGATGAAGCTGGGTATTTTGTTGGGGAGACTTTTATGAGACAAAAGGGATGCTTAAAGAGATCCTTTTAAATAACTTGGTTTTCTCTAATAGGAAGTAGTTTGAAACAAATTCCTTACATTTCAGTATTAATGACCCTAAAAGTCAAATTGCTTCCTTTTTTTTTTTTTTTTTTGAGCATCAGTACAATCAAGAGCATATCCAAAACTGCACAGATCTGCAGTTTCCTGTAGAACCAGGGAAAAAACTGGATGTAAAGCTGCATAATGTGTGAGAATTGGCCCTCTCCCTGCTCTCAGTGATGTTTGAGAATAATAAAACGTGGCAGTATGACAGATACCTTTTGGGAGCACTTAGAGCTTTAAATGGACTCTCTGTGTTACAAATCTAAATTGCAGAGTTACTATCATAAAACACACCAAATAGATTTACATTTAAATTGTAACAGAACGAGGGAGATAATGTCACAACGAGGCAACAAAATGGGAAAGCAAATCCCGATATATGTCAGCTCCTTATTTTACTCTCCAGTTCATTGGGAAGTTAGGAACTTTTGAAATTTGAGTCACTTCTTGCCAAGAAATAAATATATAAAATTGTTCCTCTGAAGCTTTTCAGCCTCATGCACAAACCCTCTTCAGTGAAAGCACGGACCAGGGTGAGGGCTTAGGACAGATCCTGGTGGCTCACTGCAGCGACAGCTCCTGTCTCCCAAAGCTCTTCCCTCATCTCTTTCTCTCCACATGGTTCAGACTCTTTACTTTTTGTAGTTTTTCTAATATTAAATTTAAATTTTTTGAGGTTGTTGTTGTTGTTGTTGTTTTTGGTTTTTTGTTTTGTTGGTTTTTGGGTTTTTTTTAAATTTTTAGTCCACAGTGATACAGTTTTTCCTCTCTTCCTTTACTTACTTTTTTTTTCCCCATCTATGGCCCTCACACAATCTTTCTCTGTTGTTCTCTCCCTCTGGATTTTATTTCTTCAGATGTTAGGAATGATCTAATTGCAGCCTGGCTCCTTGAGACTGTTGGTGCATTAGTGTAAAAGTGGAAACAACTGGTTTTTGAGAATATGGGGTAGAACGTATCTCTCTTTTCCTCTGGTCCATAAAACCACTGTAGATTTACTCAACTAATAATGATTTTTCTGCAGCCTATCAGTGTGATGTGGAATAAATATTCAGAAGTATCAGTGGAGCTTTTTTTTGACAGTTACTCGATGAGTTTGACTCAGAAGTGCTTTGTGAGGACGACTCTTCTCTTGAATCATAAACAACTTGGGTATTAGTCAAACTTGTGCAGTTAAATTCTGCTTTAGCATAAAAGCATGGCCTTTCTCCACTTGAACAATCATTTTTTCCACTGCCTAAATCTGGAGTTTTCAAGGTCTGGGTAATTCACTTAAAAAACTTTCTAGGTATCTTGTGATTTATGAATGGACAGAATGGTGCTTTTAATAGAAGGGCTTTTTTCTTACAAAGAAAACAAAGTAGATGTTGAAAAGGGGACTTGCCTGTAACAGTAGGTTCTGTGACTTGCATAAAATGTATTTGTCTTTATAATGACATTGATTTTTATAGCTCCTGTAACTACAAAAATAATTAAGAGCATTTCACTGAGCTAAAGAGGGATGTTTCATATTGACTTGAGAGTTAATTTAAATTACAAATGAAATACAGGAGAAGTGCCCTAAAAACTGATGTGTACATTTTCGTAGCACGCTGAACAGATAGCAATTAGTGATAAGTGATTTGCCTCAAAGTTGCTTTGAATAGCAGATGACGCAGAGCTCGATACAGAGCAAATAAGCTCAGGCTCACTGGAGAGAAGACAGAGGAGTTAATCTCCCCTCCAGGGCAATAATGTTCCAGGTGATATACTTACAATGGATTTTGTCACATTGTGTTTTAATGCTCCCAAACAATGGGTTTTCACCTTTTATTTCCTTAGGATATTCTCTCACAAATGGTTTATTTAGCAAGGTTTGGCTTCTTCTCTTTCCAAATGAATCAATAGCATCAATTAGGATTGATAGGGAAGGTCAAATTTGGTCTTGCACCGGAAGGATTCGTAACCAGAGGTGGTCATGGCATGAATGTACATGATTGTCTTGTCATGCTGTCGGAGTGGAGCATGGATTGTATCAGGAATGGAGTGTCCAGCAGGACCAGGGCAGTGACTGCCCCCTGTGCTGGGCACCACACTTTGAGTCCTAGGGTCGGTTTTGGTTCCTCATGACAAGACAACTATTGAAGGGCTGGAGTGTGTCCAGGGAAGGGAACAGAGCTGGGGAAGGGTCTGCAGACCCAGGAGCAGCTGAGGGAGCTGGGAGGGCTCAGCCTGGAGAAAAGGAGGCTCAGGGGGACCTTCTCACTCTCAACAACTCCCTGACAGGAGGTTGCAGCCAGGTGGGGTCAGTCTCTTCTCCTGGGTGACAAGCAATAGCAAAAGAAGAAACAGCCTTAGCTTGCACCGTGGGAGGTTTAGATTCGATATAAGTGAGAATTTCTTCGCTGACCTGGTGAATTTCTTCAAGCCCTGGCACAGCTGCCCAGGGAAGTGGCAGACTCCCCGTCCCTGGAGGGATTTAAAAGACGTGTAGATGTGGCACTTGAGGGCAAGGTTCAGTGGTGGCCTTGCCAGTGCAGGGTTACTGGTTGGATTTGATGATCTTAGGGGTTTTTTCCAACCTTAATTATTCTGTAAGAATTAAAAATAATTGCTGCATCTGGAGACAGCTAAAAAACACATTACACAGAAAATGTGTGCGAAAGCCAGTAACTGACATGGAAGTCAGCCCATCTGAGTTGGAGACTCGTAAGAAAGTGTCATCTCTTGACAACTGTTTATGGGTGAAATAAGTAATTTTCTAATTGATAGTTTGGGAACATTGTAATGAAGTTTCAGCTATTTTGCTTCTACCATTATGCACAAAGGAGTGAAGTTATTTCTGATTGTAGATGTTTTTTATATTCTGTCAAATTTACCACTCTTAGTGACGACAACTTTGCAATCTTTTAGGGATTCATGATGCCAAAACGTATTATAAATGTTACTGAGCAGCCTGTCTCAATTATATTTTGTGGCAGAGAATTATTTCATATACATTAAGGTTTTTTCCACTGCTTGGGTTTGAATCTATTTTATTTCATACTCTTCTGCTCTTTCTGAATCTTGGTTTCGGTTTCAATTATTTGATTTTCTCCCTGGACACTTTGTAGTACAATTTGACATTGCCTCACAGAAATACATTTGAAGGCAGATGTTTTTCTTTTTTTCTGCATTCTAGTTTGGCAGAACTGGGCAGAACAGAACTGCTGTGTGTCTGTATTTCCCGCATGTGTTTACTTTCCTGATGAATATCTTTTCTGGCTGAACTGGAAAATTTCAGGACAGACATTCTGTAGCTTTGCCATAGCTAGTGCTTTGGTTAGACTGGAAAAAATCCAGGCCTGCTCTTGAGCCACAGTGGGTCAACAGATCAGCACTTGTGCTCCACAGTAAGCTCAAACAAGTAGGAGACACTGATTATGGGATATGCAGGTGTGTGTGCGTTTCTGCTTAGGTACTCCAGGATAGGAATATGTGAGTCTTAATGACACAGTAAAAATAAAAAATAGCTGGGGGCCTTAAAGGATTATTTTCTGCCAAGTCTGTCCTCAAAGCAACTTTTATTCAGCACATGATTTATATGTCTGATTTCTTCCACAGAGAGAAACTGAGGGTGGTGGAGATTTGGCAAGTCAGCTAAAGCTCTGTGGGAAATAGGGGTGACTCTGTGGGTCCCCTGAAATTACTGGCTGCCTCCCAGGGGGGCAGATGCTTCCCCGTGCTCTGCTGGCACAGCGCTGGCCCGGCAGGCAGCCCCGTGTTCCTGCTTCATCGATCCTCCTGGGATCAATGGGGAAGTGCTGTGCGAAAATTAACGGCAAGCTTTGGTCCTCACACTGAATGGCTACTCTGGAAAAAGCTTAAAAGAGGCGGAAACACGGAGTGTGGCTTTCTTGCAGAGCACATCCTACTACAGAAGGTGTTACAGGAGGCTGACTAGTTACTTTTGCCGGTGCCAGCTCAGGTGCAAGGCAGCAGGACAGGTTGGAGCAATTAAAAAGCCACTCCACTCCCTCCTAGGCCTTCCCAGGGTGTTTGCTGAATGCCAGGTGCAGGCTGCCTCGCTGGAACAGGAATTGCTTGCGCTGATTTTGATGATGTTGGGCTTCATTTCAAAAGCTCGAGAAGTTGTTCTGGTATGGAAGTTGAATAAAAGGACTTCAGAATTAAAAAGCAGAATCCATGCAGAACTCCAGGAGTAAACTGGCAATCAGAAAAGTACTGGCACCTGTCCATGTTCTGTAGTCTTATTGGAATAAATGCAAATCATCTTTGGGCTGAAAGTAGCACATGTGAAAGCTTTTAATTTTGTTAAAATGATTTACCCATAATTATCTTGTTGTTAATATGTAGAAGTAGACTACTGAAAGACATCGAATAGTCACAGTAATTTACCATTAATCAAGGAAAAAAAAAACCCTCAGAAGACAGGTTAAAATCACATTACTGCAAAAACAATTTGCATCTTCCATGAGTAATTTGCTGTGTAAAATTCAAAACAGAAATAACAGCAGTGTGTGACTCTTTATTGACGAGGTTTGTCTGCAGGTGTCTCTTAGAGTAATAAGAAGCCACGTAGATACTTGGCAAGAAAACATCTTTCGCTATACTTTTAGTGTACAAGTTGCTTTTTTTTTTTACTTTTTTTTACTTTTTTTCCTACTTTCTGTAGCTCTGGCTAGTCTCATCTTGGTCCATGCTCTGCATGGAGCTGCTCACTGGGAGAGATATGGTGCTGATCCTTCAAGTGCTGTGTTTGTTGTACTGTGTTTACTCAGGCTAACCTTGGGGTTTGAGCTGTAATTATTACACAGAAGGATGAAAATTTGCAAGGAACGGTGACTTTATTCTGATGAGCACACTTGTGTAAATATTCCTATTCTGTTTATTCTTGTTTTGTGCTTTACTAACAAACAAGACAAAGAGCAACCTTAGTAACTCCTACAGCTAAAATTATAGCAAACATACTAGGTTGCTTAGAAAACGTAAAACTTCAGATTTTCTGGTTTTAAAATGCAGAAATCTTTCCCATTGATGGTGTAAAGATATCTTTACCTGCCCCTTTACATCTCTGTTACTACAAATGATGGTTGATACTCACCATACGAGTGAATCCCTTGGAAGTGACTTAGTGAAGGCAGATGTTCTTCAAGTTTGTCATGTGCCTAAATAGGTTTTTGGTCAGGTTGTATGTGGGAAAGAAGTGCAAATTATTTAGGGAAATTTAACCGCCATGGTGGTTCTAGCACTGCTGCAAGACTGAGTGCCCACCGCTAAGGGGAAGGTGCTCCCAGAGCACCTCAGCACTGCAGGCTGAGCCACTTCCATCATTAAAGTGTGAAGGTGCAGGCACCTAAATCATTCTGGTGCTCCTGAGGGCATTGCTGTAGAAGCTGTTGTAACTTCAGGTAGCCCCTGCTCATTTCCCTCAAATCTGTGTGTGGCTGTGAAGGTTTGATCCCTGCACGAAGCTGACAAGTGGTGAGAGTTTCCAGAGTCCCGGTCTGTTTCTGTGTGGTTTATCTTGCCAAGGGAGCAGCAAAAGAACAATTAATCTGCTCAGTCAGACAGATTTTGCAGGTAGGATTTGGTTATTGGAGCAAATTTTGTTCGGTGATTTCTCCTTTGCAGTTTCTCAAATCCTCCCATGTTTCTCATTGTAGCGTTTTCAAAACAAAAGCAGAAACATGTTTTTGCATCTGATAATGTGGAGAAATGTTTCATGAATTATAAATGAATGCCAGTGATGTATGAATGTGCATGCTAAACTGATGGAAGATTTGAAATATGCAACATGTTAGCATATAACTTCACTCAGTTTTCAATTTTTGAGTTTCACATTAGGGAGTCACAGTAGTACTTCAAAACCAATTTAAAAATACTGTCATTAAGTTATGTTTTTATTCACTATCAGTATATGGGAGCTGCCATGTACCATATCCTAATATGGGATTTCAAAATCTGACCTTCTGCTCTTTCATCTGGAATTTTACATAAATTTTCTTGTTGAAAATTTTCAGTTAGGTTTTTAAAAAATCCTTAGATTTTACTGTGTGCCTAAAGGTACACCATTGAAAAAGTAATTGCTGGCAGCCCTTTGGAAAGTGTTTTATTTCTGTTATATACCACTTAATTAGGGAGGGGCAAGATATATCGCACACAGCAAACACAAGGTGACACCCGGAGCGTGGTTATCAAAAGAGAGTTACAATGCAAAGCTTCTTGCCAGCTCAATAATGGGCTCACATTTCTTCTCTCACACAGCTTTGTGTGTTTTCTTTCCTGTCCATCAAAATGAAACATTCTGAAGCTTGAGGATTTTATTAATCAAGTAAGCTCATCCAAATTAGTTTCATTTACTTGAAAAGCTCTGTCAAGACACACGAATCCACGTGTTTTTTACCAGGAGCAGAGAATCTAGGCTTAAATAAAAACTGCAACGCCTAAGTCTGGCTACTCCTTTTAAAGAGTAGAACAGAAACCTAGGTTTCTCTCTGTGGTTGCTGAATGATGTAAAGCCAGACAGGTAACATGCTCCACAGTCAAAGGAACAGAAACTTCCTGGTTATTTATGCTGTTCTTTTGCTTTCACCCTACCAGCTGTAATTTTTTCCACCAGATTGGCATATTTCACCTTATAAAAATAAACTTTGAACTCATGGGTTCCTTGTATCACAGCAGGGCATAGGAAGGCTCAGAGGGATGCAATTAATCCAAATGCTTGGAAACAGCATGCTCCCCAATCACAATAACATTCAAGATAATCTATTTAATCTAATTTGCTTCAACTGTTTTGAAAGATAAAGTTGATTGCGAGAGCAGCTGGACCTTGAACTTCTGTTCTTCAGATATTTTTGAGGATTTATTGTAGAAAACAAAGGAATGAAAGTATAAAGCTGGTATGCAGTTCAGTCTTGGGGAAAAATATACATCAAGACTGAAAGCATTCAAGGTATATTGTACTTTATATTCAAAATATTTTATTGGCAGGCATTGACTTGTGTTGCTTCTGCAGTTGACCATTCTAAGCAAACACAGATCAAAACTACTCTTAACCACTTTATAATTATTTTATTATTTATTGTGCCACAGGGATGTTTCATTTAAAATTTATGTTTCAGTTTGGCTTTAGATTTGGGTGGAGAAGAGGCCACAAGGGCAGGGTGAAATTTGAAGTTTGAATTGTGGGTTTGAAAATGGATTGGTGTGGTGATGATCATTTTATGCTGGCATTAAGTGTTTAGGAGCATCAGGGCTGTGGATCAATTTGACTGGCTTTGAGGCATTTTCATTTTCACAAATGCAATTAGCGTCAAACTACTTACTGCCTTCTGTTGGACTCTGAATAATATTTTTATGTGAATTAGTGAATCAGTTCTTCTATTTTTCATACTGTTACACTAAAAAAAAAAATAGAAATGCATTACATGTTTTTAAGAGCAGTCTTCCAGGAGAGAAGTCCAGTCCAATTCTCCATTTTCAAAATATCTGGAATAATGCCTCAAATATCAGCCCAAATGAGGTATATCAAAGTAGGCAGATTTCTCCTTCCCTCAGATACTGTTCTTGCTCTCTTTTACTGTCCCATCTTTAGTGCCACAATTATCTGATTTAAGGTATGGCTCTAGATGTGTTTTTATTTCTCTTCACCATTCTTTTTGGTTTTGTTCTTTATTGTCAATAAAATTGTATCATTTTGTCCAAGCTGGAAAAGTTACTCCCTTCAAAGCACTGCACCTGCGGGTTCATTTTATTGAAAGGCATTTTTAGATGTCGACAGTAAAACTTAACAATTCTTTTGATAGAAATTGATGTGGAAAACCATCACAAAGAAAAGGAAAACAACAACAGGGAGTAAAAAAAGGAGCAGAGGAAAAGAGGGTTTTTTCATAAACTCTACCCTGTTCTAAAACACTGACCTGTATTAAAAGTAGAAAGACATTTTAGATCTTATACTCGGCTTTTCACAGCTATTTTGTTCACAACATTTGATAGATTGCAACAAATAGAAAGAAAATATTTTGACAAGTTTAAAAGTGAGAGTATTTTAAGTGTCAGGAAGACATTCCCTGATCACATAGGGAACTTGGAGCAATCAGGTCCTGTGGCAGGGGTTTGGAATGAGATTATTTTTAAAGTCCCTTCCAACGCAAACCCTTCTGTGAGTCTTTGAATGTTCTGAGTCTGTTAGTGTTTTAACGGAGTATAAATTCAATCCAATTCACTGTTCTCACTAAACTCAAAGGGAACGCAGTTGAATTTATTGTGGAATTATGGAATTTACACCAATATTTTACTACAGTAGGTGTTTGGCCTTCAGTAACACCTACTCTGACTAAATAAAGGGCTGCAGGTAAGCTTATACCACTTCTTTTTTGTCTGGATTTGTTGTTTGTTTGTTTACTTTTCAGTTTGTGAGCATTATCAGCAATTTTAAGTGATTTAATGTCCATGGACCAAGAACTTGTTGTTCCTGCCATGGTAATGGTGAGTCAGTGGGTTTTTAAAGCTGAGCTCTTAAAACTGACCTTTAAATCAGGAAGCAGCTACTGTGAAAAAATGTGGCCCTAGGGTGACCTGCTTCTCCAAGACTATGGAACTTCAGCTGTCATAACTGTATTTATAGTTATTGGTAACTTAATATAGGAAATGATTCACTTATTAAATCTATTAAGTCATTTTGTTGTGAGCTGCTGGCTAGCAGGGTTGTTGGCAGTAAAAGGTGTCTATTCCCTTGCTTTAGTAATGAAAGTAAAAAGGAATTTGCCAAAAGCCATTTTCTTTCTCTGTCCTTTGTCAACATCTTTCTCTGGAGCGTTTTTGCCTTCTCAAAGCAGATCTTTCTGTGGAGCACTGAAAGTGAGAGGTTGGAATTCTGACCCTCAGAGGCATAGGCAGTTTAGGATGTACATGTGGCACAGCAAAATGCACCAAAGAATCTTCAGGTTTTGTAGACCTTTTTGTTCATATGACTGTTTCCTTGACTTTGGCCATGATTCAGCCAAATGACTTTAGAAATGGTGTTTATTGTGTGGGTTTCCTACCTCAGATCAGCACAAGTGCTGCCTTTATTGCCTGGGAGAGAGCTGTGCTTTTGATGAGCACCCACCTGCCGAGCTGCCAGAGCCCAGCAGGACACAGCCTTTACTCTGCAGCTCCGTGAGCTTCCACACAAATCCACCAGACTGAATTCCAAGCTGGACTCCACTCTGATTACTTGTGACTGAAATCCCTTCTCAAAACAAAGACTGGCCTACCAAGGACCATTTCCACTTATCTGCTGTTTGTTCCTACCTTTCCGGGAAAGCTCTGGGGTGTAACGGCTCAAAGTCAGGGGAGGCTGCCTGCACCCTCGCACAGAACAACAGCTCTCATCTCTGCTCAGTAAATAAAAGGGTTTTCTGGAAAGAAGGATCATGAACCAAAATGCTCACGCCTGGTACTCTTTGGCAATGTTCTTCCTGAGATGAGAGAGGCGAAGGAGAGCTTGCAGGAAAAGAAATCGCTGGGCATCTCAACTGTTTTTACCTGCACTTTTCCTGCTGGCCATGGGTGTCTTTCTGGCAATGGTTGACAAGCAGTAGAGGCTGTGGGGTGAAGGAGGGATCTGATTTAACTTCATGCCAGGATGCTTAATTGGTGTGGTAAGTGCTAAAATTTTCGGCCAGACCCCTTGCCAGGCTGACTGATCTCACTGGGCTGCAGCTTTTCCTGCCACAGCCCTTTTACAGGCCGTGGGACGTGCAGAAGGTGTCTGATTTGCTGCTCCATCCAGGGAGACCTTATGGTGAAGGGTTCGGGGGAGCTCGGGGATGTCAGAGAGCTGCTGCTTGCTTGCCACTGCTCTCCACGTTTTCCTCTTGATGAGGGGGTGTAAAAGGCCTCATAAAACATTTGGTATTTGCAAATGAACAAACAGGTGAATTATCAAGAACTATCGGTTCAGGAAGAAAAAGATGTCAAGTGTCTTATCTTTCCTGGAGACATATGCTATGGCCAGATAAGCAGTTCATCTTCTCAGGTATGTTCCATTAAGTATATTACCCAATCAGCTAGGATATATAAGACATATTGCAACTCTAATCTCCCCAGGCAAGTAGTATTCAATTATCCTTACCATTTTCAAGAGAGAAATATCCTGAGCATTTAGAGTGCTTGTATTTTTGGCACTCAGTCGTGTTATGTGAAGGCTAATAAAGAACATTCCAACTAAAAAGGCATAAGACAGGCAGATGAAATATTGAAGAAAACAGTATTATATAAGTCCTGAGGTTCAAATGTTCACCATCCCTCACAATGGTTTCCTGACATCTTATCTAATGTTTTGAAATTGGGTCAAGGATGAGAATGACTGAGAATTGCCATCCACTACGCCTACGGTGTGTGTTTTGTGTATATAGTTATAATTAAAAGAGAAATTCTGTTGAATACTTTGTTTGCAAATGCCCTTTCTGTTTTAGAAGTGTTTTTCCTGTTTTTTGTTGTTGTGCTATGTAAATTGCTTTTTGAATAGAATACTGTTCAGACAGACCAATTTTCCTGTTGCTCTTCCAAGCAAGCATTAGAGATGTCAGAAGTCACAGCTCCTGCGAGTGCTCTTGAAAGGGATGTCTCCTCTTCCATGTGAGATGTAGCAAGTGGCAGATAAGTTCAGTCACAGCTTTATAATTTGGTAGTTGACAAGAATCCAACACGATTTCTTTGGAGGGTTATGGGAAAAGCTCTGCTTTGTATCTCTTCCTGGGAGGACTCGCAGCAGAGGTTGCTGTGGAGATTGTTTGCTGCCTTCCCAGACCAAACCCTGCTCTCAGTTATTTCTCTTCTGCTGAGCTTTAAATATATTGCAGAAATTCTAGTGTCAGTTATATGAGCTAAGCTAAATATCAGGAAATTTCAGTCTATGAAATATGTCCAGTGTTTCAGAGGGAAAGAGATTAGAAGGAAAAGATATTCTTTGCCTGATTATTACATACAAATGGTACAGCCTTTCTTGGGATGTGTTCTAAAGGCTCTGCGAAGCAAGGAAGCATTTCCCAAATTCCTTTATCCTTCCATTTCTTGAGTGACCCATAAGCTTCTTAATTTAAACATTAAAAGATGTTGTTAAGAGTATACATATTCTCTTCTTGCTCCTGCCCATGATGTACATCTGTATCTGTATTCTTCATACCTGTATTTTGCCAAGGCATAAATATCTAAAAATAATTCATATTAACTAGCTTTTTTTTTCCTACGTTTTTGCACCTACTTCCTTTAAAGGTCCCTTGCGTTTTCCACAGGGCATGTTCCCCACACCCATGAAAACGGTGCAATGTTATTTTCTCCTCTCTTTGATTTGTTTCCGATTCTGTCACGAGCACAGGACAGATTCTTCCAAATCTGCCCTCCTCTAAAGTCTTTATTTATATATAAGCACAGTCTCAGGTGTCAAAGGGAAGGTCCCCTGCTAGATGGATTCTTCACCAAAATTGGTGTTATTAATCTGCTTATTAGACAGGCAGATTTGGCCTAGAGATATTTTACCTTCCCATACTTTCAGTGTTACTAGTCAGAGCTGAAACCTGGCAAAAGCAACAAACCTTTAATTAGCCCTTTGTGATCTGGAAGTGAGCAATGCACAAGACATAAGAAGTTTTTTGGACAAGAATTTCAATAGTTGAAGGTCAGAGAGAAAGTGAGATCTGTGGATGTGTTTCAGAGTACTTTTGCCCAAATTGAGCCTAAACTCTTGAAATACCTGGTATAACATTTATTTACAGAAGAACTAAATTTATTCAGTTAAGCAGATAAATAGTAAAGATATGCACTTACTGATGGGAAGAAATACGTGAACTTGAGCTGAAATTGGAAGCTGACATTGATGCCTTTCCCTGGGCTTAGAATTAAAAGCCAAACGCGGTTAGAGGGGAAAAAGGGTTTTATCTCAGTATTTATTTAAGGATCCTCTGGTGCACCACATCCAGGTAGAAAGCACCCCCGAATGCCCACCGAAAGTGCACACCTGAAAGATGCACACCAGGATGCCCACCCCAAGATGCCCACCACAAGATGCACACCAGGATATCTATCAAAGATTCCCCAATGAGAGGCTCAAGAGAAGCCCCCGTCCTGAGGAATGTTCCCCCTGGATGGGCCTATCTTGGTTTACAGAATGTGTTCTGGAGAGGACCTTGGTGTCTGCGGCTTTCTGACCCAACTTTGGGGTTTTCAAGGTGTTTAGTCTCGTAGCTTAACGGAACTTTGGGTCTAAGCTAGCTATCAGACTTGGGGAATTACAAGTATGTGGGCTAAAAGCACTAAGGATACATGCAAAGCTGTGTAAAAGGGTATGTGGAGTGGTATATGAGAAAGCAAAAAATCATCATGGCATCAACATCAGAGGACTGATATTCCCTGCATCACTCTGTGCCCTGTAGTTGTTTTCTACCCAGTTTATATTGTTCTCATAGCACTTCAAACCTAATCAAGTGGAATACATCTATTTCCCCGCACCCTGTCTGGAGAACAAGGCTGTTTGTAAATTAAGGTTTTTGGAACCTGGCTTTTCCTCTCGCTTATAATTGTTTAGCACAAAACCAAAATGAAAGAAAATCCCCTAATGTGGTAAATAGGACTTATTACTTAGTGACAGTGCTTTCCATTTCCAACCTCGGGTTCCCAGTGGGTCCCACATTTGCCTCTCCAGCTAACCTTGCAATGAAATGTTCATCTCTTTCTGAGAGAAATGGCTTTTCAGAAGATAAGCAGTTCAGACAGAATTAATAAAAGCCTTGGTTACAGCACTTACCTTCTGGTGGCCACTTGGGAAATGCTGCCTTCTTTTACATCACTTCTTGCCTGTATTATGCAGGAGAGAAAAGTGTTTGGCTGGCTGTCCCCATAGCTTTTGCAGTCTAATTCAGGCCAGTCACAGATGCTTAGGTCATGCTTCATGTTTCCCTCTGAATTCCAATTTTTAGAAAAGTTCAATACTCCCAGCAGATCTCGTTAACTGGGGAGTGAACTCTGACCCATTTTCATGATCTTCCTCATCCCTTCGTCTTTATTTCTCTTGTTCTCCCTGAATGGTTTGCAGCAGCCCAAGGGTCAGGATTTTGCAAACAGACGGTTTATAAATAAGCACCGTGTGCTAACGAAACATGCTGCACAAAAATCATTCCATGTTCTTGTAGTAGTAAAATGTGAGACCAAGAAATGTGGCGTTCGTGTTAAAGTCTCCTCATTTCTGAGAGGGTTTTAGTGGTAGAATCTGTTACATCACTTGTGTTGCTGCTGTTGTTCAAGTACGAGAACTGCTGAAGGTGCAGTGAGATTATTTAAAGCAAACAGATCTGAACTGGTTCTATCACAAAGCCAAAAAACTTCAATTAAGCTTTCAAAACCAGATTTCATTCTTTGTTCACTGAATAACAGCTGTAATGATGAATCTGTGAGGCGGAAACGTTATGGAAAAATAAAGGTGCTTTTCTCCTAATTATTTCCCACTACATTTCTATTCTATCTTTAGCATAAGCAGAGTAGAATAAACACTGTTTTGCATTGTTTGCCCTACGGCTTTACTGACCAGAGAATATTTCAGATAACCTCTATACAACATCTCCTGCCTAAGCAGCAGTTCGTACATTTATTAAGTGATTCCTGGTACTGAACTAAAAGTCCAGCTGTTAATAGGACAGTCAAATTTAAAAGACTGCACAATTTCCACTAAAATCCGTGTATCCCACAGTTCAGTGCTTTGTAGTGTAAGGAATACTCCAGTCAGGAGGAGTTAAGCCAGAAAAGGTAATTCCAGGAGGCCGACACGAGCTGGCAGCTGAAGGACTCCAAACCCTCTGCTGCGAGACTTGGTTGCTCTATCAAAAGTATCTGCCTGTCACTTTCTCCGTTAATTATTGTGGTTGCAACGGCAGAAATGGATATTTTTGAAGGAATAATATCCCTTGATCACCTGCAGCGCAGGTCTGGGGTTGTCTTTTACTGCCTGTGTAAAACCTCACTGTAATTGGTTGTGACTAAATCTCCCATGACAAGATTTTGAAATTATTTTTCATCTTGGCGTTTCAGATGCGCACGGTGTGTGCCAGATTTTCAAGTCTCAGCTCAAAAATTTTCTGAGGATGGCATAAAGGGTCACTAATGACATTTTTAGATATGTCATTAAAGATAAAAATTTTCTTGGCCTAATGAATATTTAACCAGAAGTTCATTAATACTTTTTATTGTTCGCCAAAGTTGATTGTTCATCATCAAAGTAGTTTATAAGAATAAATTTTATACAGAATCTAGGATGCTAAACTCTAGAACCTTTTTTTTATCGATCACAGAATTTAGGTAATATTCGTGTATGATTTAAGGACTCCTGAGATGAAGGGAACAATATTGTAGTTTCTTGCTCTATATAGCTTCATACCAACAGCTGTCTTTCATTTTTTAGTGCCTGAAAATCATCTTAATCTAATCCAGAATAAATACATTTAACAGCAAGGCAGAATAAGAGAATTCAAAAGTGTGACATATGCAAAGACATTTACGCTGTGTGGAGTTTTCATAGGTACTCCACAAGTGGAGGCTCTCTAACTTTCTGATGAGGTTTCTGAGGTTCAGGAAATGCTGTTTTAAGGCGTAATGAGGAATACTGAGGAATAAAATTTGTTCTTTTCTCCTTTCCTCTTCGAACAGCACTTTTAATGATATATAAAATCAGCAAGCCTTTAGAAAATCTCCTTTGCTTTTTAGAGAAATAGAAAATCTTAACCTAAAGAATTCTGTGGAAATATTGCCTGGGGATATCGAATTTATTCTGCATTTTAATGAAATCACAAATGAGTCAATTTAAAAGTAGTATACTATAAACTATGCTTCCTTCCTACATCTGTTCATAAACATAGAGGGATGTATACCTAGGGGAAGCTTGCTTCCCCTTACATGCAAGGAGGAAAAATTCTAACTAGGAATACAAATTTTTCCTCATTCCCTGTGGGTAGACATCACAGAAGGCAACCTAGTTAAGTTTCATTTGAGAGGCAGAGCTCCTCGTGGGTGCTCGTTGTTAATCAGGTTTGGTGGAGACAGAAGCGTGGCACTCTGGATCTGCAGTGTTGCAATTTGCATCGAGCCAGTCGAGCAGAACTCCTGCCTAACAAACCGTACAAACCANAAAAACCAAAAAAAAACAAAAAAAGACTAAGAAAAGTCTTATTTACTAACAACTTGTTTTGCAGAAAGTTTCCTGGATTCTATAGCAAAGAGCACCTCTCTTAAAAAGGCCAAAACAAACTTTGAGGACATGTTTAGTAATTCCATATAATCAAAATACTTACATATAATCTCTATGTCTTCTAAATGGACATTTTTAGAAATTAGAACTGACATGTGCAGGCAGATTATAAATGAACCCTTGTGTCATCATTGCCTGCTCCTGTCAAAACTAGATCCCCAATCTCTGTGCGCTGCCCTGTGTGTATAAGCAGTTCTAAAATAGTGTTTCTTTAAAGTGACATAATCAGGCATCAGAGGTTACAAGTGACATCTCAGCTGTCGCTGTGCAGTCACACAATGATTTACTGCAAAGGGTGACTGCTCATTTTGTGTAAAAGAGTGGGATGTGGAGAGGGTAATCCTCGCTTGCCAAAACTTGGGTTCCAAATCCACGTCTCCTCTGAGAGCAGTGACTGAGCATGTTTGGTGAACAGAAGGAATGTTTTGACCACTATTAGCTTCTTTTTTTCTGTACGTGAGCACTGTTATATTTATATTTCTCCTAAACTAACCATCCACACCACTTCAGAGATGTAGAACTCAGAGCAAGGACTGCAAGTTTTCTGTTCAGGTTAAGCAGTCACACCTGAAACTGTCAATGTGAATGGAACTAGAGGGGTGCTTAATAGACACTTACGGTGTTACCTGTGCTTGAAATAGAAATATCCTCTGAAAAATGTTACATTTATTCTCATTGGTTCAAAACTGTTGCTTTGTTGTATTTTTAGGGGAATTCCTGGCTTTTTGTGCAGTGCAGGTCAGCATAGCATGTAGTGTATGGACTTCATGTGCTAAATTGTGTATAGATGGTGCTCCATGAACCCAGCCAGAAATAAAATACACAGTGGGGTTCTCATTCCATGAGCACTTGTGTCATCCTTCAGTAGGGTAATCCGTTTTGAGCAATCTTGAATAATTCTTAAATTCATTTTTGTTTCTGAAGTATTGGAAGGAGTATAATTGTCTAAGTGTAGAAGGGAGATTCAGTATCGAGTCGGAAGTTGGACATCAGTGCTTGCTGCATTGATTGTGGAAGTTTCTTCTCCCCAGTGTGTAAATGGACTTTATTAGCCCATGTACACTGGCTCATGTACAGGTGCTGATACACTTTTTTTGTGTCCATAAGTAGCAGTAGAGAAGTTAGGGGTTTGCCATCCAGAGTCCTGATCCACTGTCCTCTCAGTATGATCTCCAGGTGTATTACAAACATTTCAGTGATACAGACTGTCCTTATCTCCTGTAAATTAATATTTTCTTAGCATCCCTTAATTTCTGTACTGAATCAGTTCGAAATGGTCACAGTATTTTAGCAGCATTTTTTTTCTAATATGACACTTCTGTTTGAGGTGAAAGTTGTGCTGTCCTCCATCTCTAATTAATTGTGCCAGCAGCCATAACATTTTATTATGTGATTCATAAGGCTTTTATTTGGCATGAAATAGAAGTAAGTTAGCTCTGGGGTATGAGTTGTTCCAAGAGCAGAGCCTCGTATTTAATTCTCTTTAAAATCATCTTAGAAGATATTTAAAGATTCCTTTTAGTCTTGTTCAGGTATTTTTAAGCACTGTGGTTGTTGTTCTTCTCAGAAGTCAGTAGGTGATGGCTTGGAGCTCAGCCCCCCTGGTGATGTCCCTGTTCTCCTGCACACACTGAGCACCTGCAGCTCTGCTCTGTGGTTTGGCCAGTGGTACCTGATCTCTGTCACTGCTCCGTGGTGACAGGGCCTGCCAGAAGCCTCAGATAAGATTCAGTTTAATCCCCACACCAGCCCGTTGTCATTCACCTTTCCTCTCCTCAGCTCCAGGTACATTGATGTGTTGCAGTGACATCGGCCGAGGTCAAAATGCTTATCAGCGACCACAAACAGTAGAGGGAGAATATCAGAACAGGCTCAATAGATCAGCTTTTCTCTTTAGCCTTTGTGTACGGGGTTTTGACTCAAACCACAGTGTCAGAGAGGCTAAACCTCTACCAGGGCATCAAGGGAAAGGAAATGTTCCCATTACAGGGAGATAAAGAGCTTTAGTTGCAGTCTGCTTTCTCTCCAGTGGAAGCAGGGTCATCATTAGTCATTCATTATTGCACAACACCTTCAATACTGGGTTTAATTATAATTCAGGTCATTATGTTTTGCAATAATTTCATATCTAAGATATCTATATCCAAAATTAAAATAAATGTAGTATAATAATTTTGTTACTAGCAGCCTTTATCTCATCAAGAAGCCGTATTAGATAAACAGGGTGAAGGCATTTTGATTCTACGGGTTGATTAGCAAAGACTGGATCTATTTAGTTTAAATACAACACAAAACATGACGAAGGGGAGGAAAAAAAATCCAACTGTGTTACGATGCAATCACCTGGCATAGCTTCCTAAATCTCTGCCTTCTACCTAACACCATGTTAATTCAATATTAAAAAGAAAACCTGAGAGTGTTCATAAAGTGGATGGTGTTAGATCACTGTAGTTGCTGAAACAGACAAAAGTGGAATACGAAAGCAGCATTTTAACACTCAGAAACGCTGAGACCTTAGCTCTGGTTTATGGCAGGGCAACACAAACCAACCTGGGACTCTGGATTTGGGGTTTTAGGAACTCCTCTATCCTGACCATGCTCTTCCGTAGCAACCAAAAGGAAAGATTCATCTTTGGCTCTTTCATATTGACACCCCTATCCAAAAAGTGATTTCATTGGAGAATAGTTACTATTCACCCTCATGGCTATTACATGAATATTTAACATCAGATCAAAATGCCCATAACCATGTTCTTGCTTCTGATTCCAAACACACTATCAGGAGTGATTTGCTGTTAATATCAGAGAGCCTCTGGGCGACAACTGCTGCTCAGAAACCAGCCTTCCTAAAGCGGCATTCAAATGTTGTCTGATCTGCAAATTTGGAATTCTCCAGGGCTTTCTATACAAAAACCTCAGATACTAAATGTGGTTTTGTCTTCCCGGTAGAGTCTCTGGGAAATTCTGTGCTTGAAGTCAGTTTTTTTCGTGTTTTGTAACTTACTGATCTAATTTTTCAAAGCAAATTCTTCAGACCATTTTTTTTTTTTAAGATCTATTGATTTACCACGAAACAAGTTAAGGAAAAAAAAAATTCCAAACAAACGGTCCAAAGTATTAAAAACTGTGTGGGGATGGAAGAAAATTTCTTGTAAATGTACTTTGAATTATAGTAATTTTGAGCCCAACATAATCCATTTTATGTATATAGAGTCTATTTCTGATTCTTTTCCTCAAAAATTCTGTGAAAACCCCCAAACCTACAGACTTCTCAAAGGTCTTTGTCTTTCAGCAGATTCTAAAAGGTCAAAACTGTCATTCTGATAATTATGTGGTATCATTCAAAACTGTGAGCTGGATCTTAGGATCATGGAATGGTTTGGGTTGGAAGGGACCTTACAGATGATGTAGTTCCACCACCTGCCATGGGCACGGACACCTCCCACCAGGCCAGGTTGCTCAGAGCCTCATCCAACCTGGCCGTGTTTTCCTGCTTTCCTCTCCTCTGTGTGTTTTCTCCTAAAGCTTGGTACTTACTGGGGGGATTAGGACTAATGGGGTAAGATCACGTCAGTGCCAGTGTCTTTGGTGCACGGCAGCACATCTTTTTTTTTGTGTCCAGACTAATTATCCCTCTAAGAGACACACACACTCAAAGCAGAGAGAATCCCACAAGTGGCTTATCTATTTCTCTTCAGGTTTTGCAGAGGTGAGAGCATGAGTGACAAACACAGTTAACTGCTAAATGTTTAACCATATTCCAGTGAGGATTTCATTGTGGACTGGTCTGTAGAAATTGAGGAAAATTGCAGCATTTGCTATCAGCACAGACTAACTCATACTTAACTTTCTTCTGTGCACTTTCCTATCTGTACAGCTCTGAATATAGCAAAACTATTAACTCCTGGGAGAGGAGTTTATCACACTGAACAGGAAAGAGAGTATTTTACATGCATGGCAATGATTTAAGTATTTTGTAGGCAATTTACTTGCTTTTAAGCAAAACTGGAGGTAATGAAGGTTGCAGTTTCTCAGTGTGTGTGTGCTTTCAGGTTTATGCAGAGATGTCTGAGTGCTTTGCTGGATGGGGGTCAGTGGCCTGTGCTGAGCACAGAGAGACTTGGACACATCCTTAAGTGTAAGCACACAGTTCTGGGCTGATTTGCCCTAAATACATCCCTAAATATAATACTAGGGAAAGATTGCTGGGATAATGAATGGTAAATGGTGCCTTTCCCAGGGGGATAATGCCCTTTGTAAGCTCTGAAAATGCATTTCTGTTAAGATCTAGGGCTTTTTGCTTGTTACAGGATGCTCACCTCTGCCTCTGACTCGAGCAGACCTTGTGCCTGTAGAGGCAGTGTATGTACACAGAGGTAAAATTAGGGGGAAGGTGTTTTGAGGGATATTGTAGATTGTTAAATGAACAAAAAATGACTGCTTGAGTTCGTGGTCTGTGTAAAGGAATATATAAAGAAAAAGAAAAAAGTTATTCCATGATACAGAGTTTGATTTCTTATCCCAAAGTGTGTTTTCTTATTTCACACTAATTGGTTTCAAGGTTTCACAAGAAAACTGGCCACTCCTTTGTTATATCCCCAGAAGAAAATTATTATGATTGGATATTCCTGTTAGAAGGAAGGTCCTATTTCTCTGGGAGCATCACTGAAATATTGGCTGAGAGTTTGCTGCATCCCTGTCCATATTTAAGAGGCATTTGGACTCCATTTCCTTAATAATAGGCTTCAACTTTTGGTCATCCCTGAAGTGGTAAGACAGTCAAACTTGATGGTCATGGTAGACCCCTTCTGACTCTGGACTTGAGTGTATTTTATTCTGTTCTTTCTATTTTGACACTTAAAACTTGGCCCAGAAAGAAACAAGAAGATCAAAGAGATGCAAATAGTTCTAATGAAATGTTGGGGAAAATGTACAAAGCCTTCAGTTCAGGTTGGGAATTGGACTTGGTCAAAGGCTCTCACTGAATACTGTTTTCACACTATTATTTGCTTATTTCTGAAAAGAAAGTTTCTAACCACCGAGGGAGTGAGGTTTGTGAACTGCCTTAAATAGAAACAAAAGTTAAAAAAAAATAATAACTAATTCTTAGTAATAATTAAATTATCTGTAATTAATGTTTTAGTAAGAACATGTATTTCTCACTGGCGATTGGAAATATGATTATTTTCTAATTGTACCTAGCAAAATAATTTTGCTATAATATCCTTTAGTTTTCAAAATGCAACTTAATTACTTCCTCTGGAGTAAACAAAAAGAGGAAGAAACATCATCTTTCTTGATTTATTTTGATTTAAAAAGCCAATCCATTTGCATTTATATTCATATACATCTGGGTCCACTTTTAAGCAAAGCAACTTAAAATAGTCCTCCATACATATGTTAGGATATATTTTAATACCATATTTCTTTTCAAATCTGCTTAAAATTTATTGTCAGGCTACACACATGGAAATCTCAAAGTAGAATAATATTACAGCAGTTTGTGAAGGGTGACTGAAAGATCTCTATGGTCGTGTGAAGTATGGTCAGCCCAAATAATATTCTCAGCAGTATTTGGGGTTGTAGGTGAAGCCAGACGGGAGCTAGCACTGGTGTGGTGGGACACTGAGGGGTGTGCAAGTCAAAATTATTTGTTGATATATAAGTTTTACTAATGGAAAAAAACATGGAGCTAGAATTTCAGTGAAATAGGAACTTGAGAGACAGATAATAAAGATACATTTCAGTAAAGAAGCATTTTTTGTGTATTAGATCTGGGGAAAAAAAAAAAACCCAACAACTTCTAACAGCAAATAAATTCCTTTTTCTAGCCAGATTTGAAAGGACAAATGAGAGGATGCTGGCTTGCAATAGAACACATTCTCTATGTTATACCTAAAATTGCACTTGCCTTTTGCAGCTTCTTCTCTTATTTTTCAGCAATTTCTGACTCAACAGCAATTACCTTCAGTGAGGCCGGCAAGGGGTGTTCAGGGAAGGCAGGAGCATTTCATAATCCTTGCGAATTCTATGCATTTGTGCTTTTATTTCACCTGACAGGAAGAAGCACAGAAGATAAAATGGGCAGCATTAGGCTTTGATTTGAGCTTTTCTCATTTTAAATGTCCTGAGACACTAACATTGTTCAGGCTGTGATATTCAGATTTCCAGCACTTTTATTTCAAGTGTCATTGCTTATCATTACGATAAAAAGACATTGCACTGAGAGAAAGAAGAGAGTCAGCTGCGCGTATTGTCAGACCCTCCTTTGGAGTGCATATTTTCAAACACAAGGTCCTGTTGAATTTGGAGTGCAGGGGGGTTGATTGATGCTGTAATTGATTTAAAGCTGATTTCTGTTAGAACTGTCATTGGAAGAGCGAAGGTGATAACACAGCTTTCATGATTAGCTATGCATATGGTTTGCTGATAAGGAAGTTGGAGAGGAAATACTATATGTAAAAAGACCTTCAGGATGGAAGGAAGAGAAGAGGGAAGGAAGGTGAAAACTCTGACAGTGTTTGCGTTTCTGCTGGGTCCAAACCAGCACAAAGTCCTGCATCCGGGCCAAAAGTATGGATACAATCTGAAGAGCTGGAACCCAGAACAAAGCAACACTTATTTAACAAAAAATGCATGTACAAACCACAACATAGTGGTAAATTATTCTAAGAATTGGATATTCCTCAAAATATTGTGATAAAATCTTTAAATGGTGCTTTCAAATTCACCTTCTGCAGTCAGTTTAGCCCAGCTGAAATGAACTGGAATTCTGATATACAGGATTTTATCTATATCTATATATATGGTGCTCTGAGCAACCTGGTCTAGTGGAAAGTGTCCCTGTCCATGGCAGCGAGGTTGGAACTAGATGATCTTTAAGGTCCTTTCCAAACTAAATCTTTATACATATATATATATATAACGGAAATTTGAATATGATCTTTCATTTGAAAAGGCATATTATTTGAGATTTTGCCTTCTAGTTTTTGTAGCTCTTTAGGCCTGAAAATTGCACTTTTCTCAATTTTTTTTCATTCTCATGGTTTTGGAAATTGCTCAAGTTCACTCACACCTTGAGAACAGCTTGAAAATTACTTACCAGTCTGCTCCTGAAATGTTTCTGGTACCCAAAATGGGAAAATACACTAAATTAACCTGCACTTTTACAAATCTTAACCTGATTCATCATACCACGAATGAAGTGCAAAAATCTTAATATTTATCACTTTACGCACTGTCACTTGTTAATGTTATGATCAGTATGAGGAAGATGAATAACCCTCACAAGATGTGTGCCTTGATTCACATGTCGCTGTTAAAAGTTGGGATTTTGGTTGTGGCAGCTCTCTCTGAAGTGCAGCTGGGCATATGTAGGGCCAGCAGGGGCTATTCTGCCTCCAGGGTTCTTCTGATTCTTTATAGGTCTGCCAGCACTTTGGAACCCATATACGGAAACACATGAGGTAAGCAAATGTTATTTATAGCATTTAATGCCTCTGAGGTTTTTTTATTACCTTTTTTTTTGGTGGCGATAGCTCTTAGAATAATCTTCTACTATTAAACAAAAGAACAAGCAATGATTAAGTCTTTTTTATGCAAATGTAGGTAATGATCCATTAACCCATAGTGTCAAAGCTATTTGCACTTTCCTCATTCAGCAGCCTTCTGATATGGGGAAAATAAATGCAATCCCAGACTATTCTCTGTTCAGCTGGTCCATTTTCTAAAAGTACAATAAGCTTGTAGTAGAATGATCAAATTTTAAAATATGGGTGAGGAATGAGCGTAGTGTTGACACAGAAACACACCCACTCCCACTTAAAAAAAAAAAAAAAAAAAAAAAAAAAAAAAAAAAAAACAAACAAACAAAAAACCAAAACCCTGAAAACAAAAAAACCACAACTTTAAAAGTTAAAATTGTTTTGCTTTTGGCTTTGGCACTTGGATGTCAGAGTGTCAAGAGCAACAGTGAATCACAATTAACTGTAACAGTGATAAGAGAAAAGCTGTTGCAAGCATAGTACACAGTATTAACAAACAATTAAATCAGTCTTTTTTTTTTTTTTTTAGCATTTTTCTACCCATATGCTTATCTTCAGAATACTTGGGACTGGAAAAGGTACCTGCATCTTCTGTTTAATCCATATGGTCCCATAGTAACAGATGCCTGAAATGGCTTAGGAAAGGTGTGACTCATGCTATCTGCTGGATTTTTCCTGGCATTTTTTCCCTTGATTTGTCAAAATATTGCACAAAAGAATGTTCATTTATAGGATTACAGACCAAAACCTACATTTAGAAATGCTGTCATAAATGCCTGCATGCAGTCTGGCTGTCTTTCCTGCCAAGGACTGTTAATGCTTAAATTAGCCACCTGATGGTCTGGTGCCTTGTTGTTCACAAATGTCAACTGCTCGTGAAAGAAATAACAGTTTTTTTCCATCAATTCACAGAATAACATTCTGAGTGAGCTCAAAAACCCCGCTAATTGCTGGCAAAAATTTGCATGTACTTTTCCTTAGGATTGTTCAGTGCTCCATTGTAGGTGGCATGGCAGCACATGGAGCTGCCACCAAGCCTCCAAGCGAGACTCTCCAAACTTTGCCTCTCAGAAAGAAAGGGTGCCTGAGACAAGGGAGAAAGAAAACAACTTGATCTGAGTCTTGTTTTTTGTTTCTGGTTATAATCATACATAATTATTAGGCAAGGAATTTAAATTACAGCCTTTTCCTCTGTACAGAGCTTATTCAGATAAAAGGCATATTAATTTTCTGTGTTTTTCTGTCACTGAAACATACTCACTGTTTAACATGATTTGGGGTTTTTTGGTAGTCTCTGTCTCGTTTTTGCCCTCTTCTCTCCAGCTCTGAATTCTGCAAAATACAGAACTTAAATCAAAGTCCATGTGGGTTTTAAATACGTATCTTTAAATTAAAAAAAAAAAAAATGTTTCTGATTTGAGAAGCAGTATTTAAGAAATTTAATCTTCTAAAAACCTTTTTTCTTGAATTATCAAAACCACCCAGAGTCAAGCCGTTACATGTTTCCTATAATGCAATCTAATTTCTAGAATCATGTTACCAAAAGGGCCATTTAATTTGTACTTTTCAGCAATTTTCAACTAATTCTCTATTGTAGTTTCTGGAATTTTTTCCTTAGAATATATTTTACTTCAGCTATATAACTACCCCCTGAAGCTCAGGCATCCTTCATCTGATGAAAATGTGATTTTTAGAGCTGTCTACCACACTATTCTGAGAACTAATGAATCAGTTTGGGTAGCTACAAATACCTGGAATTCTCGTAGCTCAGCAGCAGTTTATTTGACAGTAGGCAAATGGAAATATTTTTGAAGAAATAGAGGCTTTAATAGAAAGACTGAGAAAACAGAAAGCGCAGAGAGAATACTGTCACTGTTGATGTGTTTGTATCAGGCGCAAAGACAAGGTTTGTCTCTGCAGATCTCCAGCGGCAGAGCCTCCAGAGATGTTCTTCAAATCTCTGCCTCCTCACAGCCAGGTCCAGGTAGGGTGGTAAGGATATTCAAAATAAGAATGTTCTTAATATTGGATGGTTTCATAAACCCAAATTTGGAATTATTCAGAATATGGTGAGAATATATGTGTAAAAATGAGGCAGCTGATTTGACATCATTGGTCTAGTGGAAAGTGTCCTTGCCAAAGGCAGGGGGTTGGTATGAGATGATCTTCAAGGTCCTTTCCAACCCAAATCATCCCATGATTCAATACAGGTCGTGACTTTCATCAAGTGCTTGAGTGGGTAGGGTCACCTCGGAGATAGGAAATGACAGTAATCCTTGGAGACTTGTCTTGTCTGCAGTGGGAATGTATTTCCCAAAGCATCTTCTCACAAGAGAGGTAAAAGAGGAATTTTTCTTACAGTCTGCCCTCTTAAAATATTTGTGTTTCCAAAATTCACAGCAAATAAGAAAAGTAATCTTTCAGCTTCTTCGTCTCAGAGCTCCATCCCTAGGTTTGGTTTCGTCCTGCTCTGTTTACAAGGAGAACAGGTCACCAGAAAAGGGAAAACTACCCAAGTGTGGCTCTTTTTGTGAGGTACCTGGGACAGGCTCTGAGGGTTGTTGCAATACAAGGATATTTGTTTTTACTGACTGGCAGTGAAGGAGCATTTAAAGTATTTTTTTTGTTACCCAAATGCAATTTGATCAAGACAGGACATGGTTTTTAGAAAGGGTAGAGGGTTGATCAGGCAAAGACTGCAATTAACTGTTCTGCATGTAACCTGCGTGTGGGATAGTGAAGGATCTCACTTCCAGAAGGGGAGTGTAGGTGAACCAGCATTTGAAAATGAACACAAAGGCACAAAGTGATCTGATATTCACAGCAGGAACCTCAAACGTGTCTGGCACACAGTACTTGCTTTAGTAGCTTGTGCTCTGAAGATCTGCTAAAAGCTCGTTCTGCTGGTTAAAACCAGGCAATGATGAGCCCACAAGTTTGCTTTGGACCGTGATGGAATACGGCAGTTTCCGGACTGGACTCACAAAAACACTGAAATTTGGGGTTTATGGACACAGTAGGGTAGCAAGGCTTGGCAACAGGAACTATCCATCTGATAGGAGCAGGGTACAGAATGGCTGTACCAAAACACAACCAGCCTGAGACTTTTGCAGCATATCTAAGGCGTGTTTGAGCTTTTTGTCTTAAGCCGTATTGATTCCCAAGCTTGTTAAAGTTGTAACTGATGATAATTCGCAGAAAGCTCCTATGCTTTTGTTGTAGTAATGGAGTAGTTACTTTTTAGAGGCTACAAGACTTTGTACATAAATTATATATAGAATTAGGATAAGTACGCTTCACCGAATTTAGCTACACCAATGTTTGTAAGAAAGGTTTATGCCTTTTTTGGCTTTACGTGGATTTGAGAAGAGATTCCAGAAAGAAGACTTTCTGGAATAAGTAGTTTTCTTTTTTCTATTCTCTCCATCTTTCCTACTCTGGATTTATTTTTGAGTAAAGATGAGTTGACTAGAAGACTATTTTTGTTTCATTTTTTGTTGTTGGTGTTTGCTTTTAGGTAACTCAGCCCTACTTTCTACACCTCTAATTATGTACAATTTAAAAATTGTATTAGAGTGGTATGTTCTAGACATGGCTTCACTGGTACTTTGGTTTGAAGGAAGGATGGAAAAGTTTCTTGAAGCTTCTTGGAAAACTGGCAACTTGAAAAGATTCTTGAAAAATTGGTAACTGTGGCTTTGTATAATCAAAAATATCCAGTCATCCTTCATTTGGCCTGAGAAAATCCGTCTTTCTTCCCTGTGAGGGTGGTGGGGCACCAGCACAGGTTGCCTAGAGAAGCTGTGGCTGCCCCATCCCTGGAAGTGTCCAAGGCCATGTTGGACGGGGCTTGGAGCAACCTGGGATAGTGGAAGGTGTCCCTGCCCATGGCAGGGGGGGGAATGTGATGATCTTTAAGGTCGCTTCCAACCCAAACCCTTCTGGGATTCTGTACTGAATACGTGACTTCCACTTTCTTTAGATGAGTGAAGCGCTCTGTGAGAAACCAGCCATTTCATTATGCATTAAGAATTAATAGGAAAAAAACCCCAACTATTAAACAGAGTGTTTCTGTGGAGAATCTTTTGTTGTGATCTTTTGTTGTGCATTATTTATGTCTATTTGCTAATGTGGTGAATGAAATGGAAAAACGTTTAGCATTTTACCACTGCATTGAGCACAGTCATGTGGAAGAGGATTCACACGTTGGGATTACTCCTGTGCCACTTACTCACTTTAAAGCAAACAGCTCGTTGTCATTTTTGTATTGTCTGGATGAAAGGGTTTGGAAACAATACAAAATTTTCCTTTTTGATAGGCCACAGGGCAGTTCTTAAAAAATGAGCAGTTCTCTTACTTTAGGAGACGTGTCAGGGAGACTTCCACACCACCTCATGTTTCTTTCAGATTTTCTGAGGCAGAGTTGGGAAACAAGTTTCAAAGATGCTGTGTTCTTTGTGCCAGGGCAGAACATTATTTGATGTGGTTTAGAGTTATTATTAACTTCTGCTGCTCTTTTCAATGAATAAAAGAAATAATAAAATATTTAGGCACAGATTAGCCTAAGAACATGGTTACTTTCCATGGGGGAGTAGAAAGGCAGTGAACAGAAACTGCTCCTCTGGGTACTGTGTACTTTGTTTTCTAGTATTGCTGCTTCAAAAGCTTTGTAAAGAGAAAAAGGAAATCTGCTGGGCACTATAGAGTTCAATGTCATAGGCCAAATATTCCATATTTTGAAAAATTGGCTGATAAAAGAACTATTGTAATTATGCTGCTGATAGGAACATTTTAGGGAAAACCAATTAAATAATTGCACTGATTCAAAATACTGCAGAGTTTATGGAAGACAGTTTATTTCTCAGGAATAAGTATCTTTGGAAAAAAAAAATAAAAGGGATATGAATACAATTACACCAATGTTCTATCCAATGTTTTTGACCAGAGTATGAACTTTTACAAGACCTAAATCTTTCATTAGATCCCAGCTGTATCACTGCTGTCTTCACTTCAGCCAGTTTATATAAACTCCTCATTTTGTCTTTGATAGTGTCAAAACTTTTCGTCTTGACATCTGCAACATTTCATTTTTGCTTAATAATTTTGATTCTTTCATCAACATGAATAAACTATGCTACATATATACTGTAAAAACTTCTATTTTTCAAGACAGCAAATGGGTGCTTATTCTACAGTCCAACATCCACAAGTAGAAGGAAAATGAAATGACATTTCATTTGTTTCACAAGTTCCAATACTCTTCATGTTCTATAGGGATATCTATTTTTATTTCAGTGTGGTCTTTAATTTTAAATATATAAATATCTGTGTGATTGTGTATGAATATATATATACATACATATATTTATATTTGTATATATATACGAACGTAGCTTTTCAAATCTAGTTTAAGAAACTTTATGAGAAATTTCCTTCTGGATGTTCTTAATCAATACCTTCAACATACTGGTTTTAATCGATAGTTTCTACCGACACAGTCCACAGAAAATGTGCTGGCAGAAACAGATGGAGCTGCACAATACCTGACAGCAGAACAGTGGGGAACCCTCCAGGGAGGTGTGAAATAGGGACTAAAGTCTCCTCAGCTGTAGGAGGATACGGAGCAGGATGTCCCACGGGGAATGTTCTGTCAGCAGGGTAGGCAGCAGTAGGCAAAGGGACACCTTTTTTTTTGTCTTTCTCCTGAAATAATCAGAGCTCATCTACACGATGAGCCTGATGGGTGAAAGGGCTGAATGTCATCTTGCCCTGATGATTCTTGGCCATAAATTTGAACATTTTCGGACCTCATTTTTTGCCCATAAGCTCTAGGATGTTGGATGTAAGCTCTTAAAGTTTTTATATTTAGATGCCTAAGGCTTCTTCAGAAGATGTTCTACAGTTTTATACCAAAACAATCAAACTAAAGTTCTTTCAGCAATGACATTTTTGTGGTTTGTGTAGAACCATTCTTTGTAATAACTAAAATAATTAATCTTGGGCAGGTACAGATACCAGAGAGAAGGATAACGTTGTGCTGATATTTAAAAAGAGTCACTGCTGGTCCTGGTGATTGCTGGCCTGTTAGCCTGGTATTGATCCAGAGCAAAATAATGCAGTGGTTAATGCAAGGCTTGCTTAATAAAAATGTAAGGAATGTAATGTAATTAATGCCTAAGAGCATTGGCTGAGGGGAAAGAGATCTACCAAGCTACCTTGGTATTGGTTTTGATGAGATTACAAGTTAATTGATAAAACAAAGACGTTGAAGTTAGTCACGTGCCTTGGAAAAAATATCTGTAGCATGAGATACCTCAAGAACGGCAGCAAAACAACACAGTGCTGTAGATTAACAATAACCAAATGGTATATTTTAAATCAGTTCTGGTTTAAACAATTTTGGCACCACGGAGTAGAAAGTACAAAGATTTTTTTAGCCTTAATGACAGAGCTGACTGAACAGTCTCAGTGCAGCAAACCTCTCCATTTTACACTGAAGGATAATCACCAGTCTGGTGGTCATGGTGTATTTGTGAGGTCAGCTGAGCCACTGTCCACCAAAACATTCCAAAATTGTGGACCCTGGAGCTTTGCTCAGCGAGGGCATCAAAACTTTCAGCAAAAATTTCCACACACTGTAATATGGGTACAATATGCAACTCTCGTCACATTTCTGTCTTAATAGCAAAGTGGGAATTTCTAGCTAAAGGCATGTTTTAAAATTCCATGCATAAACAGAAAGGTGAGTAAATTTTAGCTGTTCTAGTGCTGTATGTAAGGTTGGGAAAATCTTTATCACACTAAGGAATCACCGACTGTCAAGAAAAAGCAATATATACCTTACTGCTACAGATATTATTTGAGAAGCCTCAAGACAGGAATGACAGTAAGTGGATTTTTGGAGGGTGAGAAAGAAAGGAAGATAGACAGAACAAGCCCCATAGCCAAGTTAAGCAAGACAAATTCCCAATTTTATTTTTAGTAAGATAAAGCAGTCGTAGAGAACAGAGCAATATGCTATAAATGAAGAGTGCTGACAAAGCATATGTTGTTAAAATCTGGGGAAGGATAATGAAATAGGACAGAGAAGGCTGAAATTGTGTCAGCATTCCATAATGCAAATGAAAAGAAGCCATTACGCTTGATCTTTCTTGAGGAAGTGGTCTACATATATTCGTTTGTTAAATCAAAAAGAAGATTAAATGTTTCAGTAAAAAAGAATTCTGAATTTTCTATTTAATTTTTTTTTGTTTAAGTATCCTGATAAAACTACACTAAGAGTACTACATTGAGATGAAATGGAGTTTTATTCTCAGTTTTGTTTTTAATTATTACTATTATCTTGAGTTAAGTTTTGGTGCAGAATTTAAAGAGGTTTTTTTTGGTAAAGGGAAAAGCAGATCATGTAGGGAGAAATGGAGGAACTGGCATTAGGAAAGTAAGTGCTAATTTTAATATAGAGTTGGTTTAGAATTTCTGTGCCATTTATTTTTGTTTTAAGGGCTAAATTTACTAAGATACATCTCTGAAAGGATCCTAGACAACAGTCTAAGTCAAGATTTTCAGCACACCTAAAATTGCTTTTCTTATCTGCTGCTACCTTAGTGAGCTCATAAAAATGAGTAGAGTTCCCTCACTGTTCGTACGGTTAAATAATAAGAGTGTAAATCAGTGCTCAGGTGTGTGCCCCTGTGTGCAGAGCTCATCCTCAAGGCAGTCATGCTATTGTTATATATTTTTTTAATTGCCTTATTGTTTAGTGTGCATTTCTCGCTCTTCAGGGTAGTCAGGGTAAGAAAACAGGAACACGATTAAACCCCAGACTAAAATTTCTGGTAAACCTGAAGCTAATATTGGTTCAATGTTCCTAAACACACATATGCTTTCAATAGTGACAGTATATTTTGTTTTTTCAGAACTCTGTCCTTTGGTTCATGACCTGGTTTTGGGGTGAGGGAGAAATTGCTGAATATAATCTAAGGGAAGTTATCATTTGTGCTATGATACAAGTATGAGGAATGCTTTCAATCTTTCATTGGAAGCAGATTTCTGAGTTTCCAGATCTTCTCTCTTAATAGGAGATTCTTTTGAACATTGGAAACATGAAGGATCACCTCATAAATGAGCCTCAGGCTCAATTAACTGCATCTCCAACTGGTACTGAACAAATATTTCATTGGAAGCAAAAGTATTTTTCAATTTTTTGACATTTTTCCTTAAAGTAATACAAAAATGTCTGGTGTAATTCACCACCAGTATGACTTAAACAGGAACACACACTCATCCTGCCTGGGTCTGGGATCCCTGCAGTCCCCTGACCCAGACTGGCTAGCTGAACAAAAAGAAGCCTTAATTAAATGATTACATAAATTCCCTTTGGAGAAGCTGAATAAAATTCATTACATGTAGGGTTTCCAGCTCTGAGCAGATGTGAAAGGAAATCTGGAAGCCTCGTGAACTGGCAGAGAAATCCCAAATCTAAGCTACTGAAAAATGATGGCTTGAGAGATTATTATTTTTGAAAGAATTGCGTCCCCTTTTGAAGCACTCTTGTTTTTTCTCAGCCTCACTCATGTCTGGGAGGTTTGTTCGGAGTTGATTAAATACTTTGTCCCTGTGACTGACACTGTGGTTGGTGCCAAAGAGGGGGGATGTAGGTTTGCTGCACACTGTACAAACTTGTCAGAAGGGAAGCAGGGAAACAGCTGTTTCTCTGACATGACAAGGTGCTGATGAACAGCAAATATTACATGTAGAGCTTGTTGGCTTTGTACGGCCAAAATATTTTGCAGGGATCTTTCAGTTTGACGTTTTAGGTGAAGAGGGGAAGGGGAAGAAGGACTTCCCAAAATACTGTGTAAGAACTGTGCTGAAATCATCTGAAATGACTGTGTTTGAATGTTCTGAACATGGAGAGCAGAACCTTGGGAAAGGCTGTGACGAGCTTTACACTCCTCTCAAATACCATCCTAAACACAAATGTTGAAAGTAGCGAGTGCGAGTATAACTTTGAAAATAATATTTCAACCTGCCAGTTCTGGGTAACCATTCAAGACACTTTATTTTTCTCCGTTTAGACCAACCATAGGTTCTGAAATACTTAAATGTTACGGTAAAGTATTGGCACAGCCTGGCAAGGGTTTAATTGCCTGTCTGTGTTGGTGGTTTCTGTCTAAAAATAACTATTAGAAAATGGATTTAGGAGGTTGTTGTTAACTCTGGTATCCCATGGCTTGTCATGATTGAAGAGTCACCTCTCCCATTTCAGGATGGAGCTCTAGAGCTCAAACTGAGTCTGCATCCCATCCCACAAAATATTCCAGAGATGCCATGCATGGGGAGCACCAGTGTTACATCACATTTAACTGCCTAACATCTGAGATTTTACAACATCTGGTCTGTTTATAATGCTGAGAGTACAAAACCTGACGTGGTTCTTTAACAACAGCACGTTCTCTCGGTTCTCCTATGCCTTCCTAATGCCACCACACAGGAAGCAGAATTGCTCACTGACCAATTCAATTATTTTTCTGTAGCTGGACATGTTGCTAATGGTAATCCATTAGGATCTGCTTGTACTGCTGGCAGGTCTTTATTTATCCATGGGACTGAAAACATTTTAAATCTCTCTGGAAAAATATCTTTCTAGAGAAAAGTGAATAGTCCTCCAAAAAGATGAGGAAAACTCCTTCTTTTTCCTCTTTAATAAAGACTTTTTAATGGAAATAAGATGTTATGGAAGTATTGGCTCTTGTTTTATGCAGAATAATAATGATGATGATGATAAAAATAGATTGAATCAGACTATTTGCATATGGTTCCTCCAGCAGCAGTTTCTGTTCTTTCCTCCATTGCTGTCACTTAGAATCTACCCATGTGCAGAGTGAGCTGTGTTGGGAGCTGATCTGTCTGCAGACTGTGTTTTTCCACCAGTGGGGATAACTCCTGGTGTTGGGAGCTGGTCTGTCTGCAGACTGTGCTTTTCCATCAGTAAGGATAATTTTGGCACGCTTCAGCTTTCTGTGCAGTCTTGGATCCTGTGAGTGCCAGCGTTGGCACGGAGGAGGAGGACAGCCAAGCCTAGGGTACAGAGGGAGGGCAGGAGCAGATATTTTAAACCGCAGTCCCAGTGTATTTTCTGAGTCCTGTGTGCCTTGAATGGCAGCAGTTTAGCAATTTGCTGGGTAAGTTGTTGTTTTGGAGAAAAATACTGGATAATACTGTCAGACAGAATCTCTGCCTTTTTATTTCAGTCCTTGACCTTTGCCGTGGAGTTGTCTTTCACTTTCTGCAGTACAGCAAATTTCCAACGGATTTTCAGCTCTAGTTTAGCTAATAGTTCTGTGTGAGGAGGTTCACACTGGTTTAAATGCTGTCTCACTGTTTAAATAACTTTTTTTTGGAAAGCTGTGAGAATGCAGCCGCAAAAAAAACAAATTGAAAAATAAGGAAGGGGAAAAAATGTGTGATATTTGGAAATAACTTTGTAACAAACTCTTATAATGAGCTATTTCAACTAGATAACTCTTATCCAATAATAAATAAAATAGTAGCTAAATCAAAGCTTAATTGGATCAGATACGCATTAAAAATAAATAAACTTAAGGATTCAGAAGCATAAAAACTTCTAAGACAGAGAATCCAAGAGCCCAACCAATTCAATAAAGTCTTTTGGAAAGTTGCCAGCAGGGAAACATAAAGCATCCAGGGCACAGGGAGACTTATCCAACCTTGGGATACTTCACAGGTTTTAACTGATGAGTTAAGGACAAAGAGAAAGCACTTCTGAGCTAGGATTTGTATCTGCACCATCAGAACTGGTTGGCAATGACAGGCTTTGCTCTGACGTGTTTTTGAACACATTGGCTTCCATCAAATCCTACAACAGTATTGTGAAACTGTGATTTCAAATGGTAGTTTTACAATATTCTGTTTAAATTTATCCTCATTTGTTTCTAAGAATGACACAGAATAACTTTTTTTTAATGTCCTCATATGATTCATTATTTTATATCATCTGGTTTGTTTCTGTTTCTTTATTGGTCTGAAAAATTTTGCTCTACTTGTAGTTTTTCTCCCATTTTCATGATATATATTTTTTCCTGTTTAGAAACTTCTGTAAAGTGTATCTTTTTATTTATTTGTTTGTTTTCTTTTTCCGTAGTTCTGCCTTAAGGCTTTCTTTAGGTGAGGTGTCTGGGATTGCATGGAAAATTCCAGCCGTGCATCATGAATTTACACAATGGCAGAATGATGGTTTTGAGATATTCCTAATAGTTTTCTATTTGCCTTTTTGAGAGCTACTGAGCATTAAGCTGACACTTTTAGAGAACTGTCTGACACGACACCAGATGTCTTGTATGAGTGGCAATGTCTTATCTAGGTTTTATTATTGCTCTAGGTAGGGTTATTTTTACTTCTGTGCTGCCATTGAGATGGATCTGCCATTTTATCACCAGTCTGTGTTTTCTGTGCCTTTTCCATCAAACTTATGTACAAACCTTCCAACTTGCCACATGATTTACTTAAATGTTGAATATCACAGCCCTGAGCCCTGATCCTTGAAATAACCTACATCTATTACAGGGAAAAAAATAATTCTGCCATATCCTTTTAATCTTTTAGAGACTCTTAAATTCACAAGATGACCTTCTCTCTTACCTCATGATGGTACAGCTATTTTAAGATATTTAGGTAAGGGACACTAGTAAAAGAGGTTATCATATAGATAAAACTTATGTTCATTATTCTTTTCCAGAAGCTTCTCGCCTTCTTAATAGGCCTGTATAAACTTCAGAGACACTTTATTTCTATTTTAATTCTATATCTATTTTATCTTTCTCTGCGTAGCTTAATAATTATCTTATCATGTGTTTGCTAGATCTTTTTTTGATACAATTTTCACCTGTTTTCTAAGATTGGAAGTCTCGTTTTGACTCTACACCAATATCTGTTTTATGTAAATACTAATAACCCACTAACTGCTGCAATACTGCTCCTGCTACTAAAGGATGTGAGTATGGTCTGTCACATGTAGATCGTTCCTTAGTCCCGAAAAAGAAAAGAAATGGAGAGAAATACTTTAATTTTTTTGTAGTGCATTGCACTGATTTTACTTTGGGGGATGTTTGGAATATGGTTTTTTGTTTACACGAAGAGGAAAAGAAAAAAGGCTCTTAGCAATTTTTTTTAATCTGAATTTTTACTGAGCTCACATTATGAAAATGACTTGCCTCTGAAGAATTGTTCTATATAAATTTAGCCTTCATGATTAAATTTAGAATATAGTGAAACAGAATTTTAACTCGTTTAGAAACTCTCAATCCATCTCTAAATGAAGTTTTCCATAATCAACTTATATGGGGGGAAAGAAAATTGAGAAAATTCAATATTTAACAGTTAAAATGTGACATTGTGCAGACCCCAAGACATTAGGAAGAAGAAAGTCCTGCTAGGCTTTCCTTTAAGGAACATTTCCCATTGCTGTCTAGGAGCCAATTTTCGAAACTCATTTTCACCAGTGGAGTAGCACCGGCTTTTGAATAGAATTATTTGATAGAAATAAAATAGAAAAATTTGATGTTTTCTTAGGAAACTTACTCAGTTTAAGCTTAAAAAAAAGATGTTTTGATACATTGTCTTTCTCAAATAAATTCCCAGCAGTGAAAAATTGCAAATGAGTGTCAAATAATGATTCTCTGTCACTGAAATATGTCCTAACCCAGCAGCTCTCACAACACAAAGTGTGAATGGTGTTATGTAGTGCCAGTGTGTTTTGTGGAGTTGTTCCTGGGCAGGTGTGAGAATTAATAACCTAAACCTCTCTTCAAAAGCTCTTTTGTTTCTCTTTTCTTCCCTCCTCATTTTTTTTCCCATTGTAAGTTCTGCCATAAAGCCGAAAAAAAAAAGCAAGAGCTTTGGTATTAATAATGTTTCTAACCTTCTGAATGATTAGTATTTTGGTGATGATTTAGTATGAATAAGATTATCCAGTTCTTCTGATGATGAGACTTAATAATGAACTCAATGTTAAATAACACTTATATAGAACCTTGCAGTGGGGGAGTTCAAATGTTATATCCACATAATTAATCGTGATGTAGAAGAGAACTATTAGAACCATGGAAGTAATGTTAAGGAAAAGCGAAAGTTTGCAAAACCTGTATTTTTTCCCTGAGTTACACTTGTGAGTAGAACCAAGCAATTCTGAATTTTAGGCCCGGTCTGAATCACTGGGCACAAAAATATATTAAAACCAAGCCACACCACATTAGAAACAGAAAAATAAGTGCCTCTGCACTCCAATTTCTCTCCTTTTAACTTCAAGGTGAGTAATTGTGAACAAAACTTCAGGGGAGGCAGATATTTTTATCCAAATGTCACTTCAGTGGCACTGTGTTGAGGTGTGTGTGATGGACACAAGCAGAGCAAGCACAAGAACACATTTACGTGCCAACAGGAGGTAAAGTTACCTCTCAAATAGCATTATTTTGTTCTGATTTCTTCAGAACTTTATTAGTGAGTAGGATTTTAATTACGAAAAATAAAAAAAAAATAAATAAATGTGCAGGTCACGGCCTGGATGTTCCTTCCCAAAAGCAAAAATAATCTGAGTAATGAAATATTTTTAATTAGTTCACTTCTTTTAGTAGCTGTGGAGAGAAGAGGCAGGCACGAAGGATATTTGTCACTTAGTAGAAGAGACACAGCACTGCCCAAAATGATGAAGAATCAAGTCCTACTAAAGTGTTTTTTATGACAGTCAATGCCACAAAATGCCGTTTTCCACGGTTTTGCCTCAGAACAAGGTGAGAGGTGAGAAATCAGCCAGTGCCCCCTTAGTCCTGTGACAGGGATCTAGGGATTCATCAGGCTCTGAGGGTTTCACACCTCGGATCTGTGGTTTGTCCCAGCCAGGGAACCCTGAGGGATGCGGCAGCCAAGGGACACTTGGCGGGAGCAGGGGGGGTTGACCTCGGGAATCTGGGAGCTCTCCTGTCCGGGCCCGCACCTCCAGGGTGAGGGAAGGGTTTTTGCACTCCTTAGTCAGCTGAGAAGCAGAACACATTCAGCTCTGGCAATTCCAAATGAGTGCAAATTAAGGTAAATTAGGAAATCATGAACTATTTAATATTCTTATTTCCACATTATTTATTCAGAAGAAATTTCTATTAACAGTGCATTGGACTCACAAGGCAATTAACTCCCTCCCCTCTCACAGATCCCTCTGCAGATACACTGACATGCTCTGCAGAACAAAGGATTTGATCTTTGGGGAAAATAATCTGCAGGATTGTTTTTATTTCTTTTTTTTTTGCTTTTTTTTTGCTTTTTCCTCATTTGCTTATCACTGTGTTAACACGTGAGGGAAAACAATGAGTTACTTTGCTGCTGTCTGTGAAGACATAGATCAGGAGGATGCATTTACATCTACATCCACTTCAGGACTGTTTTCCATCACTAATGTTCAGAACATCCAACGTGATTGTCTCTTCTTCCTTCCAGTCTGCTTTGCCCTTGTCTCCCTGGGAAATAGCAGAAATAGAGTACACAGCTTGTGAATTCTACATTTAGTTTGGTGCCTGATGGAGATACAAAACACAGATGATGGCTCTTCTCAATGAGTACAAGTGAAGCTAGCTCAACTCTCAAGTACTTCATTGGCAGAAAAATGCATCCTTTCTCATTTCCATGGGGTTCAGGAGTCACTTCGGGCATGGCGGATGCCTCTGTGCAAGATGGTTTGTTTTCTACATAGCTCTAATAAATGCTGCAATGCTGAAGTAAATGCACACTTTAATTATTCTAAAACATAATTTATACATTAGTTTCCATAGTAACTTGTCATTGCTGTGACACGGTTGGAGCTAGTGACATTTGTGAGTCAATTAAGCAATGATTTGCAGTGTAGTGTTTTATTTCTCAAGTAATTTTTGTTTTTTTGTTATGGCCAGCTACATTTATATTGAAACTGTTATACATTCCATAGTTATATACTAGATGGAAAATTAGTCAATGAGGTAACTGTATTTTAAGCATTAAAGAAGTGTAATTGAAATCTGTTTCTGCAGAAGGCTGTATTTTCAAAAATACACCAGTTTGACACATGGGAATATTGTTTCTTCAGGGCTTGCTCCACTATTAAATAAAGATTTAAGCATTTGGCTCTGAGGGAATCATCACTTTCAACCAGGGACAATTCACTGTGCCAATAAAAAGGTTGTGCACAATTTAGAAAGGACCAGAAAACAATGTTCTTGGCTCTAATTAGTTTTCTTGATATATAAGGTAATATATTTCTCAGAAGGATATAAATGATACTAACACTTTTATTTTGACATAATAAGCCTTCTAAAGAATTACTGAGTTTAAATGAAAAATACATACAGTACTAGCAACTCCTTTTTCCCACTGTTCCTCCCACAGCCGTAGCTGCATATATCTGTACCTGGAGGAAACTCAGGGGTTAAAGTATGTTATATTGTGTTGCAAACTGATTTTTAAATGGGGATGTTTAGTAGATTATGGCCATCTGCAGCAGTAGAACATGTTGGAGAAGAGCTAGTTCATCCCACAGTGAGTTTGTTGGTGTTGAAGAGAAGCAACACACAAATTTTGTCTCAATTATCCAGATTTCAAATATTCCAGATTAGATGTCAGGGAGAAAGTCTTTACTGTGAGGGTGGCGAGGCCCTGGCACAGGTGGCTCAGTGAGGTTATGGCTGACCTTGGAAGTGTCCAAGGCCAGGTTGGATGGGGCTCTGAGCAACCTGGGACAGTGGAAAGTGTCCCTGCCCATAGCAGAGGGTGGAATGGGATGGGCTTTAAGGTCCCTTCCAACCCAAACCATTCTGGGATGTTGGTTACGGACTCTGAGAGCTACAAACCCACAATTACCCAAGAATGGCCTGAGAAAGGCACAACAGGTGGCTGAGATTAGAATGCCAAATAGCCATGATCTGATGTAGAAAAGATTTATTTTTCTTATAGATTCACTAGATTATCTTCTAGTATGGGATAAAAACTTGGAAATATTCAAACACTAGCTTCATGTATGAAGCTACATGGGGTTTTTTGGTTATAATGTCAGTTTTTAGAACCTAGGTGAGTAGCTACTAAGAGGAGGTGTTTTTCATTACTGGAAAACACAACTTTGCAGAGATAGCAGCCGTAAGTGTGCACAAGGGTGTAGTCCCTGACCACAGTCCCACAACTGCGTGGGATCAAAGACTCTCCAGTTGGCAGTACCAGCACCAGGAGTGGTGCCCTCTGCCAGGGAGGGACAGCCAGGAGAAAAGGGCATCAGACTAGGGGAAACTTCATACCATCTCATCAGTAAATTACTACCTGAATCAATATTGGAGTTGTAACCGTATCCAGCTCACAAACAGGTGAGGGGATAGGGTGGGATGTGGAGATAGAGCCCAGCAGGTTATCAGGAAACTCCTGGTCTCCCCTCCTGCCTGCCTCGGAAATGTTCATTGTCCATCACATCTATTGCTCTCGTTCTCATTTGATGACAGAGGAATTAGAAATAGGTTTGTTCCATGCGGTCAGTTTGAAATGCTGATGGAGAAATCAATTGAGATTGTTTTTGGAGGCAATATTTTCAGGCGTTTGAATAAGGCTTGGCTTTTTTCATTCTTACCCTCCACCTCCCCGGTCACCAGGAATAACTGGCCACTGGAAATTATAGAGAGTGATGGACTTGCACCACCAAGAAATTCATCTGCATTTTTATATTTACCCATTCTGAGCATTTACAGCTACTGACGGAGACAGTAAAAGGTTGCGCATAAAATTACAAAAATCTGCTCCGAATAACAATTGAGTTTTGGAGGGATAAAATATATGAATAAAATTCAAAAAAATTAAAAGTTACATCAGTGAAGCTTCTCTAATACCTAATATGCTTTATTTTAGTAAAATTTCTTAATAGTTTTACTTCCCACAATGATCTACACATACGTATATTACAATTATTGCAGTACTGAAAAGTTCATAAAAATTGTTAAAAAAGAAGTATGGAAGACTTCTGAAGACTGGCAGTAGAAACAGCAAGGACAGATTTGGGATGAAGAATCAGAAGTTTATCTGTCACTATTGTAGTGTGGTATCTCAGTTGTTTTATCTGTCACATGAGGACAGTAGGAAGTCTGTTGGGTGGGTTGGTCAGAACGTGGTCACGTACACAAATTGTAGTATTTGAGTAAGTTACTGCTTGTCAAAGGAACAGCAAAAACTGTATGAATATTCCATCATTTTTGAGAGTAAAATGTGAAAGCTTAACCCGTGTGCATCATCCTTGGGAAATGAAGTGTGTTTTGCCTGCACCCAGATATCCACACACACACGGAGTGAGTGACTGTGATGCGATAGATAAACTATAATTTACCTGTCATCACATGGACGTGGCCAGTGACTCGAGAGCAGAACCAGCTTTGAAATCCATGTTTTCCAAGCATCCAGGCATACGTGGATGTTCCTGTGCTGGAGGAGAACGGGTTTTATGCACGTGCTTTTTTAGGCAGTGTTAGTAATGCTGCTGTTAAAATTGCAGCTATTTGTCTGAGTGACTGAAATGTTGTCAGTGTGGCCATTTGCTTGAGATGTATTATTCCTTCACTTTGCTTTTGTTAACGGTGATCCTAAAGGAATCCAAATGCTTTGCTAGTATTTTGTCACTTCTACAGAAATATTTTGGTTAACTGGTGCAATGTATTTTTCCATACTTTTGGGTAGTAAATTCATATCTGTGAGCCAGAAGCTTGGGTAGCATGTACTGAAGCACTGGAGAAAAGTTTCCTTTCTCCAAGCCAATCAAAGTTCCTCATTCCATCAGCAGATTACTTGTGGGATGTCATCCATCCTCACACAGTGGCTAACTGAAGGTGAAGGCTCTTCAAACTTCCTGGAAAGTTCTTTTTAACAGGAAGGTGTGCCAGGCTTTGCTTTTCTGTGCATCCAAAATGTGCCTTAGCTTGAGAAATTCAGGATAAACACTTACCTGAGCTTGGCAGATCGAGTCCACAAGTAAGACACAGTGATAATTCAGGGATGTTTGTATCAACTTGGTGTTTGAGGTACAAGAACTCGGTGTTCCTGCTGCCCCACTCAGCTGCAATGGCTTAGCACTCTCAGTTCCTTTTCTTTTGCAGGATTCACACCCATGCCTGTCCCACGGGCTCTTTTCTCCTCATGTTCAGAGAATCCTTTGGGAGTGTCACACTTTGTATGATGGACAGACTGCAGGGTTTAGTTCTTGGCTGCAGATTCTACATTATTGTTAAATCTTACTGTTTCTTAGAAGGAAAAGGAAACTAAGGGGAAAGGATTCAGTCAGTGGTTAAGCATAGCTTTAATAAGAGAGGAACAGCCAGCATAAGCTGGTGCTCAGGGTGTTGTCTTCTCTTCCTCTTGTGGGGGAAGGACAGTGAGAATTCCCTCTAGTTTCTCATCATTTCTCATCCACAGCTGCAGTAATCTTAGTTCAGGGTCGAATTCTGGATTGTTTAGGCTTGGATTTCTTAAACTCTGGATTATGTTTTTATTTCAGTGGACTGCATTAACATCTGTTTCTATTACTGTACAATTCTGCTATATAACCCGTCCCCATTTCTGTATAAACAAAGTGTTCTTCAATTTATATCTGAAAGCATTATCAAAAGCATCCATTTGGCGACTGAAAGACTTGGGTATTTTAGCCCTATTTTTAAAAATAATGAAACACAGCATGTGAGGTGTTGCACTGTATAACACTCATGGATCACTGGGCACCTTATAGAAGTTTGCAAAATATCTCTATTTCAGCTAATTATAGCGTTGTGAGTCTACATAGTTATCTTAAAAAAGATTTGAAACAATGAAAGGGTTTTCGTTTCTCTAAGTATTTATTACACTGTGATCATTAAGATGAAAAGAATTTTAATGCATGTTTAGATTTCCAGTGCAAAACTGAGCAGCTTTGATCTGTGTGCACTGCTAGGTCTTCATTCTTCTCCATGACATCAATGTGCATCAAAAACACGTAGTAGTGAAAATCTATCCATTTTCACTACATATATCTTTAGGCTGCCACGTTACTGCATCAGTTTTTCTCTAGGAAATGTGGCATGTGTAATTATAGGGAAGGCACAATTACAAATTGCATGCAATTACAGCCAAACAAGTAAACAAAATAAAACTAAATTCAGTGAGCTAAGGAGTAGCTGAAAGCCTTTTAATGGAGATGCCAAAGATGAGCTTTTGCAGCTCTACAATTTGCCAGTCAAATTATTGTTATTTAGGAGAACTTCCCCACAGAGGCTCAGAGCAGAGCAAATGATTGGCAAATTGTCTTTTGAAATTGGTATATACTCTTTTGATTGGTTTTCCCCCATTATTCCTTGACAAGATCTTAATATTTTCAAAGTTGAGAACTTGAGTATTTTTTCTTTAAATCTGCACTTCCCTATTCTGCTTGTCTCATGAAATGTGACACATTCACTGAGGGGCACATCTCAGGAAATCAGTAACATTTTGAAGGTGTGTTTGTAATAAAAAAGATTTATGAGTTTTTTAAAAGATGGCACAAAAGAGGATAAACACTGCACCTACGTTGTTCAGAAGTTTATCACTGAAATAAGTCCTATCTTCTGGATCTAAATCAATGGGAGAAGTAAACAAAGCTGCCAAGATAAGGTTGTGTTCTTGGTATAGATGGGGCCTATTCTAAAGAAATTTAATTCTGGTTGTAACCAACTGCTGAGATTTCTCTGTTCTCCTGTGGACAGCGACTGGAGTTGTGGTGCAATTACAGCTCTTTAGTGCTGCAGGACACAGGTCAAACAGGTATTTTCTCTTACCTTTTCTACTGTAGCAGACAGCTGTCTCCCATAGAGGTTTTTTTGGAGGTGTGGTTTTTTTTTTTTTGGTTTGGTTTGGTTTGGTTTTTTTCCTAAGATTAAAAGTTTTTGGGAAATTTGTATAAAAGGAAGAACTGGCACAGAGATTCCTTTAGATCTCTTTTAACAAAAAAGCTAATAAAAAAAAGTGTTCCTCAGCCTATCCAGGCACAGTCAGATTATTTTATGATAATGTGGAATGTGTTTGGCAGCTGCATCCTCTTGACAAATAACCCTCCCTCTCCCTCAGCAGCATACTTCAAGATAATTGGCTGAAACGTTCTCAGCAAATAATTATTTGACCAATTAACGCTGTTAGTCGGCAGAGTAATGAACTGTGAATAGAGTTTTAATTCCTGTGAAATCCCACACTTTTACGAATGGAGGGAAGATAAAGAGCATCTTAAAGTTGTTGAACAAATAATTTCTTTAGAAAACACTGAAAAGATGCAAAAGTTTTTTCTTTCCGCAAACACTTGTGGAAACCAAATGCTTTTCAGATTGATGTTTGAGAGAAAAAAAGCTGTAAAATGAGAGATGAATACTGACAGATGAAATTTTTAGAGTTTCTTCAAAACAAGGTTTTTGAATCCTTTTTAAGTTTATTCACACAGAATCATAGAGTGAATGATTATCTGTAGAAGTCAAGAGCCTACCAGTGAAGAACTTTCCATTTAGACCTTAGTACGTTAAATTAAATATGGACTTTGTAACTGGGCAGTAATAGTCTCATAATTGAAATATGTTCCTTCATACAAAGTGAGGGGTGAAGCTGTTGCCATGACATGGATTAAAAATTCTGTTGTGAAAAATAAGGGGAAAAAATTAAGAAGCAACCAGGACTATGGAGAGAAAACCTGCTTGGTCATATATTAAAGAAGAAAGTAGAGAGCAGGTGGGAAAAAACCCCTCAAAAACCAAAAAAACAAACAAAAAAACCCCACATCAAATCTAAGAGTAGAGGACCAAACCAGGAGTATCTGAAAAATACTGAAGGTGAAGGAATATTAGCAAAAGCCACAGGATCTAAACACTAAAGTATTTTAAGTTCAGGAGTGGAAAAAGTAGCTGGAAGCAGAGCATTTATCAGGCTGAAACAATGCCACATTCACACCATTGTGCTCTGAAGTGATTTGCCTGTAGGACAGAAAAATATCTTGTTTTGAAATCAGATGGAAATTAAAATGCAGCACTGTCTCCCAGGTTCTTTTTTTAGGAAAGCTTTTTGACAGCCACCAGTGTCAGAAAAAGCTTCCTATCTCAGTGTCTCTAACTTGAATTAAGAAAAAGACGTGAGAAGTAAGACTTTGATGAATCTCATGTCACTGTGTACATGGATATAAATTTGAGTTATCTATTACTTTGTGGATACTCTGCAGAGAAGTTTCTTAGATTTCAGTGGCATGAACTATCTTTAAACTAAAAGTGGTTAAAAATATTGTGTGAGAGAGTATAGCTTGAAAATCAACATGCACTTAAAAATATCATTAGAAAATATCACCTTGCTATTTTTACTTAGTGTCTCATGAAACAAATGACGGTAAAACCTTCCTAAATGAAGTTTATGGTGCACTTCTTAGGTAAATAAAAGAAGAAAAGAGATCTTCCAGTCCCCTGGAAGTTCACCAATTAAATATTAGCAGTTTTTCAAAACTAGTTCTTTCTGTTCTGGCAATTTTGTATCCTTCCCTTGTGTATTCATTTAAACAGAGAGAGAGTTCACGTTGAAATGGTGCAAAGTTACGTAGTTCCCTAACTTACTGATATTTTGTGATTATCATATAGAAGAGGTTTTATAAAATTTGGGAGGAAAGAATGGAAGTGGGGGTGCAGGGAGGACAGAGTTGGGGTGGTTTTTTTGGTATTTTTACATCTCCTCTTGTTAATCTGAATAATAGTGTACAGAATCTTGCTCCAGTCTCAAACATGAGGTTGATGTTTGGCTGCTTAGTCCATGTGGAGCTACAGGATGAACAACTGTGGATGCTGAAAATATTTAGCAGACAAATTTTCCACCTTTCTGCAGCATTCTGTAGCATTCTGTGAGAACTGTGTTTCTCACGAAAGCTATGAAAAACACTGCAATGGGTTTTGTAAACTAATTCTCTGTCCTTGCACCTGTTGTTGTTCAGTCAGTGTTATATGGTATTCTGAAGAAAATATTTTCAAATAGCCTCCACCAATCATTCTGAGAGGTGGTGGGTCAAAGAACCAATCACCTTATGCCACCCTAGCGAGCTAAGGGATAAAAACCCATCTGTATATTAATAAATAATTCTGCTTTTCCTGAAATCTGCCTGCCTTGTTTCTCTCCGTTCGTGGTACAACACCGACAAACAACAAAGAGCCCAGGGAAGTTTGGAAGGCAATTCCTCCAGCAGTACAATCTTTTTTTTTTCACCCAGTCGATACTTGAAAACTGCAGCTTTAATTACTGCAAATAACCTTGATTTGATCTTTATTTAAGTAAAAATGTCATTATATATGAAAAATTAGAGCAAAGCAAATATTACAAAAAGTTTTTTGCTGGTCCAAGTTGCAAGAAAATCCATGAATTTTTTGTTTGTTTTATTTTCTCCTTTTGCCTTTAATTCTCTCTTTGCCACAATAAGAAAATCATGCTTTTATTCACAAAACTGTGCAAAGGAAACAATACAAACTCCGCTGTTACCTGATGTTCGTAGCTGGTTTGATTGAGGAGAGATCAAGTCGGGGAAGGAATGTCACTTGAATTCAGGAACTAGTTGTGCAGCACCATGGGATGCATAAATAGTCAAATGGCTAGTAAGAGGTGTGTGCTGGCAAGTGCACTGCATTAATGATTAATCTAATTTTGAGTAATTACTAAATGTGATCATTACAGCTGGGTAAAAGGTTCTATATTTCTGGGATACTTTGCTCCTGGGAAATAGTCCCCCTGTCATCAATTAATTTTTCCTACTTGAAAAGCAGCCATAATGAGCCTCAGTTTTAATGGTGCAGGTCATCTTTACCTGCATCTATTTTACAGCCACATAACTGCCTTGATTTCTGTGAACTTACTCATGATTTATGTTGCTGTAAATAAATAAAGAATGAATATTCACTAATACAGCCACACAATCTCCACGTAATCATATAGATGTGAGCTGGATTAGCCTCTCAGCGTCACCCTTGAAAGTCTGGGAGGAAGAACATCAGGTGTTTTACAGAAAGGTTAGAGAATATAAATAGCTCCAAACGGAAGAAAAAATTCAATTATGAGTCTAATAAACAAATTACCCAAAGATGTATTGTTTGTGCTCATAGTATGCAGTCAATTATGCATGATCTAGCAGGCTTTTTCTTGCTTTTCCTCTATATTTGATTACTTGAATTTAATAATTTACGTACTCTCTATCAACACACTCTTGGGAACCCTCATCTGATGTTTCCCAAATTAAAGCTTCATTGGTTATATTAAATGCAGCTAAATATATAATTCAGAAAAATGAGAAGGACTCACCAATATTGACACCTCCTCCTGGAATTCAGGATCTAGAATAAAAATCATGTGGAAATCTCAACTGGTACCTTGTTGGAAGATTTTATCGAAATCAAACTTTCACACTTTTTAATTACTATTTCTGGATGATTTGTATAAATAAATGCATTTCTGGAGGGAAATACACGGTTCCATAGCACAGTAAATTTTTTATTTGATGCAAGTGATGTCTTTGAAGATCATAAATGTACTAAACCATGTTGTCCTTATTTCTTGTGTAGGGTTCATGTAGAGAGGTTCTGTTCCATAAAGATTACAATAAAGTTGGTTGCACCTCATATAATATACCTTTAGTAGCAACATTTAATGCAAAGGCAAGTGAGCTGTGGTTCTGCAGGTGTTCAGTTCTAGTCTGTGTGTTCCACATGGATGTGAATGATTTGTTCAGTAATTGTGTATGTTGTTTCCAACTGGGAATTTGTCATTTTAAACGTCTTTTAAATAGTTCTGAATGAACAGAATAATTAATCAGGCCATCATGGAGGTATTTTGTTGCTGTGTCTTCTACTTGCTACTTCAGTATGGCTTTTTTGGGTGTCTGATGGTATTTTTATTATTTTTTTTTCCTCCCAGCTCATGACTTTTGTCATTTGATTACATTGCTTGGTCAGGTTAAAGGTTTTGCTTTCCGCCACGTACCCAGATCAGGTGTGTCTCTACAAAAGGATGGAAAAAAAAATGACTTTCAAATACAAGAGGAGTGGCTTTTGCTGAGTGATGTAGTAAAAGAAAAGATTTCTCTCATTAAAAGTTGGTAGCATTTCATTAAAGGGTCAGCAGCATAAAAGCAGCTGTTGCTCTTTGAGATGTATCCCCTGAAATACTTATCAAACCCAGTGCTCTCAAAGCTTTTTTCTCCTCTAAATGTAATTACTGTTCTTCAACTTTCCTGTTCTTTCTGCCTTCTTAAAACGATTCCACATATATCATATTGTATCTTTTTGCTGACATTTGCCTTTTTTCTTTTTGAAGTCTCTGTCCGTGTAAAACGGTGTTTTCACATGCTTTCTTCATGCCTTATCTAATGCAGAAAGAGAAAAATCAATGGTGGGTGTGCTTCTTTATCCACTCTGTGCTCTCCCTTCCTTTCATAAAGCTGCTTCTTCTGACATAAACCCAGCTAATGGGACAAGTAACCAAATATCCCACCTGAACCTGCCTGCCTGCCAGTCTGCCCACCGATTAACTACTGTGGGCAGGATTGATCCCATGGCCTCAAGACCACTGTGGCATCTTGCTGTGCATTGGCACTTCGTAGTTTGCAAGGATTAACATTTGTCTTGCTCATTTTGTGTCAGATGTAGAAGGGTTTTGATAAAATTGGGTTAATGAACTCAGTAAGAATCAAATCTCATAGTCCTGTCAGAATCTGGAATAATTTTGACTTAGTAAGAAGTTTGATCAAATGCAACTTATCTATAGAGTTCGTTTGGGTTTTGTGTGCTTTTTTTTAGATGGCTTTTTTTTATCTTTTGTTTATTGATGAAGATGTAAGTTTTGGATGAGGGAAGGGTAAGGTTTTTTTTTCCTCTTTGTTGTTTTTTTTCACGGTTGTTTTTGTATCAAGCCCCAAAACAGGGTCAAAGCCTGAATGTTATGCTGGCCTAAGGAATAAGTGTCAAAACTGAGGGATTTGTTCTCCTGAGACCATGTGTGCTCAGCAGCTCACTGAAGCTCTACCAAAGACTGATTACAGTCAGATCTGACAATCATTTAAATCTCTGTGCATGTCAACAGCTGTCCCCAGATCGAGGGTGACAGAGAGATCTCTGGCTGTATGGAAACAGATGTCAAGTCACTCAAGCAGCCTTCCCAGTTGTTGAACATAGATAAGTTGTAAACCACCTTAGGCCAAGAGAAGGAAAAAAAAACCAAAAAAACAACCAAAAACTCTTTTGAGAAGGCACAGGGAGAGTTAGGTGAAAAAGTGAGATAGGAGCTGGAAAAGCAGCTTGTAATGGATTCAATTCCTTCACGGCGTCAGTAACTATACAGAAATTCATATTTCCTGCTTTAACTAATGCAGCTTGTTGCGACAGTGCAGCCTTCAAACAAGTAGTCTGGCTTTAGAAATTCTCATCTAAGGGATGGAACTGGTGATTACAGCTTTGCCACCAAAAAAAAATGATGTGGGTTTGAAGGATGGCATGCTTGGCTGAATTGGAGACACTTACACGAATCAAAAGTGATAATCCATTTCTGTAACATGTGGTGCACTGTTGCATTCCAGGATGAACACGATCAAACTTTGCCATGCTCGAGGGATGTCTGAGATTGCTCTGACTTCACAGCACCACCACACTGCTGGATTTTGCTCCTACCAATTTCCTGTAAAAAACCACAAGGCACGGTGCCTGCAAAATTGAACAGGGGAGGGAGAAGGGGTTTAATCACCAACAGCTTTCTACTGGGAAACTCTTAGAAGACATAATGAGAATTGAGGTATTTGACTGCCAGCTCTGCGCGTGCATACATGTGACTGTGTTCTGGCTTTCAAACAGGCTGTGATCGGTAGAAACACCCTTCCATAAAAAGAACGGAGAGAGAGAGCAGAAAATCTTTTTTGTTTTAAGTAATTTTCAAAACTTGGAAGGAAAAACAATACTCCTTTCATCACAAGGCAGTTTTGCCAAGTTCAGCGCAGGCATAAAGTCAATTTCTCCCTGTTGAAAACTGCTTTTCATTTCACTGAGTCGTAACGTGTCCGTGAGGGGCCGGGAGCTGGAGTTGTCCATCAGGGCTGGAATAACTCTTGGAGCATCACTCGGTCTGAAAGTTGCCTACTTGGTAACAGCAACTGCTCTTGTATCAGAAGTGATGGGAGGTAGAAGGTTCCAAGCCCTTATGAAAATTACTTGTTTTCTTAAGTTCATTTGATGCTGCATTTAAAAAAACAACAAAAAAACCCAAACAAAAACAAACAACAACAACAAAAAGCTCAACCAAAAAAAATCCCCAAAAAACCCCCCCAAAAACTGACAAAAAAACAAAAACCCCCCCAAACTTTATTAAAGGAGGATGATTTCCTGAAAGTGATGGTAAATATGGTTATGAACTAGGAAAGGCTTGCAGTGTCAATAAACCAGAGCCAAAGGATGAATTAAGCAATAACAACCACATCTCTTTCTAAGAGTATTTATCTGTCTGTGGCATGTGTCCAGCGCAAACCAGATGGTATCTGAAATGCTGAACAGTTTAAGCTACAGGCTGAAGGAGTCTCAGCTTGCCCATTAAAAAACAAAGCAAAACAAAATAATTGTATTTACTGATCTTACCAAGGTTGTCCTAGAGCTGCAGTAATGAGCAGTGAAGGCACTTTGGGTGCAGTCTCACAAATACGAGCTGGTGCAAGGCAGCGAGTTGCACCGGCATGTTTGGAGTTACGTGATTGTGTTGGAATATATGGACTTTGGTGAACAGGAGCTGCTGAATTTTCAAATAGTTACTGTGCATGGGAAATATCAGTTTTAATTAAATGTTATTGAGAAAATTATGAAATCAGAAAGCATGGAATGATCCAGTGATTATTCATCAAAGACGTGGATAACTCAAGTTCGTGTGTTTCTTCAGCTCCAGTTGAGATAGCTCAGGTAGATTAGTCAGTATTCTGTGGACAGTGTGCACAAAACAAATACAAACAAACCAACAACAACTTCTTCCTATTGCATTTCTGCTTGGAAAATGAAAAAAAAAAGGTCATCGCAAAACAGCTAATGAATATTAGCAGTAGAAAACCTAGGAAAATTGTCACGAAAAAAGGAGAAATTAAAAAAGCCATACAACTCTATAAATGACAAAAGGGGTCATTCCAAAGTGTGCCTGCATTTAGTTACAAAAAATCTCCTTTGCTTCTACTGAGCTCTGTTGGGAAATCTGCTTTTCTAGAAGATGAGGGAAAGATGGTAAAATGCAGAGTCTACCTGGAGCTGCTGTGGCACAGGGACTGAGTGAAGCTGATGAAAACAAAGACGCAAAAGTGTTCAGAAAAAATGAAATCTTAGCAGTAAATAGAGTTTTAGAAGTGAGATGAAATAGGTCTGAAGGAAAAAAGAAAAGGACTATTAATAGTGTGTGGTTGGTGGACTAAGAAGACTGAGCCACCATTGTGAATACGCATCAAGAGGAAAATTGTATTTAGTTAACATTTAGATTTCTTTCTTCAGATATAAAAGGACACTAATTGTATAATTCACAGTTCATGTTCAGAAAAGGAAGAGATTTGCTCTGAATTAAAAGTCATGCTATGAAACAGCCGGGCAGGAGTGAAATTGGCAGTTCTGCACAATAGGCCAAGCATGAATTCCATTATCCCCATGGCACGGAAAGCAAAGCTCGCTGCACACTGCCCAAAACTGTGTAAAAGTCAAAGTGTGGAACAGGGAGGAGGATGTTCAGTACAGCAATTAGTTATCAAGTAACATAACCCCCCAAAAAAGGAGCCCAGTGATGAATAAAATGCTGTGCCTGTCTTGAAACCCACTTGTTAAACAGTTCAAATCCTGGCAGTGGGTGTACAGAATTTCAATAATCTGATAAATTGAATTTGAAGATGTAAAACTTAAACTTTGAATAATTTGTTGAGAACAAAGGATTTTTGGGTACTCAGAATGTCTCAGATTTTAAGTAGCTAAAAAATAGGTTTCTGCTTTGAGGCACTTAAAACTAGGACTTTTTTTCTTAGAAACCATGGCAGTTTCTCTAAAAGCTCAACTGGGAACTAAAGAAGTTCACTTAGACGTCTGACTGAAAATCTTTCAGGTAATAGCTGGTTGTGTCTGCACACCAGTAAATACACAGGGAAACAATGTGAGTACTGACAGGGTTTTGGAACTTTTACGGGGCTCTACAAATCTCCCTCTTGTTTATCTTTCAGCATATAAAGGTGCCTTCATGGAAGTGAATAAACGATCCATTTATCTATTTGTAGACATACAAATACATTCATTGAATATATAGATATGTCAGACCTTGTTTTTTCAACTCATTTAAATTAGGAAAGAAGCTATTTTCCTACTCATCAATCAAAGCCTTTCAGCAAGCACTGTAGGTCTTAAAAAAAAGAAGCACAAAAATGTTGCAGCAGATGTAGAACTTGAGGGGGTGTGCTTTGTTTTTTTTTTCCCCCATTTCTTGCATGTGTCTGTTGCCTAATTTCTTGTCTCTTGGTGGCACCTACCCACAGCAGGAGGGTTGGACCTAGATGATCTTTTTCCAGCTCAAAACTTTCTGTGATTTGTCTCTGTCTCTGATCCCGGGTTATGCTTGCAGTATTTCTTTGTCTATGCAGATATGTTTGTACTGATGCCATTTTTTATTTTATTTTCTCCTTGATATCTGTACTGACTGATGGATTCTGTAGCTGCTCTGCAGGCAGTGTGAGAGGGAGAAACTTTGTAAACTAATATTCACATGAGCCACTGCCTGGAGCAAGGAGCCTCACAACTGTTGTTTTATGAAAGTAAATGGGAAAAGCACTTGCGTTTAACTGCAAAAATAAAGGCCTTGAAATTTATTTGGATATTGGCTCATAGGCTGGGAGGGTTACTCGTTATTGTTCCTCTGATAAGAGAGTTTTACCTTGAAGCAAAGCCGAGACAAGCAAAGTTGAGGAATAAGATTCCAAGGAACAGATCTGAAAACCAGGCAATATATTTGCTAGGAAAAATAGGGCCAATTCTATTATATTGTGATCCCAGCTTCAATACCTTTCTTTTAATGTATAAAATAAATGCACCAGGGTAAAACCAGTGACTGTCAGGAAAAGGCAGGTGAACAGCAGAAAACGAGTCAGGACTAAAGAAGTGCTTAAAAGTGGATTTTTTTAAAAATAAAAATTCAAAAAACAAAGACCACCAGGAGGCAGAGATAACAAAAATAGGAGAAAGGTCCCCCAAACAGCATATTGTATATATATATATTTTTTTTTTTTCCCATGAAAGCATCCAAGGGACAATAGCAGAGAGAAAGGGAAACATCACCTTTCAAATATTTGTTGTAGTTAAGAGGTCCTGAGACGGAGACCATTCTTCATGGTGTAGACTTCTCCTTTTTAATCATCTCTAGCATGGGAAAAAGGAAAAAGCTTCTGTGAGAAAGGGAATGAATAAAAGATACATTTAAAATACTTCCCTCCAACTCCATTGTTTACTTGTACTCTTTATAATTGAGACATGCTGGGTCAAAGATCAGGCAAAAAAAAAAAAAAAATTCCTATGCTTTTTTAAAACTGAAACAAATTTCAATGGCACAAGGATGAAACATCGTTTTTGAACCAGCAAAATGGGGATAAAAAGTTATCCCAGCTACTGATCTTCTTAGAAGGACATCAGAAAAATCTCAGACAGAATGGGCGACTTGACCACCCCTAATGGACAGTGAAACCAACACAATTGATTTTGGCATCTGTTTTTAGTCTGAGGACAAATTCAAGTTTCACTGTGGAGAGGCTCTGATATTTTTCCTTTTTTTGAGCAAGACTAACAAGGTAAAAATGGATATTTGGGCACAACGCTGGATCCCTACAGGCTTTGCTCATAAAAGCTCTGCATTGTCACGGAGCAAACCGCTGCGGGGTGTTTGTGTAGCAAACGGAGATGTCTCAAAAAGGAGACTGTGGCAATGTGCCTACCTCCATCTTTTTCAGTCAAACACAAAAGGACAGTACAAATTCTTCACTCTACTCCAACCTTCTTAACCTGCAATTCAGGTCCTTGCCCAGGAAATAAGAAACAATATTCAGTCTCCTCTTAGAGCAATAAGAGCCAGCACTGATGTAGATACAGCCCTCAAAGCCCAGGCTGATCCCAGCTGGAGTTAACGATGAAGGGAAATTAATTATTTTGAAGTTTGTTTGTGGCAGCTGAGTTCTCATCTCTTCCTTGATGCTCCTGTGTGTTGTGCAAACACCTCCCTTTCCAGCTCTTTCAGGTGCTTCTACATACCAGTGCTTTGAACTGAAAATGAATTTTACTCACTGAGTTCGGGAGACTTTTCCAGTCTTAATATTGAATTTAGTCGTCCAAATTTCATCTAGTTTACTCCACATGCCTTACAAGCTCTGGATCTACACTCAAAACTTCTTGAAGGTGTGAGAGGTAATGAACAGACACAAAATTAGTTTTTTGCAGAATGTTTTTAAAGCAAAATATCTGTGGACACCACTGGCTGCTTTACTTAGGAAAGAAATAGAAAACATTTATCTGTGAGAAGCCGAATGTTAAAAAATGTGAATGTGTGATAACTAAAATCACATCCTGCTCTTGTGGAAGCTGCTTAAGGTTAATAGGAGCTGAGCATGGATGAAAACTAAGCAGTGCTAAGAAAAGGAACACAATTATGTTACTTTTCAGGTTCTAACCCAGAAATATAGCGCACAAAGGCAAACTATGGAGATTAAGAGGATAACGTTGTCAATGTAGCAGGCTCTAAATCGAATCCTTTAAATATATGTGTCCTAAAAGTCCTTAGGAATGTATTCAGGTAAAAATATGAATATTACAGTCTTTTCTTTTTGAGCTGCTTTCATCAGAATAAAGTGACTTTTGTGCTTCACCAAATGCCAGAGCACAGCAGCTAGGTTCACTAACCACTAAAGGAATTTCTTGAAATTATATTCAAGTAAATGAACTCCTTCTCCTAGAACCTGTCTGTAAAGGGTGTAAATAATTCTGACAGCATTCAGCCTCACCCATGTGTCTTCTGTAGGTATCAAATACAGACTTTTTGTCCTTATTTGGTCAAACATTGCAGACTTAAAAAAAAAAAAAATCCCACTAGTACCCCAACAGTATCTGTTATGTACTGTCAGTTTCCTGGAAAATTTCTGCTTTCTATTTCAAGTGAACAATAAATGTCCCTACTCTAAAGATACCTAAATTGCAGCACTTATTCCCAGCTGCAGTGAGCCTATCCATTTTTTTTAGGCACTGCTGATTCTCAGCAAGAGTTACTGAATACTGAGTCACTGGTAATATTTTGGAACCGTGTCTTAAATTTTTTGTAGGGCTTTTTTTATATATATAAAATAGAAAAATAATCAGTTTGATGTCATTAGTGTCATCCCTGTCCTGGAAGAGGAGGACATATTATAAAGTTGAGTTGAAAATACCACATTCATACCAGAAGTTTCCATACCAACCTGGTCCAGGTCTGTTTGCGACAGGTAAATCAGTGGGAAGGATACTATTTCTCTATTCAACACTTATACAGTCAATAAAAATATAAATAATTATATTCTTTTCATCATCCTGAAATTACAAGGACAATTGCATGCTTTTTCTGTCTAAATCAGAAAATAGTTTCTTTTTTTTACAGATCTATAGAAGAACTTAAGAATATTTGCTAAATATAAGCCCAGGATTAATTTTTTTTTTTTCCATATTGAACTTTACCTGTTGAGTCACAGTGTGTTAGCACAAGACAGTAAAAAAAAAAAGAAAAAAAAAAGTTTTAGACAGAGGCTCTGCTTTTATTTTGACAAAGAAGCATGTTCTAAGGTTTGGGATATTATATATAAACCCAGCATAATATATATCTTCTTTATAAACTATTTTGACACTTTCTTGGGTTTGATATTTGAAAACATTACAACTCTTCACCTGAACACAGTTTTAAATCTCGATTCTTGACAGTTAAGGCCCAATATTGGAGGAAATAGTCTTAACAGCAATCATCAGCCCAGCTCAGTGCGCTCTGTTGCAATTATCTGCAAATCTTTCCACCACTACTCCTATTGCGAAAGAGAGGAAATACTTTCCAATAACTGTTGTTATGCCTGGTAAAAAACCAGAATCATATATTCATTTCTATCTTCAACACACTAATTTTACCTAATAATTAGTTTATGACCCTAAACTTCTAGTACAGATGCATTAAAACTTTCTAAAAATAGTGTACACATACGTTGTGTTTGTTCTATGCCCATTTTACTTGGTGTATTTTTTACCATTTTATATAGATTTATATGGAAGAGGTCTGATTTTATTTCATAATTTCATCACAAGCTTTGTTGTTTTTTGGTTTTGTTTTTTTTCCTGCTGATTAAGTTATACATAGGATTTCAAAAAGAACTTGGATACATTTAAATATATTTTTTTATAAACCAAAAGCGTATTTTCTCATCTTGGAGTATAGTTTTTAAAGGTTGTTCCATGACCCACACCTCTCTGCTAGACCTTGATGAGTACCACTAAAGGCTGGATTTCTTGGTAAACACTCTCTGAAGCTCCCCATGATGTAAATGACTCCCCTAGTGAGAAATGCTGAATTTTGTGGCTTAACAACACTATTTTCTTGAAAAGAGAAGAGGAGAGACAGAAGATTGATATCATAGAATAGATTTTTGGCATTATAAGTTGCAGAAGAAATGATGACAGATACGGTAAAAGATGAAAAGCTGAATGTGTTTTTTGGGTATTGTCCCCAAGCATTTTGAGTGTTTTCATTAATTTCTCTCTGTGTCTACTAAAGTTTCCACACTTCTGGGCTCCCTTTACTCTTGAGTCCTCTGAAGCGTTTAGCTCTTCTAGGACATGGTGGAAAGCTTAAAATACTCTATGAGCAGTGAAAATGGAAATGCTCAGCTCTGGGACACTGTGCTGTTGGTGATGAGGGAGAAAACGTCGCTGTGCCTCTCCTCAGTGAGCAGAACTCAGCAGGCAAATAATACTTTTAACCCCAATGTATTCCCTCTGTATTTCACATGAAATTATTCTTCTTCAGACTGGCCAGACTTAATGCCCCTGTCCCCTTCACTTGGTGAGGATTCTGCTACAAGCCAGGCGTGGGGTCCTGGAAATTCCGGTGTTCTGGACTATTCTATTAGTGACGAAATACCAATTTTTGTTTCAAACATAATTATACAGAATTAAACCGAAAATGGCATTTTAAAACATTACTTCAGACACATCTTGAGCACTCCAGCTCTTTGCAATTTGTACCTGCAGAAAGCTCCAGGAGTTGTGGGCGGGTGGGTAAAGATCACGTCTCGAGGTTCTCGCGTTCAATCGCGGCAGAGACGGCCTGGCCTTGAGTTCAGCAAAATCTTGTTTCAAAGGGAATGCAGCTGAATGAGCTGGAAGTTTCCCATGAATTTCATTAGTACTTGCCCGATAACGGGGGAAGATCTGCCTTGAAAGGGCTAAAATACACTGTGGTCGTGTCTGACACGGGCTCTTTGTCTGCTTCCACTGTGCTGTTATCAGGAGGCACTTTGGGTTTTGTGTAGGGAAGCTGATACAGCCAGGACTGAATCATGGTAAATAATGCCTCTTTAGAATTATTCAAAGAGCACAGAAATGAGCAGGGAGGACTGTTTAATTTTTTAGCTGGTAAACATGTGAAACTAATTTTCTCTGAATTGTCGTACCTGTAACACTGCGAAGCCATTCAGAAGTCTGTAAGAACTATTAATTTAACACTTCCTGTAAGTAATACAGGATTCCTCTACCAGTTGTTCTAATTTTTTGCCCATCTGAGGTTTTCTTCACCTCTTTTTATCACTAAGGAAGGGAAGAAGTGTAGATGTTGTGAGAGATGGAAACTTTACTGCGATATACACACACAAATATGTTATTTTTCATTCCACGTGAAAGAAATTCCAGGTCAGTTTATAGTTATGGGCCAATGCTCAATCAAATACGACCCTCAGTGTCTACACAACACAAAGCCCTGTAATTTTATCTTTTTACACACTGCAAACTCCAACAAAGCTGATTAAATCTTTTATAGTGTTATATTTTGTACTTATAGCAATTAAAATTGGTTCTCATCCTTTCAGTGCATGATTAAGAAAAAAACATGTAAAACATTTATTTTAATTAGACGTAATTTATATGTCTGTGTACAAAATATAAAATGAATAAGTTTACAATTGCAAACTGCCTTGCTCGGTTTCAAAATGCATGAGAACTATTTCTAAGTTTCTGTGTTAAAGCTGAATTAAACATATAAGATAATCTTTAAAATGAATAAGTAACACAGATTAAATACATACTTTTTTTAAAAAAATCCCTTAAATACTTAGACGGTTTTGGCCCACAAAGCTACATTTTTGTGTGATTACAGAACACAGCATTTTAATGGTAAATTTTTACCCCAAAATCATAAATATAACATGCATGTTGATACTAACATCATCCGCCGAAAAGTCTTAATGTATTGCAAATGAGATGAAAACTTCATGTTTTGCTTTTTAAAGTAAGGAGTTAAAGTATCACTGCATGTTTTAGTCCTTTCTTGTTTTTAAAACTGTCTTATGTTATAAATCTCATCCAGCCTTGTGAAATTTCACAATATTTAGGGCTTGAGAACTGTTTCTGTGTTTGAATTCCAGTTCTGCTGATGCAAAAAAATTGGTAAATTCTTTCTCAGTCCATAGACATTCCTGAGGTTGTGTGGAAGTGAATAAGTGTTCCTAAGACAAAGGCCTTGGGTTTCCATCAGAATTTCCAGAGCTTGTTACTGCTATGATCCAGTAAAAATTTCTTTAAATCCCCTTATTTTAATACAATTTCTGAGTCTAGTGAAGAGCTGAGCTGGAACATGATGGAATGGCCTGTATAGAGATGGATGTGTGTAAATATGGTCACACACACTTTTACAACGTCAAAGAGACCTGGAGTGCTGCAGAGCTTGGGTGCCACGTGGTTGCCGCATCCAACTGTTCTATTGCACAATTCCACTGCTTTATAGGGAACATTCACAAGCCCTTTTCCAGTGACATTTATACCCTTTGGCTGTGTAAACATCTATAACGTGAGTGTTGATGTGTTACAATATTGCTGGTATTGGGTACTTTAATTGTGTAGGTAATTAACACTTGTTTAGTTCACCTCACGCCATTTTCTGAGTGAGACCCCAGCAGCAGCCACTTCTGTGCCACACACACACATCGAGTCATTACAGCAGCTGACACAAGGCAGCCTTGAGATATGTGACACTAATTAAATCAAAATCTCCAAATTAAAAATAGGTTCCTTATAACTAATGAGGAGTGACCATCTACATGAGACAATATTCATTTTTTACTTCATTGATCATAAATTACTGCTGTAGAGTGTTGCAGTAAATCACCAAAAAATCCATTAGCAAAGCTTTTTTGTCCCTGCAAGCACAAAGAATATTAATTGTTTTTGCTTCCTGAGAACAAACTTTTTTTTCTTTCTCCTCTTCATTGACAAATGTTTGTGAAGTCAATCTCCAAAAATAACTGGGGAATATAAATTTGCAGTGACTTTGCTTATGTTGGTACATACAAGGACCTCCCTTTGTATTCTGATGCATCCTAAGTGCAACAGCTTAGTAAATGTGTGGATTAGGTTTTTAATTTTTAGGGACTGTGGCGAAGAGCACAAATTGTCTCATCTCTTCGGGAAGTTTTACTGCTCAAGCTGAAGCCATTGTCATTGCACAAGCATATAAAAATATCAAAACTTATTGATGCATAACTGTATTTTGTTAGACAGTTGTGATGGAAGATTATAATGGTGAGAATTATTTTATTGTTGTTTTTAATAATAAAAAAAAAACACTACTGCCACACTGAGCTTTGGAAGACAAGACAGAGAATTGTTTTTTAAGAAAAACTCATGCTAGAGCCTACTCCTGTAGGTTCTTCATTCTTGCTTCCTAGCAGCAACAGGTTTTCTCTACAGATAAATATCGTAATTACTGTTTCCTTACTGCAAAGAGGGTTTTTTTGCTAGCTTGTGTGAGATAATGCTATATCTTCTGTACTGTGTAGTATTTCAAGGCTACGTTTTTCCATTTATGGAATTTCAAAATGAAAATTTCAAGGTAAAAGGATGAAATTAAGGCATATTTAACCAATATCAGAGATTTAAAAACTGTGCAAGACACGTTTCTCATATTTAATTTTCACAATTCCAGGGTATTTTTGAATGGGGAATGGGAAAGGTGAGGTACCATATTAAGATGGTAGTAGGTTATAGGTGCATATGAAGCAGTAGAGAGAAGATTTTGATTTAAGCCAAATGGCAAAAATTAGGATATTTACGTTGACTTCAGTAAAGGCTGGATTTTTATAACCTCTTCCATAGGAATGAAACGTCTTTTTGTATAAAGATGCAACCTTGCTGACCATATCAGTAGACATCCCGACCTCATCAATTCTGTGGATGTATACTTGTTAGTGACATCAGGAAAATATGCAAGCACAAACATTTCTCTTTTGGACTTTAGGTCCTTGTCTCAGTTCCTCTATAAAGTAAAATTAGGTGTTTGTGTTCCATTCTCCCCTAAATTTAACTTTCATTCTGGTACAGTGGGGCAGTCTTTGAGCACTATATGTTTATTAATTAATTTATTACATTTATCTCATCACTTGTTCTTTGCTTTTTCTGTAACCAGGCAGGTTACAGAAACACTACAGAACAGTGGGGGTTAGGTAAGGTTCGGTGTTCCCCTCATGGCCGTGGATTTCCCTGATCACCCTTACTATTATTTCCAAAAAAATCACTTTGCCATTGTATTTCAATCCAGAAATGGTTACTTATAGAGCTGTTCAGTGAGAAATTACTCCAGTCTTGTAGAACTGTTACGTTAGATGGAGGCTGGATGAGGAGGTGATCTTTTTTCCCTTTGCTAGGTTAATTTTCTAGTTTGAGATAAGTTAGGGATGCAAAATGTCCAGCTTAGTTTAGGAATATAGATGGACTTTGCTTTCAGTGAACTGATTTTACTATTATCAGTCTGAACACCTGCACGGCTTTTATAGCTTTAGTGGCAACGTTACTGTTAGGTGACAACCACACTTAATTCGGGTCCCGAATCTGGTGGCTGCTCTTGGCCTGACCCCCCCAAGAGCTGTGTTCTGGCTCCAGCCCCATCCCAGCCTGTGTCTGCCCAGAGGCATTTTTGGATAATGATTCAGCACTGAGCTGAGCTGTTTTAGAAAGATTTCCCCCACCTCCTTTTTCCTCTTCATCAGCCTTTGTGCAACCTTCAGCACAGCTTTCCCTCTGTCTCCAGTGGCCATCAGCTCCATTACAGGAGAAAGGATGAGTCCTGTGGCTCCGTTAATTATTTACATCTGTGCGGCGAAGATGAGCAAGTGTCTGACATGCAGAAAGCAGTGAGCAGGAAACAGAGCCAGAGGGGAAGTGTTTGCTGGAGAGCCATCTCAGAGCTCCTGACAGAGCCCTTATCCCGGCACTGTGCAAACAGGGTTCACGCTTTGAAACAAAGTCTTTAAAAAATTAGAGTTGTTGTGTAATATTAGGTTTAGACTGTCTTGCTGTTTGCTTTTGTCTGGTGTGTACACAACCACACAGAGGAGAAGGGGAGTGTAGAGCATCATAAATATCCATATCCAATATCCATATGCTGTGTGGTTCACCCGTGAGTTCATTTGTACACAACACTGGTGCTAAGAGCGTCACAGGAGTACGGGAATGGGAGTTTTGTGAGCCACTGCGAGCCTTGTTAAGCTTCACAGCCAGATAACCTCTTGAACTGTTTTGCCTGCTGTAATGCTCAGAATTGGGAACCACCCTTTGGAACTGAATTTTAATGTGGAGGTTTTTTTTTTTCTTTTTTTTTTTTAATTATGTGTTTTTGACTGACCAAATTATATATCGCAGAATCACTTAGGTTTGAAAGGCCTGCTAAGATTGAGTCCAGCACCACTGTGTTCACCACTAACGCATGTCCCGAGGTGTCGTATCTACGTGTTTTTTAAATATCTCCAGGGATGGTGACCTCATCACTGCCCTGAGCAGCCTGTTCCAGTTCCTAATCACCCTTCTGAGGTGAAAAGTTTTCCTAACACCCAATCTAAACCTCCCCTGGTGCAACTTGAGGCCATTTCCTATTGCCCTATCACTTCGGAGAAGGGACAGACCCCACCTGGCTGCACCCTCCTGTCAGGGAGTTATAGAGAGTGAAAAGGTCTCCCCTGAGCCTCCTTTTCCCCAGGCTGAGCCCCCCCAGCTCCCCCAGCTGCTCCTCATGGGACTTTTACTCCAGCTCCTTCCCCAGCTCTGTTCCCTGCTCTGGACTCGCTCCAGTCCCTCAAAGTCCATCTTGTTGTGAAGGGCACAAAACTGAGCGCAGGATTCAAGACGTGGCCTAAGCAGGCCACGACCAATGCAAGCCCGTGAGTGGATTTGGGAGTCTTTGGCTCGGATAGCTGTGTTTCTCCTCCCTGTGCAGAGCAGAAGGAGCTGTTGACATCCCCCACGTAAAGAGCGAGGGCAGAGATGAGACACTTGTCACCAGGCGCGTGAGGGCCGTGAGTCAGCACAGATGACTGCTCATCAGACCGTGATGACTCAAAGGCATCTTTGGATTTCTGAACTTCTTCATTTTTTCTTTTGTTTCTGTTTGTTTCAGTGTTGGTTTTTACAGCTGTAACTCCTCTCTTAGCTTTGGTCATAAGCCATGACTTCTGTGTGCTGTAGCTGTATTTGTCCATTTGCCAACTCACAAAGCCACTGGCTGCCACTGGTTTTATCCTTTCTTTTGAAGTGTGATCTTGGAGACAAAATGCTGTGTCTGTGAGGTCAGCGTTTACGCTTGCTGTGCTCTTACAAACATCACAATACTTCTACTTTCCTCTTCTTTGCAGTTATCCGCAGCCTACTGTAAATGTTTATTATTCTCCTTCTTACACGGGCAGCTGAATACCTGATTTAATTAAAGGTGACTTGAAATTTATATTAATTATCAGTCTACATGGTTAAATCAAGCGTATGGATAAAAGTAACTATGGATAAGGGGTTATTTATGCTACATAAATCCTTATTAAATATTAAATTTTTTATTTGCAGATATATAAGATAGCACAGAGTAATGATTTTAAGTAATTCCATACATTTATCTCAGTGTTTGAAAGTCTTGGTATTAGAAATGTGCCTCTAGTCTGGGTAAAAATTGACTTTATAAAGCAGTTATGATACCATGAGATACCCTGTGTGTTTAGTTTACACATTAACTCGTTAACTACAGAAATTAATACATAGAATTCAACCTCTTCTGAGAGTTCAAATACTGAACTTTAAAAAAAAAATGAAACCCAAAACCCAATACAAAACTGTCTAATTTTCCCATGAAAGCAACTTCTTCATTAAGGTACAATATGTCTTGTCTTGGCAGGGTCAGAGACATTATTTAAGATGTTGTGACTATAAGTTTTATAAAATATAATCACTTTTGAAATCCCTTGTTATAGATAATGAACTGGGCAGAAAATAAATTGAAAACCCCACCTGTGAGAAGACAACTCACAATTAGAATTATGTCAGATATTTTATCTTATTTTAGCTGCATGTGGCAGGTTGCATCTTGTTGCCAAGAGCAATATTAAAGACTAAAGTTTTGCAATCAGTTCTGCAGTCTTAAGTATCATACTCCATACTCTGAGTCCACAGCAGAAATGGAGTACCAGCAGTGCTCTGAAGGAAAGTTAACAAAAAAATCTTCACAATCTTATATGTGATTTTGACAAGCCACATACTCTATTGTACCATAGTGTTCTCATTTAAGCCCATATTTATCCAGAGAGGTTGTAAAATTTGTGTCGATTCTTCTTCTTTAAAATAAAATTGAATTCAAAAGCCATGGAATAAGGTTTTGTTCAGGATAACTGCTCACCGTGGAGACGATTCACTCCAAAAAGACACTTAGGAGAGCAGGAAGGATCTTCAAGTCACTGATGTACAACACTAACAGGAATTTTGAAGACGCCCCACAGTTTGGTATAATTGGTTCTGATGGCTGAGGACAGCCCAGGATCAGAGCTGCTCAAAAAACGCTGGTCTTGAAGTAAATTGGAAGCAGTGATGTAAAAGGATGTACCACATTTGGCCACCTTGTCTCTTGCTTAAAATTCTAACTACTCGCCCAAGTTATTCAAGGAAAAAGCACTTTGTAAAAACTTAGTTAAGAGAGATAAAGGTTAAAAAATAAACGCAGAAGTAGCTGCTTTGATGCTTTTTTGGCAACAGTTGTCAAATAGGAGCATCACAAATCGAGTTTAAATAAATGGGTGTGTATGTTTTACTGTAATTTAATAACTTCCTGTGAACCTTGAATTTGTGTTGTGCAAGTGTATCTGCATTTGGAAATACCCTCCATACCCTTCATAGTTTGTAAACCCCATAAATTTAGTAAAGTTGTACCTTAATTTACCTTAGATTAGAGAGAACGTTTCTCCAAGAGAATGTTTCCTTCAGAAGAAGGAAATGTACATCATTAAATAATGTTCATTCCTAATTTTTGCTAATTAACACTAGTATATTGCTTATGATAATGACAATAGAGGAAATAAGCACTATCGGTTGCATTCTCCAGTTTGAAATTTAGTAGTGCAGGAGCCTGAGGAGAGGCAGGCAGAGTTTTCATTAAGCACAAATTCACAGATGCCACATGAGGAGCGAATGGTGAAATGTCTCTGCTGGTTCTGACAGAGGCATTTAATACTTTCTCACGATGCTTCTTTACTGTGAACCGAGAGCTTGTGATTGATTCCTCCCCTTGTCTCCAGCTGGGGGACATCACAAGGACTCCCCTACCTCTTCCCAACCCTCCTGACCTAAGGGCACCTTCCCTGAAGGGGCTTGAGCTGGATTCCCTATGAACTGCACAGGTATTGCCAAAACCTTGCCCGTTTCCTTCCAGTGCGTGTGACTCAGTGTGGCCAAATCAGAAATGGCTTTCCTAGGTGATTTGACAGCCAAAGAAATCTGTGTCCGAATTGAATCTGTCTCCTGTGTCCAGCCCGTCTGCCCCTGGGCACAGGCTGTTTTCTGGAGATTCAGGGAAAGCAGCAGTCATCTGTCCACCTGGCCATGGGATGCGGCCAGCCTTGGTACCCTCACCGATCCTGACCCCCACCCCCTATCCCTAGGGAAGTGCCCAGTGCCCAGCCACCCTCCCCTAGGGCTGGGACAGCCCTTCCTGCAGCCCCGGGGGGCTCCCCTGTGGCCCTGGCTCGGCTTCTGCAGCTCAGCTCTTTTCCCACTCCTCAGCCATCTGTTCTGAGACAATTACTCACAGAGACTGTTGGATATTCTGCTGCCTGAGCCGACTCTCTTGAGCTGCTTGCATCCTCTTTGCCCTCCAAGCAGTGTGCCAGGATGAATGTTTGAAACATCGGGATGTTGTATTACCATAATTGCAGCCAGTAGTTTTGACTATTTTTCCACCAACTGGCAAGGCTAGGAATTATTATGTCTTTTGAAGGGAAGAAAAGACACCATCCGTCTTTTATATTCTTAGCATTCTTGCACTGATGCAAAATACACTGAGATTATTTTGAAGAAGAACACTTTTAAATTCCTTTTCCCGAAGTTCACTTGATAACAGTGCCAGAAGTGGCTGTCTGTTAAAGGGGAGAGTGAAGAGGAGTAAACAAGATAAAAAGCTACTCTTCTTTATTTGCATTAGACATTTCAGAAAGTGCAGCAGCTGGGAAGGATTCAGTGGGAGAAACAAGTGCTGCTTCAAAGGCATCACAACATGCAGCTTGACTTGGCTTTTTTTTTTTTTAATTTATTTTTTCAATAGAGGTGCTAAAAACTGTGGGCAGGGAGGCCTTGGAACCTGCTTTCTTCTTCCACTGGTGCTGATGGTTGAGACTTATTGCCATTTAGAGTTATTTTGCAGACAAAATAAGTCACAAAACTTCTATAAAACAGGACTTTTTGGGGTTGAAGCTCATCTTCATTATTAAGTCAAGTTGCCTTCCAAAGCATCATTCTTGTAACAAGCCAAAGTACAACTGAATTTATCTTAATCACATGAATAAGGGAATCACTTCTAATCTTCTGCTTTCACAAGTGGCGCACAAAATTTCTCTCAAAACCAAAACAATTTGAGTAATACTTCCTGCAGTGTTTTTCAGTGTCCCATCCTATGTTCCCAGTCAAAGAAATCTACTTAGCAAGCTCCCCTACTAATATTTTGAGTTAGAGAGTATGTTTAGAATTGCAGGATTTTGGTGTCCTTTAGGAATCTTGTATTTTAAAAGCAAGTAGCAGCAAACCAAAATGTTATAGACAAGAGCATATCAGACCATTCTATTAAGGTTTAAAATGTTAATTAAGAGATTCCTTCTTGTCACTCATTAAATTTAGGATATATGTGAATATGTTGATGTAGTTTTGGTTACAGATCTAAGTTTTCTGTTAGATAAAGTATGAAAACCCTCTAGTCATCTAGGGTTTATAGTAATGCAGGTACCATGGTTCACATACTTCACAAATCTAATTTTTTTAATGGATGTTCTCTGTTTCAGGAGAAAAAACCTTTTTCACTCCTCACACTTTACCACAGATGCTTTAGCACAAAGAATAAGCAACTTACTACTGGCGTATCATAAAAATAATTTGGTTTTGTTACATGTGAGGTGCCTTCAAGTCCTGAGGCAGCTGCAATGGGAATCAAACTAAACCTTTTGATTTTATACAACCTGCCTGACACTGAGCATTGGGCTGCTTTATTCTTTTCTTCCTTGAAAGGTCTGCAGAGCCAAATTTGTCCTGGAGGAGTGCCTGGCACTGCCAGGGGCTGCAGGTACTGTAGGGAACTTCACGTGCTTGGGATGTTTCATGGCATGAGAAGTCCTACCTTCAGGTCACAAAATGAGGAGCAAAATGCCCAAATCCCAAACTTTCTGATTCTCTGTTCCCTACTACCATAGCCTTTAAATTCTAACATCTAGGATCAATGTTGATTAACTTTCAATGTTCTGTTGTTAATTTCTTTTCATATTTTACTGGAAAATACATGGAATACATTTTCTTTGTGAAATGTTTTAATCCCTTCATATTTAATTCTCATATATTTAACCCAGAGCATGGTGAGAATAGTTGGTGTTCCATCCTGGGAGCAACAAATCATTTAAGACAGGGTACATTCCTCCCCATAAGCATTACCTTTTCACCCCTAGAGCCAGCGTGCTCTGTCCCTTTTAATCAGGAATTCCTCAAGGATGTCATTGGTATCCCTTCATGGGTGCAGGGTGTGGAGGGTCAGAGGAAGGAGCAGGACACTGCATCCCATTTTCCTGCACAGGGGATGTGCCCTGTTGTAGGCTCATGTTTTTCTTGGGGAAGGGGAGCACGGCCCTGTGCCACTGGGAGTTTTCTAATTGGGACAAATTTTGTATATTAGATTTTTTATTTAATGGTCTGTGCTAAGAGACTTCTGAATTCATTATAGAAGTTGTAGATTCCCCTCAAATGGTTTGTCCTGCTGACTCCAAGAGACAAGATCTGACAAAGCTGAGATTTTCCAACTTATTAGGGAGCTTTCAGCTGCCAGCGATTTCTGTCCTTCCTCTTGGAGTTAGTTAGAAGGAGGTGAAAGCATCTCACACTTGAGCACACTGCATCCAAGTTTAGATTTCCCTAAAGGACTGTTTGAAGCTGCCAGAATTCAGCACAGACCCAAGGCTCCAACACAAGAAATCAAGGAGGTTCAAGTTGTTTTCCTAAAAAATCTCCACCCCTTTGGTCTCCGTGTAGCTAAGGATATACAATGTATAAATTATGGTTCAACCTCTAAACCAGCAGAGCCCTTCAGATCTCTAAATGTTCTTTACAGTGTTAAAAATCTCAAAGTCTTTCTAATGTGGAATTACAGGGGGAATTTTATCAGTCAGAACCCTTTCTAAGGGTTCTAAAACAAACGAGATTCTCAAGAGTCCCTAAACTCCCTCAAAACTCCCTGAACCAAACACTTCAGGGAAAAGGGGACAGAGATAAGTGATTGCAGCTGGGGTGGAATCCCAAAGGGAGCAATCACAGCATCCTTATCCTCCCCCTTCCATCCTGGACTGTGCAGTTTCTGAGGCAGTCTCCTGGGCTGGAGCAACAGCTTCTCTGATCTGATGCAGCCACAAATATGTGACATTTATATGTATTTTCATAAATATCTACAATTATCTGCATAGCACAACAGTGGAAGTAAATACTGGTACCTTTTACTCTTGATATGACTCTTGATAAGAATTTCACACGACAATTAAAAATCTTATGATGCTTTTTAGTGTCTGCAAAGCTTATTTTAGCAACTGTAAAACACCTGTATTTTAGGAAATAATCCTCTGAGCCATTGACTTCCTTGTAATTGCACTAATCATTTCTTGATGACTTTGTATGTGATTACAAGGCCCTAAAATCTGCAAAATGAACCAAAAATTCAAAATTAACTAATACATAGTGTTGCCCGTAGCTTTAAAAAGGAAATAAAGTTCAGAGCTTTCTTTGCCTCGTTGTGGCTGTAAAAATATATGTAAGAAATTTTCCGTCTGTTTTTTTTTTTAGGTCCAGAGGAAGTAGATTTCAAGTGCAGCCCAAATTTCATCAGCTGCATTGGCACCAACAAATGCATCCACTTGTCCCAGCTCTGCAACGGGGTCTACGACTGCTCCGATGGGTACGACGAAGGAGTTCATTGCAGGGGTGAGTGAAATTTGCTTTAACCTCAAATCTTCCACTGCATTTTCTGTCTTCAGTTCAAAGAGAACCAAAACTTTCTCCTTGGGAATACATATGTGTGTGTGTGTATATATATATAATAACCAGAAGTGAACTGATAGAAGCATATTTTAATATGTGTTTTAAGTTAATTTAAAAAAAAATATTTTGTGTGAACAAAGTGCAAGTAAAAAGCACACAGAGAGATTCAGACTTTTCCTGCATGAATTACTAAGCTTATATGATGGAAACTCTTCTATCAAAAGAAGGATGAGGAAACTCTTCAGTGAGCAATGGTTGGGCAGCACACTGTTTGCCAGGATGATTTTTTTTTCCTTATAACTTCTGTTTAAATGAAAAAAAGCCAAAGCAAACCACTCAAAAAAATATATCGAATTTGTTGCGAGCGTTATTTTGCATAGAGGACTTTGTTTCAGGAGGATTTTATGCAAATCATCTACTGCTTAATAGTGTAGTCACCAAATTGTGACAACGAGAAATCTTAAATAGAAATTGGCAAAGGTCAACTCTTTTTATTATCTCTGCTCTACTACTCAGATTACTGGTTGAGGTCTGCCTTGGGGATAGTTATAGGGCCGAATCTTGGGTACCTTGAGTCAGTTATTTTTAATCAGTAGATTTCCAGATGAATGATTGCTGATGATGCTCAACAGATCTCATGTTCCAAACCAGAAACTCAGAGACAGTTCCTGGGACTTCTGCTGCAATCCAATATGACAGTATACAGTGAAAGATACAATTAATGGTAGAGTTCAGAAAGTTAAATTAGAATTTAAAATTTCATGTGGACATATTTTCAGAGCTGTCAGAGTAGAGTCTAAGCCCACACCAAAAATAAGCCACATGGAAAAAAAAAAATTAAAATAAGAAAAAAAATGCCATCTGGAATTAATCAGTATGATACTGCTGACTTCACAAAACTACAAATAGTTATTTTTATATAACCAGATGAGGATACAGGCTGTCATAAAATGTATGAAAATTCTTATTCACAGTGATAGGAATAATTTCTTTTCTTGAAGGCTCAACTGTTTTATAGTCCTTGTTCAATGAGCATTACACAAAATCAAAATTTGTGTCAGCATATTGGTTTTAGTACTGGGCCCAGCATCCAAAAAAACCCAGAAGCTAAACTGACCAAAGTAGCATTTGGCCTATACTGAAACTTTCTGAGGTTGCAGGTGAGTGTTTTTCAGAGAACAGTATTGATCCATTAAGTTCTGTTTAAATTTATATTCTTCACTGTTTCATGGTTTTTTCTATAAATTACTCTGGATCAAATGACAGAGGATTCAAAACGTCCAGTGCTAAATAATTATCACTGTCTTGTATTTTTATTTTATTTTAAATCTTTAAATGACAAGATTATTGGAATCAAGAAATATATATATAGATTAAAAGTAAAATCCTATGTTAGTGGAAAGGAAATATTTTTTGCTTTTCATATGTAGCATTTTGTACGTGTGTTCTGTACTTTGGGATGTGACAGCACGTGAAATTCCAATCTTTATTCGTGTCCTTTTAATTTATGCTCAAATACATCTTGTAAGGTTCATACTGATTCCCACTCCTTCCTTTATTATCATACATGAATATAAAGACTGCCCACTGGAAAAATTAATGTCTGCTTTAGTAAATCGCCATGAAATTTGGTAAAACATTGTAAACAAACATTTTTTCTAGAACACACAGAACACCTACGTAATGAAGTCTCACAGCACCTCCTCATTGTGTAACTGGTTAACAACTCATTAATATTGATTTTTGTGGCAATTGCATATTTTTTCTTGCTGTTGGGGGCAGTGATTGAAATGATCGGTGGACATATTTCTGTCAACAGAGCCAAAGAGTATAGAAAACCATAATTTAACATTATGATTGTGTATTTTGTTGCAAACAACTGCCACTAATGCGTCATTATGTTACATTCCTATGCATTAATATTTGGTTTTAATGCTTTGTAGTTGTAATTATTGTCTCTCTCTCTCTCTATATATATGTATCTATATATCAGGAAAATGGTTGGGTGACCTTTGAGTCATTCTTTATTTTCTGAGTCTTGAACAGACAAGTCGTATGTTGAACTCATTTATGTGGCCAGAAGTTGCAAAGTTACTTCAGAAATCCAGCCAAATGGTTGGCTTTTTCTTTATATTACTCACAAAAGTGGCATTACCAATTCTGCTCTCATTAACAGTGTTCATGTGAAATTTGTGATCGAGGAAGGCAACAGCAATTTTCAGTGTTCACTTGCAAACAGCCCAGTTGGTCACAGAGCTATGGAAAATAATCTATTGCTGGGGACAGTGATAGTGCTGTGTAAATAAGTCACAGTCCAAGCACCAGGAAAATAAGTTATGGTATGAAATATGGGGATGTCACCAGGGAAAAGCCCATTTTAGTGCAGAGGTGACTCCAAAGGGGTGAAATCGTAAGAACTATTTGAGTATTAGCATCCAGTAAGTGGACCTATTCTAATTTCTTTCTTTAAATTTAGCATTCTCACGTTAATTTATTATTAACAATCTTTTAGAGATGTATTCAGGCCTGCACCTTTCCCTGGCAAAGGGAAATATGGTTATATCTCCAGTGTGAAATGGTAATGTATGGGGAATTTCAAGGAAATAGTAGTAAATACAATGACATTCCTGCATTATCATCTTTTATTTCAGGCACATATGCATTTTTGCTGGTGAATGTAATGCATAAATTCAGGAGAGGTTGTGGCAATATGAAATAAAACATGTTTTATTATGTATGGTTGTTTCACATTATGTGTTCCAATGTCCTTCAGAGGAGAAAGGGGTGCGTAATTCACTGGATTTGAACCTCAGAGCAGATAATAGTGATAAGGCATCTGTATTGGGTCATTTTGGATTCCTTTTCATTTTATATCTAATTGAAGAATGTTTAGAGAGGCTGAATAAGGGAGGAATCAAAATATATATTAACTAGCTTATTATAAAGCTTATACTGGGGCTGTTCAGCTTTCTGATAATTCCAGTAATTCCACCACGGTCCAGCCCTGCTGAATGGGGAAGTTCACGCCCATCAGCTCCCGGGAGAGTTGGTAAGGCTCAGATAAAATTTACCAATGCCAAAACTAGAGCCAGGCTTGAGTAGTTCTGGTAGAAGACTGCTCCAGATCTGCCCTTGGCAATTAAGCTCCTTTCTTTGACACGCTTCCTCAGGCTTCTTTTGAGAGCCAGGCCTTCATTTCAGCTGCATTTACAGCCACTTTTACAGCTCAGCCGAGCAATGAGCTGAGAACTCTCCTACCCCAGGGGAGCTGCAAAATTATTGCAAACTGAACTATTTAGCTCCAAGTCTTTCCTTGACAGGGTTCATCCCAGTATGAGGCTGGGGCTGGCTCTGGTCAGTTAAAGCTGGAATTGTATGGCTGCAGCTTGTGCCAGTCTGATTTTGAGGTCTTTTGAACATTAAAATACCTCTTCTTATTTTTTTTTCCCCCTGAAAGTTTTAGGAATTGTTCAGGCAAATATCCATCATGGGTTAGTTAGAGTTACCTGGCGTTGAATATGTAAAGCGTTAGATACACTTATTAAGATAATTTCTAGAAGATTAAAATCACATTCCCATGAATGTCAGTAAAGGTTTTTTTATGGGGCTGTAGAGGTGAGCTGTACAGTTTTATAAATCGGTGCTTTATATATATGTATATGGCAAAAAATCGAAAGTAGTGTGCCAAAATTGGGATTTGGTCTGTCTCTGAGTTAGAGCTATAGGAAACTAAAACTTGTACAGAATATGGAGATCTCTTTTTTTAATTAAAAAACTTTAGTTATTGCTTAGTAGCTCCTGGAATATCTGTGCTAAAATTTTAGATATTCCAGCCAGAAAATGCTAAAAGAATACTGCAAAAAATACCAGTGCAAATAGAATCCTTCCAAATCTTCAGATTATCTGGATCTTTATTAACTGTGGTCTGAACCATAATCTCTGAAGTCTCTAATCAATAAAATATTCAAAGGCAAACTCTGGATCATTTAGTATTAGAATACTGCAGAACACACATAGAGATTTGGTTGAATCTTTTTTTCTGTTTTAGCAGCCTATAATCAGAGTATTATTTTTCTCTTTAGGCTTTTTGAATGGATTGTTATCATAAGATGAAGATAAATGCTGCTATTACTGAATTATGTTTTGTTCTGGTCTTTCTACAGCTGGAACACTGGGAAATTTTAAGTAGTGTTTACCAGAGGGGAAAATAGAAATATCAGAATTTTAAGGAAAATTCAGACCTTTCAAGAATGAGGCGAAGTTATAAAACTGAAAGATATGGATCTACATTTAGATCCTACTCTTAATTTTATTTTCTTTCTAATGAAGTTGTGTAACAAGGTAACAAAAAACCCCTAAAATACTTAAGAGTTATAAATGTCCCTCCATTTTCTCATGAGACTTTTTCTGGAAGTCATGCACACCTGCAAGAGAATTCCCTATGAACTCATTTGATTTATTCTGACAGGCTTTAAATCACTCATCCTTTAAGGCTGTGGTGTACAAAGTGTCACACGAGGTTACTGAATCCTTGAACCCCCAGGAAAATTCCCAGTGCTCCTGATGTACCAGTGGGGCTGCTGAAACCGTCCTGTAACATTTGGAATTATTCCCACTGCAACCACTCCGCATTCTGCATCAAGGTTTTCACTTGGGTTATGAGGCAGAAAAAAGTGTGGGCATTAAAATAAGACAGTCAGGTGTTTTTGCTTTGGAACACAGCTGCTAGGGAAGAACTCTTTTTGTCTGGGTGAAGGCTTAATTTGCATTGTTTAGTATTATGATATCTCCTCATTTTACCATCCAAACATCCAATTTCTTGTATATTACTGTCTTTGCTATCTTTTTTGCCTTAATATAGAGCATGATGTGGCTCTTTGAAATTAGCCAAGGTCATTTAGTCTATTCTACTGTCAAGACAAAGAAGTCATGGGCTTGGTGATTTAATAACTTTCCATCTCAAAATCCTTTTGCAGCAAAGGAAATTGGAGGAGGCTGTTGGGGAATGAGCAGTGGAAGACATTTGAGTGATGTGATTTCATCTTTTGTTGATGGGCTGCTGCTAAAGAGTTTTTTTAGGCTAGAATTCACAAATGAACGCTGTTGTGAAGGTATCAGCATTGTCGCTGTGGCAAATTAAGTGTAGGATTTAAATGTTTGGCCATATATGATGATAATATGTGCTAGGAGATCATTAACTGGTGCATGGTTTTTAGAGAGTGTTGTGATCCAGTCCATCGGAAGAGCAATGTATGTCTGGTCTGCTCCCAGGCAGTATTTCCATTTCAGTTGCCATATCAATTTTCCTGAGAGGAAATGTTGCCTACTGTTCCTTACTGGCAAAATCAAGTGTTGGTCAGGTCTGGCCTCTCTGAATACAAATTTTGGTCAGTTTTTTAGCACACAAGTTTAAATGCACACGCTTTCTTCAGGTCACAGAAACCATGCTTGCAATAGCAAATGCAGTGTTGGATGGTTAATCCATGGAGTTCTTCGTTATGAGAGGGAGGAGTAAAGATTATAACTCAAATATTTGAGGATTTCTATGATCCTGTTGCCCAATAAAATGCACAAAGCATAGCAGGGATGTTAATCTGTCATGTTTGAGACAAGGTGATGGTAGTTGAGAGCACCAGTTAGTGGTGGTTAACTGGTTCCTGTTCAGGGCTGCAGAAACCTGAGGACAGCAGCTACAGTCAGTGACACAGGAGATGGGATGGAATGATCTGAGACATCTTTGTTCTACTTCCCAGGGATTAAGGTTGAATGCTATTTATTGTTGCCTGCTGTTGTTGCCTGCTGCTACTGTTTCGAGGCTGCCCTCTGTTGAGAAAACAAACATTTAAACTTGTGCTATGAGAATCCACTTTTCAGTTTTACTCAACACTTTTTATTTATTACCTTTCTGTTGATTACTGTGTAGTGTTACCTGTTATTTTTTTCCCTGTTAATAAACTAATAAGATACTAAAACTTCTTAAGGAGTTTATCTTATATAAAAAATGCACAAAGCTTTTTCTATGAATAAATCTCAGAGGATTTTTATGAAGATAAATACTCTGGACATAATCTCTGTATCAGGAGTTCCAGACATATTCACATGGCAAAAAACCCTGACACTCCTAAATTCAGCCCGCAAGCAGGAATTGTAGCTGCTGCCTGGCTGCCGCTAGTTCACATCACAGAGTAAATCTGAACTGCATTTTCAGTGTACAGGCATCAGAGACAGCTTTCACCCAGGAGAGACCGGGGCCTGGCACCAAATGCTTGTGAAGCTCTGGTAACCTTAGGCATAGGGAGAACGACAGCACAGGGCCTGTCTTCAGCCATCACCACCAGTATTTGGGAAGATGGGATAGCTTAGACATCCTGAAATCTTCTTTAGAAGGAATAATGTTTTTTTCAGTTTCCTTTTGGTCATTTTTTTCTCTTTTTTTTTCCAGAATATGCAGAAACTATTACATTTAGATGTATACTGTGAGAATTTAATTATTATTTCCTACATTAACTAATAGTAAAATTACATCTGCTGAAGAAAAACACATCTGAGGCATCTGCCCATCAATAAAAGATGTAATTAAATTTCCATGTGCTCTTCTTCCAGTGACATTATTTGCCTATTCATTGCTTCATTCAACAGTGTTAAAATAATTGGGCAACCTGGTGTTTGAAGTGAGAAAAAAAAAAAGTGACAGGCATTTGTGCTGAAAAACGTGATTTTGGTCCTCCTAGAGCACTTTATAATGTCAACCTAAATTTACAGAATGGTATCAAATTGGAGACAGAGAAGAAGAAAGAAAAGAGCAAATTCTGGGGCTAGCATCACATAATTTGTCAGAAGCGCAGTTGTCAGTTTTCTGCCCCGGAGCCCTCAGCCAAGCTATGTTATGAGAGTGGTTTCAAGTTCTTCCACTCCTTGCCTGAGGGGATTTGGCTTCCCAGCTCCTGATCTTCCCAAGGTGAATAAACAAATAAGGAAACTACATCTGTTCTGTGAAGGGGGTGCTTTTGCTCCTCAGGGCTCTTTTCCCCCGAGCCATAAACAGTTAAACATTTATTGCAGCAAATACTTGAATCTCCAGGAGTGTTCTTTTGCATTCTCATGGCAAAGAGTGAGTTCTGGCCTCTTACTTGTTCCCACCTCAGCAATTAGTTGTGTGTTGTTAACCAAAGTGGTAAATTCTGGGAGCTGGGGTAGGAGTATTCCCACCTGGAGTGCATATGCCTCTGCACAACATCCACCTGCCTGACCACCTGTACACAGAACACAACAGATTCTGCCTTTTCACACGCTGTAATTCATAGCTGAAATGAGGAGAACTCACAATTTTTTCTTCCAGGCAAGGGCTTTACTTCCTTACCGTTCCCCACTTCCTGCGTTTTTTCAATTTTAAGCTCATGGAACTTTAAAATCAAAAAGCCCAAGTCATTCTCAAACTGTGCAATAAAGTTTAAAAATTAAAATTTGCCATCATTTCTGAGACTACGATAAACAAGTCAAGATGTCACCAGCAATTTTAAGTGAGATTGATACTACTCAGTGGTGTGAAAGAGTTTGCGTTGACACATTGAGAAATTACTCTTGCTCTTCCACTCGGAAACAAGAGCATGCACAGAGCGTACAAAAACTGATTTTCAGAATTCATTATACCCTCTCAGATTCCAGTCATCTTTTCTCCACAAAAATCTAGGAAAGTGTAACTTAATCTTTATCTCACTCCATCAATGCCCGTAATTGGAGTTATATGTCAAATGTACAGATTAATATAATGTGAGATGATACGGAATAAGTTAAAAATTGTGGGGAAAAGGGGGAAAAAAGTACTTGGAAGCAATCGAGGGGAAACAGAAACTGGTGAAATACAGAGCCCAGTCAATAGCAAGGTTCAGTATAATCCTTCATGTGAGGGATTGGCAAGCAGACCTGCTTTAAATCAGTATTCGCTGGAACTACGTGCATCAAAGAATAGGAACGTGTTCCCGGTGCATTGACTCAGATAAGAAAATAAGAGTTTTCCAGGGAACTCCATAGCCCAAAAATATTTTATCTGTTGTGAAAACAGGTGTGTTGAAAGCATTGTCGCTGTGCATGAGTGATAAGATGTAAGCAGTGTGCAAGAAGGAAAAAAAAAACCAAAACAAAATAGCTATGATGAGACCTGAGTCCTGCTGGAATGAATGGCAGCATTTCCTTGGCTTTAGGCTTCTGGACTGGGCCTACCCAAACAAAAAAAAGTGCCTAAGTTTTATTTCTTTAATCTCTTCTATTCAGGTGCTCTAAGCATTTACATGTGCAAAAAAATATATGTATTTTAAAGAAACTCTAGGAAACTGCTCCATCTGGAGAAGAATGAGCCATGTTTAAAGCTGGGGGTGAGACCATGACCCACTCTCTGCAAATCAATAATGTGTTCTGACACTCAGCTGTTAAAAAAGGCTGCTGTTGTTGCATTGGCTGCTGTCTGAGTGTCTCTTTTTAGGGCTGGGATATCCTGGTAGAACCAAGCCTATGAAGTCAAACTCTTTGCGACTTCATTTAGCATCTTTCTAAAATAATTTCTGTCTATTTAATCCTTCTTTAAATCCATTAACATACAGCAAAGTACCAAAAATGCTGTTTGGAAGATCAGGTATCTTGTACATGGGATGGATTATTGGAACAAAGGACCACTGTCCATCTTCTCAAAGGAAGTATTGGCCACTAGGATTGAAAACGAGGAGAAATTAGCATCAGTCCAGATTGTGATTCCAAAAAAATGGTTTATCCTATGCACTTTTCTGACTTTTCAGCTTGGTTTTCACACTCCTGTGAGATTCCACAGCAGCTGATGTCACATTCCCAGAGCAAGATCAATAAGGGAGAAAATGTCTGTGTTTTGCAATAAAAGAATCATTCATAGTAGCTTAAGCCCCAAACACATTTCTTAGCCCCACTATGCAGAAGGTCATAATCCTCACTCATTAAGAACTAAATATGGTCTTTTAAACAAATGCCCTGTTTAATTACCAGCAGGCAATTCAGCACAATTAGTTGCTGTCTAAGGTACTTTTTATTTTCTAATGGTCTTGCATATTTCATAGTCTCTTTCAAAACCATGCATCAGACGGAGGACCTGCTACCTGTTTAATTGGCTTTTCCCCTCTCTTAATGATGTGCAGTCTCCTAGAACTTTACAGGGATGAGTCCAGCTTACAAATAAAAGAGAAAACGATGGTTCACAACTCTGAAGTAGCAGAATTTGGTTGTCTTTTAGCAAATTGAGTTTTTTTAATCCACTGAAAGACAGTGAAGCAGAATTACATGAAACATATATGTGCAGGTAACTTTTAGGTTTCTACATGAAAGACATGAGTATAGTTTTACATTCTCAGACTAATGGCACACAGTGGCATCAGGAGAACAAAAACGAATGGGAGTAAGTTCTGTTCTGCAAAATGTTACATAAAATGAGCACAGTTACATAAAAACAAAACTGTTCGGACATCCTGAGGATTCACATTTAAGGTAGATGGTAACTAAAAATACTTCTGTGAGGCACAATTGTTCTGCTTTCTGCCATGAGCTGACACTTATAATTTACGTTAAAAAATAATCAGTGAATTACTTATTAATTCAAGTGGACACTGTTTGGGGCCCATACTTCTGTTCTGTGGTGAAACTGAATGTCCTATGTGCAAAAAAACATGAAGTGAGCCCTTCAGGAAAACCTGGGAGTGCATCTTGCCCTTCCAATAGGAGCTGGATGCTTTTATTCTTAGTGAGGAGAAAGAAAATATAAACAAATCCAAACCAAATCTGATGCTGGCCACAGTGTCTGTTATTAAATGATAAAGCACTGTGCTCATCAAACTGCAATTTCTCTCTCTTGAGCTTAATGGGAAAAAAATAAAAAGCTTTAAAAAGCAGCGTGAGTCTTAGTGGCGTGATGTGGGTCACAGTTCAGCTGCAGGAACATGGGGATCATGGATGGTCCCTCTCTGGCTGAAAAGGTTACTGGGTCTACACATGTGTCCTGTTTGGGTTTCCAAAGGAGAACCAGATGAAGGGCAAAACAGATGCCCTTACACGATCCTCATGAAGAATCATCCTTTCTGCTGTTTGAAAACTTTTTATTTTGAAGTCCAGCGTGTGCCAGATTTCTTATGTTGTCTGGAAACTGCAGCAAATATGTAAATTGTTGCAGTGCAAAATCTATTAAATTTTTCGGATACAAATTTCATATTAAATGCAGAAATTTGCAATCTCATGATTTACATTTCTGAAAAAGTCCATTCATTACTTGTAATAAAATTTTGTTTTGCCAGTCCAGGAAATTTTTCCCTTCTGATGCCAAAGGTGTCTAGAGCTGAGAGGAGCCATTTGGAAAATGCCTCAGGTTTTCTAACGCTCATCACAAAGTCCGAAAGAGCCCTTGCTGTATATGAAGGGTGTATGTACTCCACGATACATCCCTGAGGATGTACATAAATCATATCCCGTTCCCAGCACACAGCTGGAGAGGGAAGCTGGATGTGAAGGCACGCAGAGCTGGACAGGAATTGGGGGGTTGTAGACACCAGCTCTGAAGGCATCCCTGTGCATCCTGGGAACAGGGACCGGAGCGCTTGGAAAGGATTTATCCCTCCAGCACTGGCAAATGGAAAATCAGTCTGTTGGTCTTACAGCACCACTGTTGGTGTTCACCAAAGGACCTAGGATGCTCTATTCAATCCATGGACTGTAAATAAAAGCAGGAATTGCTGTTGGCTTGTGTTAGCACGAGTTAGAATCATCCCCCAAGTAAAAGTGATGCGAGTGAAATACAATTCTTGTTAACGGGTGCATCTGCAGGCCTTTGCTTCTGACTTCAGCTGTGAAAGTGCTGCTCACATTGCTCTTTTTCCCCTAATGAAGGCACAGCTGTGCATTTAGGGATTGACAAAGAGGATGATTAGGAATTCTAGACTTCCAAAATAGTTTTATCTGCCTTCAAAAAGAGTTGTTGCTAGCGACTGATTCTCCGTGAGGTTTGTTATTGTCTTGTGCTGAGGATATTTCTGGTGGTAGAAGCACAGAAAAGCTGTGGCAGTTCAGTAAATCCTTGCATTGTCCAGGATTTATATGGTGCTTCATTCAGTTTTGGGGTCTTCATGAGCAAGTCAGACTCTGTAAAATCTGAAAACATTTAGTTCAAGTAGAAATTACTGAGAGTTTTTTGGGTTTTGGTTGGAGTTTTTTTGCCATTTCTTGTCTCACCCTTGGCAGTGGTGTTTGCCTCAAAAGACATGGACTCACCTCAGCCATCCTGTGCTGATTCTGGGCACAGAACCTACTGTGCAGTGATCTTCTTCAGCTGTAATTCATGTTCTATCCTGAATTTCTGCTCAGGAGCTCCCGTCCCTGCATGGAAGGATTATAAATGGAGACAATAATCTGTTTGGACTATGTAAAATACCTCCGAGGTTTCCAAGGAGCTGACAATGCTGATGTTCAGCACTGTGCGTTCTGCTGGCAGGTAGCTTGGAAATGTTGATTATAGTGCTCAGCACTGCTTGTACTTGAATCTGGATGTTAGAAAGGATATTTTTTAGGGGGAAAAAATGTGTGTGGGAAAAACATAACATGAGAATTGATTTTGGTCTTTTTTAGTAGGCATTAGTCAAGAAGTTGTGGAATTTTTAATACAAACTAATCTAGATGGTTTTAAATTTTGCTGTATACAGAAGGCTAGAATATTTGAAAATCAAAAGTCAAAGGTGAATCTTAAAAACAATTTAATATTAGCTCTTTAGCAAAACACCACAGACTCTGCCTGTGTTAAAGAGGAATACAGGTTTTGTTGTTTTCCCATGCTGATATGTTTGAAGAAGAGAGTTGCAGAAACCTGCACTAAATCCATGCTGTTCCTAGAGGTGTTTACTTCAGAGAAAGGTCAGACAATATATTATAGAATTAGAGTTTAGGGTTTTGAAAAAAAAATATTTTTGAAAAAAAAAATATTTTTTAAAAAAAATTTTTTTTGAAAAAAATTATTTTAAAAATGTGATATTTTAAAATAGTCACTGGAAATTAAGAATGAAGACTACATGATTTAAAAAAAAAATAATTTCAAATATGAAGAGTCCCTATATTTGGATGACAGGTATCTTGTGTGACAATATCATGGGAACTCTTCTGTGCTGCTTGCAAAGCTCAGGTAATTGATGAAATTGGGAGGACATAACAGTTGATCAAGAACTTTCTTGATGTGTAGGGAGTGAAAGTGGTGCTGAGATGCAGGAGACCTGTGGATCCTGGCAGGGCAATGCCCAGGGGAAAAGGAGACCACTGCCTCCCTGAAATCACAGAGTTCAAATAGGGAATTTTCTTCCTGGTGCATCCTTGTTCTTCCTGGGTGTCCTCCTTGTTTGCTCTGGACAGATTTTCCAGCAGGCAGGAAATAACTCGGAGCTGATGGATGAGTATGGCTGGTCAAAACCTTTGAAAGCATGTCTAATGTTGCCTGGAATAAACAGCCAGGCCATTGTAAAACAGCTTGAAAATTGTTTTTACCTCAATCCATATGTGCTTTTTTAAAAAACAGATGTGTGTCACCAGCTGCAGCGTAATTTACTTTTAGAATATTGTGCTGAAACTTCTCTAATCTCCTCAGAGAGTCATCTAAATATGGATATTTTCAAGGAAAAAAAAAGATGATCAATCCAAAACAGTGCAGGATAAAGCTTTTATAACTGGTCTGAAGTTAATTAGAATTCATAATACAAACTCACATTTATTGTCAAAAATGTTTTTAAAAATATGTTTGTGTTAAAAGTTGGGGGTACTTGATACCTTTAAGAAACTCGGGAGATGTTCTGGAAAGCATGGAAAGGCCTAATTGGTCTGTGTGAGATGGAGTCCTTGGCACACGAGGCAGTTCCCTCCTGTACTGGCCATGGTACTGGCTGTAATTTCCTTATTTCCCGTCCTGTTTCCCTGAGCTGGTTGCTCAAGGATTGCACGTTCTTTGTGACGGAGAAATACCTGACTTGACAGAGGGGATCTGGTGTGCAGTTTGAACTCCTGGGTACTAAGGTAATAATGATTACCTTATAATAATTATGGCTAATCACTCCAGAGATAATTACCACACACTTAAGTGTGTGCATAAGGGAAAACCTGTGGTTGTTCCATGGAGCTGGGATCAATGAGCCTGTAAGACCCCTTAGGATGGAATACAAACAACCTGGCTGTTCAGAACACTCAACAGGCCCTTCAGTGACGAAATACACTACTGAGAGTAGGGAAAATGCTGCTTCCTGTGCCTCAATGAAAAACAAAATAGTTTCCAAGATGTTTGGTTGATCTGCAAAATGAAAGTTCAAGGGGGAAAACACAGCACAGACTGCACAAAAATTTTAACAGTGCTCAGCACTTCACTAAGAAGGAGCACAAGTTGAGGAAGAGATTTTAAAAGAATGGTTTAAATGTTTGCTTTTTCTCCTTGCTTTAGCAGTTTGTGTAATAAGAATCAATGGCTATTTGCCTTTTAAGTCCCCATAATCTCTTGGTAGAATGAAAATTTGAGAATATGTTTCCCTGGCACAGTCAAATGCTTTGTGGATTTATATTGATGAAGATCTGTAGCCTTTTCGCAGTGGTGATATGTGCTTTTAATCCATCCATCTTTCAGCGGTGACAAAAAGCGGCTGTTCTCGTTTTAATCATAAAATTAACTTCAAAAAGGAGATGCCAGTAAGAAAAAGAAAGTGATTTTCATTTTTTAATATCACTACAGACCCATTTTTTATTGATAGGTGCCAGAAAAGGTTGCAGTCATTCCTCATGGCTTTAAAGCAACAAGGACTTTACTCTGAGCACATTAAATCTGCACCAGTGGCCTTAAGAAGGCGGCAGTTATCACGTGGTTCGTGTTCCTCACAGCCAGGAAATTATCAAGTCCCTAAGTACAGGATTTAGGTATTTTAATCATCACCAGGAATACCCAAATCTGTTAATCATTTTGTTGTTGTTTGACTAATCTTCTGTCATTGGGCTTGATTTGCCAACACATTCATTTGTTGCTTGTTATTTTGTTGTTGAGTTATAATTTCATTATTCTCTGACCTTCTTTGTCCTCTGCTCGTGCAATTGCAGCGTAAGGGTGGTTGATGCCATTTGGATAGAATAAAAAACAATCCAAACTTTTGTTTTGCAATGAAGCTGCATGAAGCATAAATCCCAGTTAGGTTCAGCTGATTTTCTGCTGTGATTGCAGCCGTGACTGCTGGCAAGGGACCAAACACGAGACAATCCAGCCTGGAGGGTGTCTGGGTAGGCAAGGAGTGTAGTGAGCTAGACATCTCCATCAAATATTCACATAAACTGCAGTTTGAGGACTGTTGAAATTGTAGTCTGGATTGTTTTAAAACTGATAAGCCAGATATATTGCATATATGCATTTTTTTTTCCTATTATTGCCTCAGGAGTTATTCACAGCAAAATGAATTGGCTTCTGTTTAACTGCAAAATATCTGCAACACCTTTCCTCTTCTAATTGGTGCTGTAGATTGAAAATGCAAAATTAATTTTATTTGAGAGCACTTCAAAACTAATACTATAGAGTAGTTATTCATAGGGTGAGGGAGAACTTTTTATGCCCTAGTTCCCACTAGATAGGGAAAAGCTGATGTAATATTTTGAAAACAGGAATTTAATGCACTTCAAAGAGTTTGAATTCCAATATTCTGAATAGTTCATGGTTACTCCGGTGCATTGATATAATTTTCACCCACTACTCATATTTTACACTACTGTGAAGCCAGACATGCTGCAAAGTCTGCCTCAGAGGGCTTCCACTTCAGCTGCAAGTTAAATATCCTGAACATTCCTATATTGTCATGTGTATCTAAACCCAGACCAAACTATTCAATCATTCTACCCACAACTAATATCACAATAATGACAATTAATAAGATAATGGATCTAACACTTGTGTGATAAACTTTTCTTTGGGATAATTGGGCTGTGTAGAAAAAAAAGAAAAAGAAATATCAAAACTTTTCACCTCTGAGGAATTTTGTATCATTTATATTGGAATCACAGGAGGGATGAGGAGATGAGAGAGGCTGTCCTTCCCTGCCCTGATAGCCTCCAAGATAACATGTTTTTATGATTACAGAACTCACCTATTCACCAAGGTTAATAGTGGTTTTAAACAGTGACTTCTCTTTGGCTTGTGGCCTGTACTGCAGCAGGATAATAACCTGTTAATAAATAGTTCTGCTTGATAGCTCTGTCTGGGCTTAAAGGCTTAAACAGAGCTTCCATCCCCAACAGGACAAGTTTGTTCCTCCCTTGCATTGTGTTCTCACTGATGGCCAGGGCACTGACTCCGTGCCTTAAAACCTCCCTCAGCTCCTCACCTTAGATTTGGATTCAGCTCCAGGCCTATCATGGAGGATGATCATTATCGTTGTTACTTAACTGCCTTCTCCATCTGTGCATCAACTGCGGGGAGATCCTCCCAAACAAAAACAAATCTGGCAGCTGCATGGAAATTTCAGGCAGCTGTGTCCTACATAGGTAGGGTTTTATGTGTGCTACTGCTGAGTGCTCTGCAGAATGCACCACCACTGAGACCATCTCCTGGCTCAGGGTGCAGTAGGAATGGGATCTGTTAGAGAGAAAATTAACAGCACAATGACAAAAGACTGTTTGCTTTTAACAGCTCTTCTTTTATCTTCTTTCCAGGGCTTGTTTTTGCTTTATCTCACTCATGTTATGGCAGAAGTACGAATGCTGATGTGCCAATGCAGATCCCAAAGTGTGTAGTCTAGGAACACTTCACTTATTCATACAGTGGCAGCTTGAGTCTGATTCAGTGCATGTTACACAATTTGGTTCCTAAAAGCTGTGCACAGGGTGCAGCATGGAGGGCAGTTTGGTACCTTGCATCAGTGGCCTTGGTTGTTGAAAGGGCACCAAAATGTGCCTGTTTCTTAGTGGCAGTGGGCTAAAGGGGAGATGCTAAATGTGAGATGCCGGGTGGGTGAGGGGAAATAGAGAGGGGTGGTCGTGCCAGATGGTTTGGAGTAACCAAGAGCTGAGCCTGGCACTGCTCTGCCTCCCTCACAAGGACTCTGGGTGTGTCCAGAACAGAACTAGTGCTCTATGGTTCAGGTTAGGGAAGCACTTGGTTCCTGTGGTGTTTCATCCCAAAGTCCAGGTGTGCTGTTTTCATTATCTTGACGGTAGAGGCCTTGTTCTGCGAGGCCTACACAGACTGAACTTTCATTAGCTGCTCTATTTTACTTTATCCTGAGTTACCACTAGTAGCAGCACCAGGGCTGCTGTAACAAATTCCCTGCCTTCCATCCAGGACATGGATGCATTTCAGTTTAAGGATGGCTCTTGGATAGCTCACAATTACTTTATGATCCTTTTGCATGGAAGATTATTACTGTTCAGCACTGACCTGAATATTTTTCTTATGTGTTAGTACAACTGCTTGGCACTTTGAAGCAAAATTGAGAAATAAAAGCATAACCTCCCACACCAAGGGGCTGTAGTATGAAGTGGTTTTAAGAAACAGTTGTGAAATCCTAATGTCCTGCTGGTAACTTTTGAAGTTTGGGAGGCTGATACATCTCTTCTGTGCCCAACCATAGGATTTGTGTGGCATGGGAGCTGCTGTTCTCCTGCTGGCAGCCCTTGGCACACGTAGGAGGGAGGAAGGCTCAGCACAGACAACTCTCAGGTGTCTGCAGCTTCCCTTCAGTGATTTCTGAACAGTCTCTTCAGTCCTCATGCTTTTTCCCAAAACACGTTTAAATCTTATGCATGGAAATCAAATAGAAAAGAAATGACTTTCATTATGTTGGTTTTATTTGTTTTCTGTCTTAGTCAAATGCTCAGGATTATTCTAGCCAAAATAAATTACACATTAGAAGCCGTACAACAAAGGTATGTACAGTTTCAGTGGAAAGAAGTTGGTATCAGCAAAAGTGCGTAAATATGAGAGAAGCCAAACTGTGCATATTAAGAAGACAATAAATGAAAGCGGGCCATTTTTACACAGTTTTTAAACAAAATTGTTATTCATTACTGCACTGTCTGTGGTTTTGTCCCTTCTTCTGCATTCTCCACCTACTCCTTAGTATTGATTTGGGGAAGAATAATATTAATATTCTACAAAAGAGGAATTTGTAGTTTGTGATAACAATTCACATGCTTGCCTAGGGGAATTGCACCCTTCTAGAGTCCAACTACCTCAGCCTAGAGGTGGAAACAGACTTTCTTGATCTTGTACCCCATTGAGCTGCCTAGTAAAAGTAGTGGAGAGCAGCCAAAGCATCAAAAACAGCCACCGTCCACTCTGCTGTCAGATTTCACGACTTTTTTATTCCTTTTTTTTACAGCAATGTTCACAAATTATCAATGTATTGTTGTAAACATCAGCGCATTATTGCCGTTGATAAGCTGTACTGAAAAATCTATATTTCATAGAGCCTAAATTGTGCTGAATATCCAGAGATATTCAGTAGCTACTTCAACTCTTTCTGCTGGGTTTTTTTATGTACTTCGGGGAAGTCATTTGGGATGCTTGAGTCACCAAAATTTAAGGTGACATGACAACCCATAAAAGCATTTCATTCTCCCAGCGACACTTACGCGCCACGAGAAAAGCAGTTAAACAACTGAGAATCTCAGTGTTGATTGTCAGTCTTCCTTACTTTTTGCTTCCATAAAAAGAACTCCACAATTCCGTATTTCACACTCTTTGCCCCTGAATGACCAACGCAATTGTGCTGTTGGCTGTGGAGCAGTGGAACCAGCAGGCAGCCGCCGTCTGTCCTGAGCGGGACGGGTGACCTTGGAGGTGACCCCTCCAGCACGAAGGAGAGAACGAAATGAGAATGTGCTCCGCTAATATTCCACACTGCACAAAATTAGAATCTGTTTTAATGATGTTCCATTTTCCTCGTGTCCACCCCAAAGCTTACTCCTTATATCAGATGGACTTCCTTTAAGGCCGAGCTGCAGGGTCTTTTCTGTTACAAGTTCTGACAGTTTTTACTTCAAAGCTAGAACACTAGAATGGAAATCAAACTTGCTTCAGTTTTCCTTCCATGTGGAAAAATTTGCAATCTGCTACTCGTGCTAAGGGAAACTCCTGGGAGCAAGGGAACAAGATTGAAATGCACTATCAAGAGGACTCCTTGGAACATGCCTGTGTTCTTGAACAGAGAACTTGTCTGTTACCAGAGTGCCTGTGCTGGGTTTGTTTTATAAAAAGAGAAGGCTTTTCCAGTCCATGACCTTTAGTCTTGAGCTGGACATGATCCAGATATTGCTTTCACACTTCCAGGCAGTGCCTACTGGGTGCCAACTGTCCAGTCATTCTGATCTGGAGTTTCTTGGCCATCCTGCCAAACCATGGCGAATAATATGTTTCTTCACAAGGAAAAACACCTTGTAAAACATTGTGGTTTATGTTTTCCAGTTGGTTGTAAAGCAGATTTGCCTACTTAGATCACAAGCAAATGCCAGTCTGTCTCCTGACCATCCATTTGATGTGTTTCTTGTCCTGTTCAGAAGTGACTTGCTTTACCAACGAATGTGTGCGTGTTGAGAGGTAAATCTTATACATGGAACTGGTTTTAAGAGAAGGTTTTAGGTTCCTTCCACAGTACTGCCCAGCCCCACTTGGGCAAGCTTTCTGGCCGTGATAATAATGTCTGACAATGGAAGCTGACAAGAGCCAGCAACAGCAGTAAATTAATGTAAGGGAGGCAGCAAGTATGTATTTCACATAGATTTCCTTTTAAAAATCAGTCTGAGTTTATGCACTTTGGTTGTGGATCAAAGGCTGAGACACCTACCATAATCTTCATTTAAATTCTATCTTCATTGCTGTTGGTCTGTTATAAAGAAATACTACACAGGACAGTAAGCAAAAAAATTAAAATCCTACATAAAAGTGTTCCATTTTAGCTTCTCAGGTTTTGGATTAGGGGATTTTTGTATTTTGTTGTTGTTGTTTTTGTTTCGTATGTGTGGTTTTTTGTGTGAATTTGTTTTTTTTCCCTAAATGACATTTACAGGTATATAAACTAAATTTACTTCATTTCCCCAGCTTTAACAGATGTTACACTTTTTGCAAGTATTCCCTGGTCAAAAATTTGGGCATTTTAGTTTTTTTAATGTCATTTAACTTCTTAAAGATGCAATGGAAAATAATATAGACATCTCCTTTGAATTAATAGATTAAAATAACATTCTGTCTTCTTTCTTTTCCTTAGGCTTTAGAGTTTAGCCATGCATTGATTAAAAGAAATTATGCACACGAAGACTGCATGGGATAAAAATAAAATCTGTAATGATCTCAATTACTCTTAAATTTTATCAGAATTTAAATTAAAATTCTTAGAAATCACTGTAAATCAGTGGATTTCAGTGAGATTATCATAGTTGGAGATTTATCACATGGTCTGTATTTATTAGTGTAATATTCAGTTGATTGTATTTGCCACGTTTCTTTAGAGTAATGGCAGAATTCCAAAAGTAGTAGACAAGTTATCGAAGCAAATCTAAATTTACGATGAAGGAAATACACTTTTTTTGCCAAAGCACATCTGCATTTAATATGAAAAGGGACAGCAGGTTCCACAATGCAGAAGGTGTTGAGATAATGTTATTTATTTACTAATTGTATAGTCTAGAGACGTCAGCAGTGCACAAGGTCACGTTGATGTTCTGATGGTGCTTTTTGAGATCTCAAAAAGGGTTTCTGCTTTATGTTAGAATGGTTTTGAGACTCTCAGTTTTTCCTCTCAACAAAACAACAGAAAGTAGAGATATCCTAAAATAGCCAAATGCTGAATGGATCATTCTCTCTGCTACCATCGCTGGGTGCCATGAGGTGACAGCCAGACCACAGTTTCAAGTTACAGCTGAAGGGGTGTCAGACAATATTTTTATCTCAATTTTACAGATAAAGAGGACAACCAAAAGAGTTTTAGTGATTTTTCATGGAGTCTGCTGCTTCACCAGGAAATAAACCGAAATTTCAAAGCACCTAAAGCATGTAGCTATAGGTCCTCTCTGTACTATCATGGCACTATAAAAGTAGTGTATTTGCTGACTTTCTATTCAATTTGTGCCAATGAAATTAATCACTGGGTTAATTCTAACCCCAGTTTTGCTGACTCGCCCAAACTATGCTGTCAGGTATTATTACAGCAATTTATACAGGTTGACAGTTTTATACTCCTAGGGTCAAAATTTTAAAAATGCAATATTATTTATAAGAACGTGTTAAGTGACAAGAGAATTCACTTAATATAAAAGCATGGGCCAAAATTCCTCTGAGCTTTCCCTGCCTAAGTGACCAGCTAGTGAGATTTTATGTGTCATTTCAGCCAGTTAGACAACTCGTCTCCATAAATCTCCTCAGCGTCCAGCCAGGTGATAAAATTTGTGTCAGGCACGACTGTGCTGTTTATCATTTGATGTGCAAGTTTGTACACATTCCCGCTCCTCCCCACTGCTATTAGATCTAAGTAGACAAGTATGATCGATGTGCAAGAGTGCTGATCAATATATCTTTCCTTGCTAGAAAATAAAGATTTCAGGTTAACAAGTTGATGGAATTCCACTGATCTTCATTGTGGGGTAGATTGTGAATTTCCCAAGAGGACAGAGCAATGTTCAGAGATTATCAGTATGGTTTTCCGTGCTGGATAAAGTATCAATTAATATAAAGAATTGCCAAAAAGTTCCTGTCAAAGTGCGTTCTCCTCTTATTACAAAAGATTCCATGAACATTCCAGAAAAAGTACTTGGATTTGTAAGTAGGGACAAAAATAAAAGGAAGTCTTTGTTAAGGAATAGGAGAACTCTCCCTATCTCGCTTTTCCATGGTAAATGATATTTTCCCATTCTTGACACTCGGTACCGAATATCAAAACTTTATGGATTGTTTCAAAATTTTAAAAAAAGAAAAGAGTGCTGCATATCCAGAGCTTTATGCTTTTCATGGAATTAGTATATTTTACACTACATATGTTGGTCTTGAAACAGAGAAGGCAGGAGCATCCCACATCGGCGGTTGCTTCTCACTGGAGAAGTTAAACCAGAGATCTCAGGAGATCATTCTTTCTCTGTTGTTGATTCTAGTTAGACAAACCAAGATGGACAGAAAACTTCTTAATTTATTATCAGAGATTTGCCTCAAGTGTCCCAAAAGCGACGTAATAGCATTTTCTTTAAGACTAAAACGTTGCTCATCTAAAAAAATAAGATAAATCTTTTATCGTTTGAATCTTGGAATGTTTAACAGTGCCATCTGGTGACCTCTGCCATAACAACAGCAGCATCGCTTGGAGCATCCTGCTTTTTGTCTGCACAAACACCTGGGTATTCCCAAACTCTGCTTAGGGGGAACCTGAGGCATTCGGTATTTCTGTTTGTCTTCCTTTACTCTGCAGCTTCCAAAACTGAGATAAGTTGATTCATGCAGTCTTACTTTTGTCTTAATAATAATAACACAGTGGAATTATATCCATGTGATATTTTATGGTTATGCACCTATCTGTAGGAAGGCACACGTGATTATTGCTGGGTAACCAGACATTGGCACAATTAATAGTTCCTTTTTGAAAGATTCCTATGAACTTTCACACAGCATCTAAAACAAATCCCTTAAATCACTGGTGAGGGCCTCATATCCAGTAATGGACCTTAACTGTGACAGTTTCCCTTCTTTTCTCATCTAAATTGCTTATTAATATTATTGTTTGTAGTAAAACCCTTATACTTGTTCATACGAAAACTCTTAACTTCCCCCCAGTGACAAGATAGACATAATTTATGTTCTTAATTCTTCCACGTTTTGTGCATTGACATTTGAAACATTGCAGGACAGGGACTCTCTAAGAATGAGTTGTGAGGATCTCAGTTTCGATCTCTGGAGACTACTTGCAGTAAAACAAGCTGCTTGAACTATTTTTTTAAAAATGATTGTATTTAAAAAATAAATTTGCATTCAAATTGAAATTTTGAAAAGGTTTTCGGAAGAGCAGTAATTTAAAATGTTATTGAATGTTGTTTTTTCTTCACGGCTACAAAATTGGTGCAAGAATACTCCTCCCTGCAGAACAGAGAGGAAGAAAATTAAGTAGTTTATGCAGTTTAGATGTTTGTCCTAAAGCATTGTCTAAGCACGATGCAGGGAAGCTGTTCATTGACTGCGGGGATGGTGGGAGTACCTTTCTCGGACAAACATGGAACATCTGCTGAGCTCTGAGACACCCAGCATCCATTTGCATCCACATGGAATAGATACAGGGAAACGAACAGAAACGGAAAACCCAGAAACAGCTTAAAACTGCTACACCTGTCTTCTGCCCCATAAAGATGCACTTGTTGTGTGCTGTTAACCTCATTGGGGGAAAAGTGAAGAATGGAAAACTGGGCCCAAGCAATGGGAGATGTTTGTGTCCATGCAAACCCATTTCGTCACATCTCTTCTTGTGATAATGTTTCTTAGTTTTCTTTGTTTCTAATGTTTCTTAATGTTTTCTTACGTCGGTTGACTCATCCTTAAGGAATGATTGCATATCCCGATCACTCCTTTCTTTGTCACACATTATTCCGAACTCAACTTTGGCAAGCCATTCCTTCTCAGAACATCAGACGGGATGTGTTGTTCAGAGATTGCGGCAGTGTTTGTTTGCATCTGCACTTGGCTGCGGCCCTGCAAAGCGCTTTGTGTGGAAACATCGTGTTCCCGTGCATGGAGAGAAATGCTGCGTGTGCCTGAGGTTTGTAAAGCTCTGAAGCCTTGTAGGAATACATCTGCTGTGTTGATCTAAATTAAAAAAAAAATAAAAAATAGTACATTTCTTCCTGGTAAACAGAGATTGGTTACAGACTAGGACTCAATGAATGGTTTTGGTGTTTTTTAATTAAAAATTCAGGATTTACTGAGTAATATGAAAATGATGATGAATTTTAATCACATATTTAGAACATATTATCCTGAGATGCACTGAATTTTGGGGTAAGAGCCCCTTCTTTAACTGAAGTGTTTAAATCATTTCATCAGGAAGTATGAGACACTCTTTCAAACTCTGTCTGCTTGGCTCAACATGAACTTCGCCCTCAGTTTCTTCACACAGTTTACTAAACTGTCATTTTGGAAGGTATTTTGAGTAGGCAGCTTCCAACCTCCATTGGCACTGATTTATCCTTAAAATACTTAAATGTGAGATATCCTTTAGTGAAAAACTGTAGCCTAGGTTTGTATCTCTGGAGGAAGAATACTGAGTTCTAGAGAAATTATCTTTTTATCTTTTAGGTGAGACACATATTTGACTTGTTAAAGTAGAAAATCCTAGCCAAGACTTGTCCTGGTGAGATGCAATTCCAAGTCAGGCAAGTGGGATCTCTGTTTTCATCTCCCACAAAATGGATATCAATCAAAGTAGTTTGGGAATGAAAGATTACTTCTCCCTGTCTGTTTTGATAATAAATGTCTACATTTGTCCTGAAGTGTTATTGACTAACTTTATTAAAAATGCCCACAATGCAAATAAAATACCTTGTAAAATTCGGGGAAACGAGTGAAGGGCAACAAGTTTTATTGAACAAGGATGATGGAGTTACGTGGTTTTAGGAATAAGGGAGCAAGCTAACACTCCTCATCCTCAAAAATGATTGTCCGTGTTGAAGTATTTTAGGGATCTGTAAAAGCACGAGTGAGAGAGATAGGGATTGTTGCTGTTTGTCTTTTCTATGACAGAATTTGCAGGGCATCAGTCAAAGCTGATGGGTGACAGGTTTCAGACCAATCAGTACAAGTATTTCTTCAACACATGAGATAAGGAGCCTGTAAAATTCCTCGCCAGAGCGTTGTAAATGTGGGAGATTTAATGGGTGAGGACAAACTGGGTATGAAGAACGGGAGAACAATTTTCCGAGGGTTGTGGGATATACAGCAAATACAGAAAAATCACTGACATGAATATATTTAGAGTGTGAGAGGCTGCTAAGGGGAAGGGTCACTCACATGCCCTGGTCTTGGTCTTCCATGGACACCAGACAGGATCACTGTCAGCAGCCGAGCCAGATCCACCATTGGCCGAAGGCTTTATTAATTCTGAACTAGAAAAGAGCTGGAGAAAAGGTGATTCTGCCAAAAATGAATAAATTAATGTCTGAGAATACACATTTTTGGCTGACCCAGACATTTTTATAATTCCTTTGTTTTCAGTTTGCTCCGGGGATTTGGTGAAGAAATTAAAATTAATGTTACATAGTCACAGTTGCTTCATTTAAATGTATATACAGGCTTATAGGTTTCACATGCGGATGTGTATTCATGAATAAATAAGGCATATTGTTCAGAAGAAAGATACATAATTTGAGATGTGTTTCCTTGTAAGAGTAGTCAGATCTAGACCTTTTCTAAACTATTGTAATTCTGCTTGCTTTGGGAGTTTTTTTCTTTTTTTTTTTTTGTTATCTTGCTTATTTTGTCCTTGGATTAGCAATGAATTACATTTCCAGAAAGAAAATAGACTCTGCCATGTATCAATCCTAAACCCCAGAATGAAGAGATCCCTCAGCTTTGAAACCCACAAGGGGCAGAGTTTGATCCAGACCAGGAGGAGCAATTATCTGGGTCCCGGAGGATCCTTCAGCCTGCGCTAACACTGATGCCTTGTTTTGTACACCGGTCATGAATGCTCTAATGACCACAATTCATGTTGCCATTTAGAGACCAGGAGAGCACGCTGTGCTCCCTCTTGCTCTTACAAGACTCGCTGACACAAACAATCAGGTCAAAATCACAGGATCTATGAAGTTGCTTTTATCATATCGGCTCAGCTAACAAGGCAACGATTAAATGTGTGTAAGCATTTCCATTATACATACAAGCTTGGCATTTAAAATCTGAGCTGTTAAAGATTCCAGTAGATGAAACACAGCGTTTGCTAGCTGATTAAAATACGCAAAAAAAAGAAAAAAAAATCAAATATAATAAAATGCTTCATGTTGGTCAAGCTTTTTTTTAAATGAGATAATGACAAATTTGAAATGTTCTAGGACACCTGATCAGTGATTTTAAATGGTGACACTCTGCTTTATGTTGTGCAGTAAGTTGCACTCACACATGAAAGCAAACCTGGGGGATCAGTCAGCTCAACATAAGCCAGGGAGGAGCAGCAATGTCCAGTGCACGTGGTTTACCTACTGAGCTGCTCTGCAGGGGTGTGAAGGAAAGTGGGAAGGGCAGGGAACTCCCTGTGTGCCTTTCAAGGGTCACTCTGCTCCCAGGGCGAGGATGGAGTTTTTTGCGCACAGATGTGCGATCCCACCATGCTCAGGGGACGTGGTTTAGAACCACATGGGGCAGGCTCATGTCTCTGCGGGATGTCCAGTCCCACCCCTGCAGCTCCCTCTGGTTGTCCCAACATTCTGATATTAGGGGAGCTCCTAGACGTGAATCCAACATGATACTCAGTAGTAGTTTGTACGTCAGTTTATGTCTCACTCTTTTTTTTTTTTTCTCTATTTCCTTCAACAACTGTGTTACTTACAGAATTACTGCTGAACTTGATAGTTGTTTCAGATTTTCTCATTATAATATTGTTATCCCAACCTGGAGCACTGGGACCATAATTTTAGCAATTCAACATTCTTCCTTCTTACTCATTCAAGCAGGAGCCCATCTCTGCTGAGTGTGTAGCTGTGTTAATTACTGAGTGGATTACGTGGGACTCCTGTTAACAAGTTAAAAACAGCACATATTAGAGAGTTCTGCTAACTGGTCATAATAAATGTCTTTTCCAGGCAGTAACATTTATGTAAATGGAAAAAAAAAAAAAAAACCAAAACAAAACAAAAAACGAAACAGCCTTGGAAAGATTTGATAAAGTATAATACAAAACACTAATTGCTGAATGCATCGAGGGTAGAACCAGGAGGGACTTCAGTGGATAAAGATATTGATGACAGATGGGTTTTCTGAGGCAAGTCAGTGACTAAAAGGGTGCCTTCAGACAATGTGGTTTTCTTTTCTGCATTCTGTTTCTAAGAAGAACAATGCAGTGACATGCTAAAGTTTGCTAATGACATTGAGCAGTTGGGAGAAGCTAGTTCAAAGGAAATTAAAACGTTCCAAATTACACAGCGAGATTAAGGGAATACACAGAGATGTAATCAAGATACAGGATAAATTAATTCTGAAAATAAAACAGGAATGGAACTATAGCAAGGGTATAAAGTCACGCTGTAAATATCTGCTTTCTGTAGCATCAAATTGGTGAGCCTGAGCGATTTGTTGGCTTCTCTCTTCTTCCCCAGGCTCCTTTAGAAACAGAACAATCCCACGTATTTAAAACACTGAGACAGACAGGCCAAAGACTGAGACCTTGACATGGTTTCTGCAGCTCTGAGAGGTTTACTCTAAAAGTGTTTCCTTGACCAGAGAGTGTTGGCTTCTTCGTGCCTTTAAGCTACTGCTGAAGTGTTTCAGCTTCGGTTTGAGAATCAACCCAGGCTGAGGATCAACTCCAGCTCAGGTAGTGACTGGAAATGGCGGTGCAGGAGCTGAGTCATCAGTTCTAAAGAATCTAAATAAAAACAAAAACCCTGTGTCAAAGCAAAAGCCAGGGAGGAATGGAGATCACAGACAATTTTTTTCCTATAAGCTGTTTATTTATCCCCATGAATGACTGCAGGAAATACAGACTAGGATTTTTTAAGCATTAGGAAAAATGGCAAAGAACGCACAGTTTATAGTACACAGAGAGTTGAAGAGAGCTCTACTAAGTTGTTTTTGTTTCTTTTTATTAAAATATATACATGCCATTTATTTTCCTAGAAAGGAATGAACCTAAAAAATATGAATACCAGGTACTGGCACAAATTATTTGAATGACTGGAACATACATGCCTTGCCTGGTTTCTGATTTTGGCAAATAAGGAATGAAGATTAATTATTTTGCTCTGTGGTTTTCCTCAAAACATTTACCAAAAAATCCTGCTTTGTAATGACCACACCTATTAATATTTTATTGTCCCATCATTTTTTTTGTCACAATGCATGGCACACATGCATCATAGATCACCCAGCTGATATATGTCCCCATCCATCTGTTGTGCCACTTAAATATCCTCAGATAGTGTATAATATTTTAAAGAATTGACAGAAGCAGTTCATCCAGAATTGTTTTTTTTCTTTTCTCTTGCTGAGGTAATTCAGTGAAAATAAGAGTGGAAAGTTTGTTGGTAGGTCAAAATTTTATGGATTTTAAGGGGAGAAAAGGTTGCAAGCCATCAATGATCCTGCACTTAATTCACCTTGACATTAAAATCTTTGTATGTAGATAATCTGTCAGTGGGAGCAATACAGAAAGACATGCTCATAGTTCTGGAACAGAGAAACTGTGCTCAACCTGAAACTTCTCAGGGCAAACAAAATGAGAATCAAGTATATTGTATTCTAGAGAGCATTGCATGATGAAGTTGAAGAGAACGTATTGCCAGCCCGAAGATTTCTGAGGTATCTGATGGAATACCCAGCCAGACCTTTGAACAGAGAATAAGAAAGCCTCAGACAGTTCTTCTCTCTACCTCTGAATGCAGAGATTTTCCAGGCTAATGATTTGACCTTTATGTTGTGTAAGAGAAGCCCATAATTTTTCAGGAGTGCACAATATAAATGAAATGTGATCTTCTTTACAAAGTAGTATTTAGTCACCAGAACTCTCTTGAGAGCTTTGCTGTATTAAAAACATATTATAGGGCAAATACAGTTAAACTCTGAGAGTGGATGTGTATGAGGTTAAGAATTTTGTTTCCTTTATTCCAGTGGAACATACACATCAGATTTTAATGCTTTCAACAGTTAGCACTTTACCTGCTGAATTATACATGCATTGCAAGTGCTCACTGGCTTCCAGTCCTAGCAGGGTCCACTGTGTCCTCCAAGAGAAAAAAAAAATACTGTGTTTACCAGAAAGAAATTTTCATCTGCATTTTTTTTTATTAATTTTTCATTTCTCCTTTTATTTGCATTTCAAATACACAACACCTTTGCCTGTTTTATTTTAAGATTCCAGCCTTTCTTGATTGACCTTTTCACCGTGTTTGGATTTGGCAGGTTTTTACTGCTCACGCTTCTAGTAGTGCTGGGAATTTCAGTACGTTCAGCCATTGCTGCATATTTCTTAAAATTATTGAATGCAGCCTTTTTGGATGAAAAGGTTGGGAATTCATCACCTTGCTTAAAAACTCATGGAAGTAGTTAAAATAAATAATTTACTAAGCACATGCCAAACATGCGAAGATACGGTTTCCTAGCATTTGGAATCTATAAAACTCCTGCAGCTTCTCTACTGACTTTCTCAGCTGGTCCCACGTGAAGTGTTGCGGTGTGACCCAGAGTCCCAGCAGAGTTTCCTGCCCTGTGCAGGAGCTGTGCCACCGACCAGGTGACACAGCAGCATTGCTTCCCAGTGCAAATCTGCAACAGACCTTCAAATTTGATGAGATTTAGGAGATGACAAGCACATCTCAGCTAAATAATTCAGCTGACTTCATCTTTCACTCATGAACATCTAGAGAATCTGTCTTAAGTGTGGAGTTTCAAAATTTTTCACTCCTGCTATGCTTTACTGCACTCGGAGTTCTGATTTTGAAAATAGCTTTATATATTTTCATGGCAGATTTTGTCACAATGCCAAAACTTTGCAAACTTTAAAATACAGTTATTTTCAGTACCTATAGTAAATATTTTATCTGAACCAAGAGAGCAATAAATTAGCAACTTTTTGTTGTTTTTAAGAGCAGAGTCAGCCCTCTGCAGCTGGTGTCTGGCCACAGACAGTTCTACAGCGTCTGCGATTTCATTTATTGAGAGGGAATTCTCACTCGCTGCTTCAGCTCACAGTGTAGCTTAGGGTTTTGCCAAATTATTCACACATCTTTCAGACATTCCAAAGGTTTTAGCATGCAATAGAACGATAATCTATGGGCTAATATAACAAACAAAGTGATGAGGCAGGTCATGCACTGTCACCACCATTAGCCTGCTAAGTGTGGCCAGGGTCAAAAGCCATGACTTTAAATTACGAGGCCTTGGCTGCTCTGCAAGCAATCGTTCCCTGTCCTTCGGATCCACTTCCAGTTGCCAATACTCTCCTTTAATGTGGTGAGGAATAAACGATTGAACTTGCTATTGCATCCAGGATGTTCGTGACTGAAGAATCCTTTAAAAGGCTGTTGACCCTATTGAGATTTTTAACTTTGCGGAAATTCAAGCGGAGCAATTTAGATGCTTGAGGAACATAGTTAATTAGAAGTTTTTCCTGCCTGACCTAAGTGGATCGAACTGTGGGAATGCTGGTATAAACAAGGTACTGGATAACCCACAAAGGTTATTTAAATTGTTGATCAGGGAATAAAACGAGTGTAAGAAATTATGCAAGTTAGAAATACAGGCAGCACCGATACTGAGTGGCACATATAGAAATGAATCACTCGGATACCAAAAAAAATTAGATGCCTTTGTACGTCAGTAATTGTAGGCAAGAAGTATCATATACATCAAATTTCTAAGATCAAAATGCAATGCCTGCACTCTTGGGGTGTATATTTAACGAAGTTTAGGGTTTTTCAGGGTTTGTTTCAGAACTGCGTGAGAATGTCTAAAGCCCAAGGCTCACTCACACCTTTGTTAAATGAGCATACAGCCTGGGAAATTTCTTCTGTCTTTAGTACACACTCAAGTAGAGTCTCACATAAATATTACTTTATTTTTTACCAATTTCAGTTTTTGGGGGGACCAGTTAAGTTTTGGGTTTTGTAGAGTACAAAGGCTGACCCGGACTGGAAAAGTGGAGTTGCTCATTCGAAGAGAAATGCCACCTCCTTGAGGTGTCTTCTGTCTCAAAGGTTTCTGCTTCATGTTTTCTCCAGTGTTTCTTTCTGTACCGTTTTCTGACAGTTAAAATGTTCAGCAGGCAGTGATAGATAGGTACAGCATTTCTCCTCCAGATCCACAGGAAGTTTAGCAGCTAATACTCCCCTGGGCTGTCTCAGCGTGTGGGATCTGATAACTATTATGTTTCAGCAAATATCTACCGTTCCTGTACGTAATTGCATTACCAACATTATTATTACTTTGCAGTAAGCAAAGAAAACAGAGGTGCAGAGGTAAACAGCACTTCCAGACTGGGGCCTGCCTCCGAGTTGTGCTGCCTCTTTTTTCTCACGACAGGAAAGTGACTTTCAGCTCATGTTTGTTTTGTATTTGGGGCTGGATCTGCAGTGTAACTGGACTTGTTAATAGTTCTGATGCATTGGGTTTTGTAGCTATTCCCTTCATATTTATTTTTTACTCAGGACATAACTGAATTAACCCTACAAGTAAAAGAAAAAAAAAAAGGGGGAAAAAGGAAAAATACTAATTAAAAAAAAGGATTAGTCACATAGTAATACCATTGATTGGTAGCTGGTACACCTGGCACAACCATCAGCTCAAGACATTCAATGGCCTCTGGCTGTCAGTTCCTGGGAAGATAAACCAGAGGAAAGACAACTCTGCTCATGTCTCGTTGGTAGTATATTTTCCTAAGCATTTGCTCCTGGCAATTTTCAGAAAGAGGACACAGCCCTGATAGATTTTGTGACTGTGCCAATATGGGACTACATACATCTCCCCCAGCTACTTTCCTCCATTTTTTCACTACTTTTTGTTTTTCTTGTTTTACAAACTGATGGTATTTGTCCAGGAATGTTGTGGAGCAGATGAGAACCCTCTATCCTGTGGACATCTTGGACATCAGGATGTACTGGGGACTATTGCAACCAGCTTTCTTTCCCTGCCCTGGTAGATTCCGCCTCTCCTGGTTATCACTGCAAGTTCCATGACAAATTTCATAGCAGCTATAAACCAGGTCATTTCTGGTTTATGCCAGGAGTAATTCATCTCTTATGCCAAGAAGGCAGCTCTCCCAAGGTCCTCTATCAGCCTGGAGAGAGTTTCTTCTTTATATCTCTCTTTAGCTTTCAACTGTGCCTTACCTGTCCCTGGCAAATAACTGGAAAGAAACCTTGTAAAAAGACCAGACACTGAACTGGGATAAATGAGTAACATCACTGAAGAAGTTTTAAGTTCTTCTCACTTTTAGCTAGCTGCTGGAACTGGAGTTGGGCTGTATTTTTTTTCTGTCAATATTCAAGTGTTGCCAAATAGTCGCTCCGCAGTGTTTTGAGCCCTCTCCCAGGTGCTGAAGTCCTTGCTGCAGTTCTTTTCTGTTTAGGAGTATCCTTTAACTTCTCTACCTTTTTACAATGAAAAATATTTTTGTCAGTAGTAATTGCATTACTAGTCACTTTGTCCTGATTTGTCTTACCATTGCCAGACAAATGGACTTCATAATCTGTCTAGACAGTCCGGTTGTTACTTTAACAGATGTTTGATCTCCAAAAGCAAGACATCCCTCTGTTATTTTCTAGAAACCTTTCAGACACAGCTTTAATTCATTTTTATGTGTCCGGACTTTGTTTTAAATCATATTTTTCATTTTTTCTGAGACATCTGTGAGTTTTGAAGTACCTGCACTGTTTGTTCCATCATGGATCATCAGGAGGACCAGTTCCTAGCTACTTCCCTTGGAAACTGAATTCCATTGTGCATTTACATTGCACCTTTTTCTTTGAAACTCTTAACTGATTTCAGGATCTTTGATTTTTTTTTTTTTTCCCGGTAGGAATTAAAAAATGATACTCTAAGCTTTTTTGTGTGTGTGTGTATTTTGGGCTTGTTGGGGTTTTTTGTTTGTTTGTATTTTGTTTTTACACAATCCTATTTAGTCACAGAGAACATCCAAAGCTCTTTTCCCTCAGCCAGGAATCGCAACAGAGATGATGTCCCTGGCTCTCCGGCATTCAGCCCAGCAGCTTTCCTGCTTAGCTTTGTTTTGTGTTTTTGTTTTTAAGGGCAGAGCTTCCAGAACCTCCTTGGCTGTGCCCCAGGCTGATTTGCAGCTTTTTGGTTTTTTTTTTTGTCTGCTTCACCAGTCTTTTTACTTCTTTCTCATCAACAGAAAAACAGTCCCAAAATAATGCTCAGTGAAGCTCCTGTTCCCCAATGTCCTGTCCATGCCCTATCAGGCTGAATAGTGGCAGCTACCGGACTTTTAAGGAAGTCTCAAGTTTTTTTTTTTTCATCTACCTGGTTCCACAAAGGAGCTTTCCAGCTTCTTACCAGTATTTTTAATGAATTCACAGCTAATTCTAAGACCTATTGTGCACTCAAGGAGCAGAGCACAGAAAGCTTATTACCAAAGCAGTTCACTTTTGGATTGTTGGGCATTTAACTCCACTATAAATAGGCTGTAGACAAGGAATTCTTCAAAGAAATTAGACAAAGATTCAAAACAAGAGATGGTTATTTTGGAGTGTTGGAACAAGTTTCACTCTTGATGTATATTTACAACAGATTTTTTTTTCCCTCTTAAGTTTAGCTATAGGGAAAAGAATCCTCATCTTAAAAAAAAACAAACAAACTTTTTGCTGAGGTTTCCTTTCTTAACACTATTTATTCTCCAGGAGGATTTCACTGTTTTTTCCTTTGATGTGTTAGTACATGTTTTTATTTCTTGGCATTTTTCCCCAAGAAAAGAAATTGTGCCTCCACATTTCTTTAGCAGGAGCTGTGTACGTGAATATCTTCCTAATTCTTTTGATAAGTGAATAGTTTTGCACAATTTCAGTTATCTAGAAATATCCATACCGTTTTCTGTTAGTAGATAAATGTATTTTTTAAGTAGTACTAGGATGAGTTCAATATTGTGAAATTTGTAATTACACAGTTTGGAAGGAAGGATGGTCTCCAGGAAGCAATTTTTTTATAATGCTATAGTTGTGGTGATCTAATAATTTTAGATAGAGTTAATTAAGTATGGGGTAAATCCATTCATTGGTAGTTCATGCTCTACAAGTTGAGAGCTCTCTGAATTCATATATATGCATTTTTTCCAACCTAAATACGCCTGAATAACCGTATCTTTATTTCCCTCTTGTTTTCCGTGGTTTCTGGACGGACTAAAGACCTGTGAAAAATATGAAAGCCAGGAAGAATAATGTCTGCAACAGAGAGGGGCATGTTTTATTCACAGAGAGAGCTGTTTAGGTCCTGGAACGAGACCATTAAACATTCCATACATTGTTATCAGAGGATGCTCGTTTTCATTCCTTGTCAGTTCCATATCTTTTTCTGTTCTTAACACAGCTCCTTGTTCCTCCCTCCCGATCCCAGCTCTGGTTACTTGCCTATTGAGATTTCTCCCTTTTTTCTTTCATTCAGACTGCAGATCTGAGCCTGGTGTTTGACTCTCTTGCCCCTCAGGCTGGATGAGTACCAGAATAGAAGGAACCCTCGGTGAATGCAATGATGGATCTGTTTCATATCTTGCTCTCCAATGACATTGCAAAAAGATTGCAAGCCACTCTCACACGCATAATTTCAGTAGTTTAGATGAACATGGGTGTGTTCACAAGACCATCTTGAGATTCTAGTGACAAGAATGCTTACAGAAACTCAGTTCTTAGAGTGCAGAAAATTTTGCTTCAGATGCACCAATTTGATATTCACGTCAGGAAATAATTATAGTTACTGCAGCCATCCAAATACATGAGAGAAACAGAATATGGGATCTGTGGTTTCAGACAATTATCTCAGGCTGTAAGTGGTGAGTAACAAATCCCCCAGAGAAACTCACACAACTAGAAACTACACACCAAGAATTATTTACAGAAATCATTCACAGGGTGTTTCCAAAGGCAACAATAAAAATATTTGAAAAAAACCCTCAGCAATCTTGTTATGAGTAAAAATTAGACCTTAAATCATCTAGTAAATTGTTAATTATTTATCCATCTCTGCTTGGGAGTTCAAGTGAGTGTAATTGGTTGGTCCCTAATGAGATTTGGTGAGGATTCGCATTTTTCCTGTTGAGTTGATAAAAATCAAATTAGGAGAGCCTCTGAGTGTGTCTGTCAAAGGTGTGTATGCAGATGGGCTAATTCCAGTGGTGCTCGGAAAGGTCTGGAAGGGCAGCAGGAGAGGAGAAGAAGGCTGGGAGCAGAAGGAGGCACTAAACTGGTGGAGCTTTTCTTCTCTTTTTCTGTTTTAATATAAAAGCAAATTGGACACTTGCTGTCTGAATTAATGTCTGCTCTCCAAACAGACAGTGTCACTGATGTGAGGCTTTCCAGTTTCTCAAAGTATCACCAAGAAAGAAAACTCAAACAAAACTAGATTAAATATTCTGTGGAGCAGGGAATGCAAAGGTGCACTTCTACAGGAAAGTCAAATGCAGCTTGAGATGGGAGCTCAAGTCCGAAGTCATGCGTAAGAATTCAGTTTATTTAGGGACATCCTTCTCCTTAGGTCCCTGTGCTTTGAGCCAGTACCAGATATCTGTGTGCTATGCTATAGGAAAAATACCCAACCCAACAAGCAACTAGGATTTGAAGTGCCTCAGATAAATTTGCTTTTCTGTTGCATTAGTATGATTTTCATTGTAACGAAATATTGCTGGTTTAATGAATTTTAAGCACCTAAACTTTAGGGGCCTCAAGTCTTTCTTATTTTGAGCTATATGTCTCACAAGTGATAGCCAGTAGGGGAATGTTACCTGTGTGTTTCCTTTACCTTCCTTCATCGCTTTCCTTGTCTTCAGCTTTTACAGCTCGAGATTCCATGGTCTCTACAGCCACAGTGATTCAGAAGTCTTTAGCAATACTTTCCAATTTCAAGTTTGTACGATAACCACATCTTCATTTTAAACAGGGATTAAGATCAGATATATATGTCCAAAAAGGTGCTGATGCTGAAATGTGCAGTGTTTGGGTTGTGCTACGTCAGTTTGATCCCACAGACTGAAGTGACTAGGAAGGGTTGGCCATGCCCTCAAAACATCTTTGGAAGAAACATTCACAAAACCCAACAGGTGTGATAAATGGCTTGTGGTGAGCAGAGAGACAAAGCCTTTCTGCTATTTGGTGCCATTGCTGATCACACAGTGCTGCTCTCCTTGTCCCGGTTGTCTGCTGATAGCCTGGGGTTACCTCCTCACTGATCTGCCCATCTGCTGCCTGGTGGCTGCTGCCTGCCTGCCATCAGCTGTCCTCCGCACTGCTGGAAATGCTCCTCAGAGCTGGATCAGACCCAGCCACCTTTTAAAAAGTCCTTGTTTTGGAACTGGGAGCTGTGGCCTCCTGCTTTTTGAGCTGCATCAAAAGTAGAGTCAACAGGAACAGCAGATGTCCTTTACCCCCACTATAGCTGTATTCAGCAAACTTTGAAAATACTGATTGCATTAATAATAAAATCTCTATATTTGTCACATGATTATTTAGATTTTAGTGCAAACAGCATGTGCTAGCTCAAACTGTCTAGTCTAAACACCCAGGCATTGCATTAAAGGGTGCTTTCGAACGTCACTTCAGAGGTTTCGATGTTGTTTGCGTTGTGAGCTGCCAGACGTGAGAAATTGAAAGACCTCGTATGCCACTGTCAAGAATCAGATTCTTCACTATGGAAGGCGTCTGCCCCAAATGCTGGATCTCAGCACACCTGGTGAACATCTGACAGGGAGAGCTCTGGCAAGGGGTTGAACCACGCCAGATTGTTGTGAGCACACTCAGCTAAAAATCTGAGATCTGCATGCAATTGCAGAAGCTATTTTTTGTTACACATCTAAAAGCTGTACTTAAAAATTCCATTCTCGAAAGACATTTTGAAGCATTGACAACAAACAATGAGGACTTTGATTTCCTTATTGTTTCATGGAAATGTTTTTCGTAATTTTTTTTTGAGGTGGGAATGGTTAATATTTTTTTAAAAAATATAACTGGCACATAAAAGACTTTGACATGTACAGCTTCATTCAGGAAGCACAACATCAAAATATAAAGCAGAAAAACTTTTTTTTTTTCATTATTATGGTAGAAATACAAATAATTAATCTTGATTTATATCCACGTAAATTAATATAATTTGACCCAAAGTTACTCTCTTATTACACTATTTTTTATTTTGTCCTTGAGAAATGTATCAGAAGACATTTCTTACTATGAAAGCTCTACTATAATGAGTGTCAAGTTTAAGTAAATAAAAGATTGTAGTTGACTGACAATAATAAGATTTATTTAGTTTGCTCTGGCCTTTAATTAAAGCTGTATTGGCTACACCTTGTAGAAACACAGCAATCGCACTTGCTGCATCTGAGAAAGATCACAGTTCAGCTCACACATTTCTTCTAACAAATACATAAAAAACAGTCATCAGAGAATAAAATAATTGAATATGGATGTGTGGCGCACTTGTCATTAAGTTTTATTCTTTTACAAAAATGGTTTTTTACTGAAGGTAACAAGAGAGAGCAAATTGTGATGTTCTCTTTTGTAGCTTCTCCTGGAACAGGGTCTTTTTTGTACATGTTTGTTGAACATAAAAATTACAGTGGTTCCTTCAGCTTTGTGTAATTTGGCTGACTGTGGCCTTGGCTAGGAAAATAAGTAATACCCAGGAGTTTATGAACCTGTTCATTTAAAATCTGGATATTTATGGATTGAAATCCCAGTGTAACTTCTTGTTTCACAGCATCTTTTCCTAATGTTGCCTGTTATTGCATTATTTACTGTAGCATCAAGAGTGGTAGAAATTGAGGCTTCAGATGCTCTTAGGGAGGAATGTATGGTAACTTCCCCAAGTATTGCATGTCAGAGTGGTCAAATCCTGCACAACAGGAGCCGTAACTTCCACTGAAAGCAACTGGAAGGGCAGAGGGGATGTTGGTGAATTTTGTGGGTGTGCTGCCAAGGCCTTTCAAAGGAGCTCTTATAGATTGAATCTGCCTGGATGAGGTGACATTCAACAAGGAAGGGAAATGGTTACCACGTAGCTCTTTCTCGTCTGGTAAAGCCAGTGAAAGGTCTTTTTTCCTCTATGTTCAAGAGAAATCTCTTCGTTCTACCAACCAGTGCAGTAAAAATATCACTCCATTCTTTCCATCCGTAACTACTAGCAATCTAGACAAAATCAGATGGAAGATCTCTCTTACTCAGAACTTCTTTTTATTTCTGTAAAACTTTACCTGTCTCTGATTTTTATGAATTAACAGTTTTAATAGTCAGTATGTAAGATACCAGTTTTTAAAATAGTAGTAAAAATATTCAGCTTGGAGTGATTTTACCCTGTGACAGCAAGATCCACTGCCTGTAACCTCTTTCTTCTTTCTTCCAACCAACCCCATTTTGGGATCTTCATTCCCTCCTTTACTTCGGCACTAAGACATTTTCATCACTTACTTTAATAGTGGAGTCAAACTCATTTTCATCAAATTATAGGATTTTTGGAAATACTGCTCAATAGTTCATCCAACAATAGTTCATCCATAAGAAAAATATTCTTGACCGTGCTCTGTATCAGATCCTGGATACTTAATGCTGCACATGGGAACATTATTTCTGCACTCGTCTAACCCCCATTAGAAGTTCAACCCTTTGAGCTTCCAGAGACACCAGGCTACTGTCCATCTGTCAAGGCAGAAGCTTATTTAACTAAAAACATGTAATATCTGAACAACCCAATGATAATTAGCCAAATGCCTTCCCCATCAATTAGACATTACTTTCATCAGCTGGCCACTGCAGGCATGGGTCATCACCGTGTCTGTCCCTGCAGCAGCTTTTCCCTGCAGTGCAGGCCAGCCCACAGACCCTGTCGTGATCTTCTTCAGGTGGAAACCTCTGTGCCTCGTTGGATGCATGGGAGGATCTTTCTCAGCTACTTGATTTCAACTTTGTAATTTTGCTAAATATACGCCCATATGTAGGCTGGAGCAGTCTGTGCTAAATTCAAACACAACAAAAAAGCTTCTTATCCCATTCCTTGATTAACATACTAATGGAAGTGAGCAGAACCTTGACTGCTTTCCTGTTTCTCTCTTTGCTATAGGCTTTTTCAGACAGTTTCCATGGCTGGATGTAAGGCTGTACACAAGCTAGACACGGATCCAGGCCTACATTCAGCATCCACATAACATCTGTCTCGGGAATAAAACTGTTTTCTTGCTTCAGTTCAGCAGGTTTCTGCTGATCTGCATTTGGATATCTGCTGTGGAGTGAGGCTGACATCTGTAATTGTCCTGTATGCATCAGAAGGAGATTTATGTTGGTTTGTCTTTGTTTATGAAATACCAGAGCAGCGTGTAATTGGGGAAGGGAAATTTGGTTGGGCACTGCCATCAGTATATCTGGAATATTTTATTATGATTTGTTACTACTTTACATCTTCGTACTATATGGTGTTTAAACCATCCTGGAAATACCAGTTGGCCAAAATGCTACATTGTGTAGTCTTAGCTGCCGTAATAAGAAATATGTCCTACATTTAAGGCTCTGTGAGTTAATTAACACATTAATTATCAAGTCAAAAATCACTGCAGAGTCACAACACCTAAACTATGCAGTCTTCCTTGCTTAAGGGCCCAGAATACTGGCAACTATAAAAGAAGAAATGTTTAAACAAGAATTGGACTAACAAGAAGCACACTGGTTTGAGTGGCAAAGGGATTATTCTGTTTAGTGATGGAAGTATGAAGAGTCTTTCCTTAATGTGGTTTTGGATGCTCAGGATTGATCAGAAACTGTCAGCTCCGAGGGAATGGCTGCATTTTGAAAAGCTCTTCAGAGAGGAAAGCTGCTGGTTCTTACAGCTGGCGGTGCTGAGGCTGGATGGCCACCAAGACAGGTTTTATACAATATCACAGAGACTTTAGGAGGTGATGTTACTTTTTTTTAATACATCGGTATTCTAACAAGACCTCACCACACGAAACAACAATGTTCACAGCGCACTGTAAATCATTCCTAGCAGTACCATGAGATTTCGTTGGGCGTCCTGATAGGTGTCAGATCTCAGCAGAAAGCTTCATACATCTGACAGAGAAAGACTTGACTACCAGATTCCTTCTTGTCTCTTTATTTCAAGTGATAAACGAAATGTAATATCATTTTGACCAGCTTATGTTGTACAGAAATAATGTTCTGAGTTTCAGCTTAAAGGCCTAGAATTTGCATATTAATTGTAAACAACACTTGCACTTTGTTGTCATTTCTAAGGAGTTTTTTTTTCCTTGAAAAATACTGATAATAATCTGTCAACACAATTTTTTTCTTTTAATTGGGATTTGGATTTGTGCAATACAACATAAGAGAGGGATAAGAATTAACAATTTTAAATAGGGCAAACCAGAACCATTTAGCAAGAAGATTTTGTTGAAAGGGAGCTGGTAGCTGGATAATAGACTATCACAAGCAAGACATGATTATTACTCTTTTATAAAAGAGAATCTATGGGAGAAATTATCAACAGCTGAGAAACAGGATTGTGCCATAATTGTCACTGATTTTCATGATAACAAGGTTAATTCTTAGCATTTCATTTTTAAACATTTTGCAAATATTAATTGAACTTCACGACATCCTGCTGGAGTACGCGCAAGTTAATAGCTCGTGTGTTAAATCTCTGACATTCCTGATCTCGTCTGGGGCTTGGAAACAAGACTTTCCCCTTCACAGCTTGTCTCTTCCTGAGAAGCACAGAGCCATTACCCTTCCACAAACTTGGCCTCACCTGTGCAGTTCCTCCAGTTTGATTTGCAGTTAATCTTTCCGCTCTGCTTCTCATGCTCATCGTTCCAGAGGCAGTCGAGTGAGGTCTGTACAAGCCCGGAACCTGACAGTTGTAATGCAAACACAACAAACTGTCACTCCTTAATAGCACCAGCTCGATTACTACAATTGCAGCAGAGCCTGTTTGTAAAACCAGATGATATTCTGTATATACTGCTGGTTAATACTGAGATGTATGTGCTGTCGGCTGAAACACGGTTAATATTTTTACTGCTTCACAGGTTTTTTATCATGCCACAACAGTGGACCAGCAGACATATAGAGATCCCTGAACAAAGGCAGCCGTCCGAGACATCAAATACACATTTGCCTTTTGGTATAGAGGAGAAATATCTGATTCTAAGCCATTCAGGCTGAGGGGAATTGTGTTCACTTTAACACCTCAAGATGTTTGTAAAATCAGCTGAAGAACGGCTGCAGGCTATTCCAGAAGTTTGATGGCAGGGAAAGTCCTGGAGGTGCCTATAAACTGCAGTTACACAAAGAGAGCAGGGGCACCGTGCCTTTCATGCTGCAGAGCAGAGGACAGAAATAAGAGTAAGGCAGAGTGGAAGAGGCAGGGAAATTATGTGCCTGGTCTTTGCACAAGATAGGAAGACACCTGGGATAGGAACTGAAGGAGAATGTGGGGCCAGAACTCTGATAACCAGAGAGAGGAATGTAAGATGTGAATCGAGACACCGTAGGAGGATTGGAGGGATTAAAGGCAGGAATCAGGAAGGAGAGATGCTGCTGTTCTCAAAGGCAAGAATGCAGCAGCCTTCTGGAAAGGGGAAAAGAAGGATTCAACTACTGGAAATAGTGCAAAGACCAAGGAAATAGTGAATTATAAAGTGAAAAGATCCTTAATCACCAATAACCAAGAGAAAAAAAAAGAGTTCTTTCATATTCGTAAATAGATTAAGAAATGGAATAGTATCTTGTATCTTCATCCATCCCCCAGAAAGGCCAGGCTGCTGTAAACTCATGAGTGTCCCTTTCCCCTTCCTAAGATAACTCAGACATTCCTTGAGGCCTGACTCTGCTGCCATCCTTCCCTCACGGTCTGCCTTTCCTCATCCCTGCCCTCCAGCTCCCTGCCTGCCTCCCTGCAGTGCTCCCCAAACCCTCCCTTGTCCCCCACCCTTCACCCCAGTGAGCAGCCCGGTGTCTGATATCCCAGAAGTGCTGCCCTGGGGTTCGTTGGCACGGCAGAGTGTGTGAGGTAATTGCAAGCAGGGAGAGAGGTTTTTCACAGCTCACCTGTTAATGGAGGCAGGAAATAAGTTTCTCACATGCCAAGCTCTTGATTTGCCCAAATCTTCTCAGAATATAAAATCTTTAAAACTCCCAGCCTATGGCTTAGTCGATATAGTCCAACAGCATCAAGAGCTGTAAACTGTCTGTTCAAGTGGAAAAATACACTTGAAAAGTGTAGCTGTGTTCTGAAGTGCAGTGTTCTTCTGGTTTTTAACGTTTTTCCTAGATTCATTACTGTGAGTGCCTAACTGCACACACAATGTGTTCTTTTCAGGTTGAATTCCCACTCTGAATTCTACATGAACAAAAATGAATGTCCAATGGCTTTGCCATGAAAAGATTACCATGTCAGATCCCAGCATTTCCCTTGCATATTTTTCTGTATGCCTTCTGATTTTGGAGCTCAATGAGACACAACCTTTGCTCTGTGAGCTGTGTTTTTAGAGATAATTATACAAGAGCATCTCTGCAGGACTCAGGGACAGGAACTTGACCTGAACACGTGGATCCAACAGAGATCAGTGCAAGGTTATCTCTAGATAACCTTATAATGCACACCTCTGGGCACTTCTATGTGTGTATGAACATGCATCAGCTCAGTCCCACGTAAGCGTGCCCAGCTGAACAGCACAACCAGAGCAAGAGGCAGATCGAAGTCTGCCTGGCCTTTCTGCCCAATGACAGGTTATTTTTAAGCCAGCCCCTGTATTCCCAGGGTGCTGTTTAGTTCCATGGATTCTCACTGCACCTGCTGATGGGCACAGAGGAGCTGGGTGCCAGTTGTTGTGCTGCTCCTCTTTCCAGCACCACACATCATTATCCGTGTGGCTCCCACATCCTTCATCAATGCTGCTGCTGCTGCTTTCTCCTACGTGTCGGTGCCACCTGATCCCATGGCGAGGTGCTAGACAGGAACAGCCTGCCTGGGAGGAAAGGCAGGAGAGGGAAGGTGAATATGAAAAAAATACGGGAAAAAAGGCATAGAGAAAGGTAGACACGCATATATTTACAGTCTTACAGAGCTTATTTGTGTTGCAGCCCCAAGGGGTGAGGTATTCACTTCCTCTCCTCTGCCTCTGCCTACTTCTCATGCAGTTTCTTCCACGTCTTTCAGACCTGCTAAGAAGGACAGGAACAAGGTCACTTTTTCCTTGGCCAGGAGAAAAGCTGATGCACAGAGCTTCTGGCTGGCTCTCTCTCGCCTGCAGACAGAGCTGTCTAAATCTGCAGTGCCTGCACTTTCCCCAGGGATGGGAAACTTAACAACTGCTCTGCATTTGCAATCTATAATACAAGGCTTTAGCGAGATACACCGAACGTGACAATTCCAGAGCCCTGAATTACACAAAGGAGTCTCAAGTCTACATTCAGATCTGTGTGTAAATGGAATTACATACTGAATTATTGCTGCCTACCTGTTTCCTAACAGAATCACAATGGAAAAGAAAAAAAGCTGGAATACTGCTGCTTTATCTCAGAAAACATTTTAAAACCTATTACTTTGAGTAGTCATTCCCATTCAGCTCTTACAGAAAATGGATGGGCCTGGGCTTCCCTGCTGAAGGTATTATTCCCTTGGGTGTAGCTGTTGATACTGTACTTGTTGTTTGTATGTGAGGAAAATAACCTCCAGCACCCAGATCAACTCTAAATTGTAAATATGCAGAAGAAAAACGTTAAATTCTGTGTAATTGTTGTACAAAAACATGCAAAGCTTGTGCTAATAATTTCCTTTGGAGCCTTCTGATCAAAAAGGCTCAGAGGGATAATGGCTTCAACCAAGGTTTTGGTTGTTTCTTTATTTTTGAAGAGGATTAGCATTGGTGCTCACACAGGACCAAAACTGAGCAGGATGCTGGAGACTTAAAGAGACATTGCTGTCGTATTTCAAGTGTCCTAAATGTTCTTCTGTTTCGTTACAAAAAAAAAACCCTAAAAAACCCAACAAAACAAAAAAAAAAACCCAACCAAACAACAACAAAACCCAAAAAAAAGCGACTAAAAAAAATCAAACCGCAGTTTCTTAAAGACATATTGGGGTTGACTATAGGGAAATGGATTTTTACTTTCATTGAATGCAGCAGAGCTAGGATATGCTGCAGATGAGCATCCCAGAATAAGCAATGGAAGAGGCTTTTTTCTCAACCCTTTGGTCCTGCTGTTCAAGTTTCTTCTATTTCTTCCATTGCTACACAACATGCTTTGTTTATTAAAAATCATGTGGCATAGCTGTTATGTCAACCCACAGCTGTTTATGTATTTGTGCTTATGTCCTTTTTGGCTTTTATTCAGTCTTTTCAAGAACAAGCTTTATTCCTGTAAGGAGATAAATATACAAAGCAGTTTGCAAATACTAACCCCATACCTATGGTAATCATTGTCATCGGGTTTTAATCCTTAGCACCATGAATTTCCTCCAGCACAGTCTGTGGCGATACTGCTGTGATTTAATTCTGTATTGCTCACCAAATTGTTAGCAAAAATAATGTTAGATTAGGCCCATTGAGCTCTACTTACTATGGATGTGTGTGGTAGAATTTAAGAGACCAGAGTTAGGGTAATTTTGGCTGGTTGATAAGTTATTTTAAGGGATGGCAACAACACAGTTCACGTTCGTTAGAATACAAATTGCAGCTCACTGATGACTCTTTCAAATCACCAATAAAATATTGTGCTTCCTCCCTGCTTCTCTGTCACACAAATATAAGTTATCTCGGTCTTTAGAAGCCACCTGGGAGAATTGCTTTTAGATGAAGGAATTAAAATAACCTCATATGTTAAGGTTTACAAGCCACAAGGCTCTTGTTAGGAAACGTGCTGCCATGCCATGGAGTTGTACAGCCCCGTGCAAAAAGAAATGTGATTCCAAATCAGGCTGTAAACTTGCTCAGAGAGCAGGAGGGGCAACCGTTCGTCACCCACGTGTCCCTCCGTTGTCTTCCCCATCGTTTGGATTCAGACTAAATTCTTCTTGGGCATACATTGTAAGGGCACAGCAGGGAATTCCATGCACTACTGTAGCCTACTAGTGCAAATTATCTGGTGCAGAATAAACCTTTTTGAGTATAAACTAAGACTTTTGAAGCTCGTTTAATGCATACAAGAATTGTAATAGAAGAAGAAAAGAAGCATTTATCGATAAAACTAGAGGAGCCTTCCACATTCATGATTCTCTAAAAAATCCTGCCCAAGTGATTCAGTGATTTTAGGATTTTTTTTTCCAAAAAAATTAAATTTACTTTTGAGCAAAAGCATTTTTTAAGTTGAAAATTCCAGAAGACCTTTAATAACATCTTCACATATTGCAAGTATCCATTTTTTTGCTGAGTGAAGGATTACTCTCTCTTTTCTTTTTTTTTTTTTTTTTAGTTGTATGGTTGGCTTCTTTTCATCTAGCTACATCTGTTACTTTTTATAAATAAGCCTTTTCTCCCCCTAAGGATCAAGCAGAACTTCTTCCAAGCCTTCTATTCTCAAGTGTAACTTCAGAAGTGCAGAAATAATAGCTTTAATACTTGGCCTTTATTGGCTAATTCAATAGCTTTATGTACTGTAACTGAGAAAGGTAAATGTAAGGGGGATTAGAAGGCAACGGGAGAAACTTTTTCCCTTTTATTCTGACCCCAAAATAACTTCTCTGCAAAGGTCCATCTGGCCAAGGATCCAATCTCTGCCAGGAGCCAGGAGTCATTGTTTGGGAAAAATATTAGAAGAAGGGCTGATGGGGAGATAAGGAGTGTGTGCTCTTTGTTCTGGGAAGATGAGCATCTCCCACAGTGTTGCATCTGGATCTCCTTTTTCTGCCTAATTTTATGATCTTCTTTCATCCATTTGGAGACATTTTATGATTTTTCCTCCATAACCTCCATAACCACGACTTTTTCTTCCGTGGCCATAGCATGACCATGGTGTTTGTTGTCTGTCAGCTCCCAGTAAAGCAAGCAATAATTATAACCAGGCCAGGCACAGAAGAGATCCACACTTCTTACACTTCACAGCTGAAGGATCCACAGCCTTCATCAGACTTTGTGTGTTAAGACTTGAGCCCCCTCAACCTGACAGATGGAGTTGGACGAGCAAGGTCAAGGCTCGTGCTCTGCATTGGTGTCATCCTTCATGTCAAGGAGGATTTGTGGGAAGTCCCAGAGGAGATTGCAGCAGCTCACTCTGAGCCAGAGGGAAAATCTTCCTCCTCCTCCTCCTCCTCCTCCTTCTCCTCTTTGTCCATGTGCCTTGTCCTTACTTGGTTTCCATTGTGAAGGAGTGAATTTTAGCTGTGCTCTGAAGAATTTCTGCTACAACTTAATACTTCTGCCTAATTGAGGGGCTGACACAGGGTGGGTGTCATCCTTTCCAAGAAAGGAAACAGATGTTTTGACAAACAGTTGTATGTTTTGCCGTATTCTTTGAGAATCTTAGCAGTAATGAAAGTCTTCCTGAAATTAGATATAATTTATCTTGTGGAAAAATGCATAGTTTTTTTGTTTTTATTTTCTGCTTATTAGCTACTCCCAAAGGCTGTAAATCTCAGCTTTTTTTGTGGCACACATCTGGAGTGGATAATAGACAGCAGCATGAGTTCACTGGGGTTACACTGTGAGAAACCCTTTGGGAATGACTGCTGGTTATCATCATTGACCTGCATTGTACCAGGATTTCCAAAATAAAAGTGGAATCTAACAAAGCAATGATGTTCCAATAAGAGCCAATGTATCCACATTCATTCCTCTCTTCCACAAGCACATTTGCTGAGTGCTGTTTATGACATGTCCATAATGTAAAAGGTTTATGGTGAGGTCAGCGAAATTCATCCATCAAATTCAAGTCTTATTACACAACATTCTGAAAGATCCAAGTTTTATTATAGGTTGTCAAAGCCACTTTTCTCTGACTTTAGATAAAGTAGTTCATTGAATTAAATGGTCTAAATCAGTTTTGAAAACATCTCTTTGCTTTGTGGTGCTGTAGTACTTACAATATTTTTTTTTTAATGCACAGAAAATATCTTTTGAAATAGGAAGATAAATCAAAGAGCAAAATATACCAAGGAAAATTGAATCTCCCACTCACCCTACAACTCTTTTTCTTTTTTTTTTTCCTCAACTACTGTCAAATATCTCAGCTTCTTTGTGAGTAATATAATCCCACATTTGGAATATTCTGGTGGGTGGCCAATGTACAACACCGGTGGGAGGGAGTTCTGCTACTGCTCTGAACCCAAGAGTTCCTTGTCCCTTCTGGTCTTTGTAATTTTGCTTCCCTTCAAGATGGTGTGAGATGATGCTGATATCAAATAGGCATGAGCTCTTGAAAGAAAAAAAAGAAAAGATTTATTTTTATCCAATAGAAACTTGTGCAATCAGAGCTGTGCCTGCAAAATGAGAGTGAATGTGACAATTATAGCGATACAGATGTGGCCCTCTTCACTGACTGCTTCTGTGCACAAGAAGCCTCAGATCAATATGGAAAAAAATAATTCAACCACCTGTGAATGCATCCTAAGGACAAATCCACAGATTGGGAAGTTTTTTCTGAATCTTATGATTTACAAAGTTAGAGTAAAAATCACATGGTGACAGAGTCACAAAACGTTTTGAGTTTAGTTACGTCAATCCAGAGAGCATCCATCATTCACTGCCAGTGAAAACTGTGCATTCTGGTTTTTTGTAGGGGAAGGAGACTGTAAGGTGGATATTGTACATTAAAACGTATCCCTAAGGCTTTTAATATATGATAATATATATCTGAATCTAAAAAAATTCACATCATTATCTTTCCTAAGTAAACCACAGCTTTGATTTCTGTAGGTTCAGAAAAGTCTGGCTTTTTGAGGTTTTCTTTTATATTCCAAGTGAGTTCAAAAATGTCAATTTTACTATAAGTTCTAGGTTCTGTGCTTTGAAACTCCCCATGTATAATAAGCAACAGAAAATGCTCTATACTCATGTTTGCATCCTTTATTAATAGGAGCTTAATGGAATTTCAGAGTGCCAAAATAAAAATGGAGAATTAATATGCATAGAAGTTGTAAATTTAATTAGCCAGTGTTATCAATTAAGCACACTCAGTAGAACTCCAGCAGGAATTTTGATTTAGTATATCTGCCAAAGAGTTGGACAAAATGCAAAATGAATATTCAATTAAAAGCTGAAAATGATCAAATATTCAGGGTTTTTTTTTTTTTAATTCAGTAATCTACTGGAACCAGTACAGAGGTAAATATTTATTCACTCAAAGTGATAGTGACCCTTTCTGAACAAGCAGGGTGAGATCCTATAGTTCCCCACTAATTACTATTAAGCATAAATCTTAATTTCTGGATTTTGATCTAAGGGTAGATATATCTTTTACTGGAATATTATGGGCATGGCGCTGCTGAGCAGTCGTTTTTTCTCATTTATAAAGCACTTAACAATTACTATGATCGACTCATAGCGATATTTATCAATTAATCTCAGAAATTAGAGATGAAATATTTATGTTGTATCTTCTGGTCATCCATGTTTTAGTTCAGGATTGCTCCCAGGAGTATAAGTTTGACGAGCCTTCCACCATTTCCATTTGAAAATGAAATAGCCATTAATGGTGCATTAAAAAACTCCTTTAGACTGTAAAATATGGGCGTAAATTTTAGCGGTTGCAAAAGTGAACTTGCTGAAATGGTTTCACTTTTAACTGGTTCCTATGGACCAAAGGAAAACCAAGATGATGTATAAATTTTTGTATTTTTTTAGCGAAGTTGGGGGATTTTCTCAAGTGTACAAGAAAACCTTTCTAAAGAGTGTCCTTAGTCCTCTGGAAGTGAAACTGAAATGCCTTAGATTTGCTCATTTGTCCCAAATTTAGACAGACTCATTCCTCAGAAGTAACGAGGACCCTTTGCTTTGTGGGAATGATTTCTTTTAATGTCAGAACAGGTTTTTGTGCGACTGGGAAGAAAGGAGAGGGAAAATGTGCACTTTGTGTCCTTTCCTGATAGTTTTTCTTCTGGTTGTGCTTCTTCCTGTTTTACTCCATTCATCTTCAGTCCAAACCATTCGGAGCTTGGGCCAAACTTCTCATTTTCCAGGCTGCAAACACCAAACTAAACAAGCAACTTTTAATGCAAGCAACATTTCAAAAAACAGAAATAAGGAAAGGATAAGAAAGTCTGTTTTCTCACTGGATGTAAGCTACTAATTAAGCTGCTATCAGACATCCTGGCAAGCAAAAGGGCAATTTTTAAAGTGTAGCACAATTTAATGTGGTCCTGTCAAGCATGATCCAAAAATTATCTGAAAGTATTTATCGTGAAGCTGCTAGAATATTTATGTTTCATTAGCATCACCTCTGGTAATTAACACTTCATACTTCAATTTTTGGTAGATCTAATATGCCTCAGCAGAGAGTACCAACCTAAAAAGGGAGTCTGGTGTAAAATCCAAGCCTGTAAAAGAAGATTCTGATTATATGTTAAGTCTGCTCCCTACCTATGCTCAGTATAGTCAAGGAAAAATACCTGCTGCTTTTTTTAATAGAGGTGCATCTCTACTGTATTTTCAGCATAAGAGAAATTGAGTTATTTGTGCATCAACAAGAAAATAGATAAATTACAGTTAAAGGGAATTCTGCCCTGAGTTACTGACAAAAAAATAATAATTTGTATAATAAGCTTATATCTGTGTTGAGTAGCCACAGGGTAGCACACATTACACATTTTAAAATATTTACTACACAGAATTAATTTTTTTCATGTGTTCATCGCCCAAAGAGAAACTGAAATTTAGAGAAATGTAGATAATAAGTTATAATATTCTTATATGGGAAAATGTATTTTATGCTGGTGAGGCTCCCACACAAACCACCACAGTACCTGAGATCTTATTGCAAGGACCTTAACTGTGCGACCAGCATAATTATTGAAACTCAAAACAAAATAACATCTCGTAAAGAAGGACAGTTGTCTTAATAAAAGATAATTATTGTAGTGACGCCATCAGGGAAAATACTTTACCACAAGAAAAAATATAAGCAACATATTATATAGTAAAAAGAGTTCTAACATGATGTAGTAAAGAATCATAGAATCACTAAGGTTGGAAAAGACCTCTGGTGGGACTGTTGAGTCCAACCTTTGGAAGTATTTAGTAGTGTTCTAAAGAATATTTCTGTGTGGTTTTTAAGCATAAATACCAGATAAACACAAAGCTTTACAATAAAGCTGACAAAATCAAATATCAAATAAAAAAATGTAAAATAATCTATAATAGTATTTAGTGATTTAGGTTTCTTTGTTTGGAATCCAATGACAAAGAGCAACTTGTAGAGGCAGCAGCTTTTCCTGGTCAAAGCTGGGTCTCAGCACCCATCTTGTCTTCTTGGGTAGGACAAGTATTTTTATTTGTTCCATGATTTCACGTCAAGTCTGAAATATGGATGTTCATATTTAAGGAAATCTTTTTCTGCAATAAAATAAATGAAAGCTAAAGAAGTTATTAGAAAAGCAGGGCATGAGTCCAGGCTAGAGCCAGCTGCACCACGAGCCAAGTGCAGAAACAAATAAATGCGCAGAAAAACGTAACGTTAGGGTTCCTTAGAGGCAGGAAAAGGGCATTTGGTATTCCTGAAATACACAGGGAAAAAACAATAGCAGCTCGGAATGAGGGCCGTAACAGTTCTCAGCAGGGTGGGTGACAGTCGTCCCTGAGGGACCGACAGGAGCCACCCTGCAGGAACGGTGGCTTTGGCGTGATTTGCCTTGTGCAGCTCCTGTGGCTTTGCAGCTGAGCTCAGCGCCAGCCCCAGGCCCTGCCGGTCTGCTCCCGCTCAGGGGCTGCCTTCTGTCACCCTCCCAGAGGATCACACAGAGCACTGCTGCTGTCCCTAACCTCAGAATCCTAGGAATAGAGATTCCTGGGAGGATTCTTGATGACGTGCTCGTGGTATCAGCAGGCACTGGGCAGGTATCAGCACACCAGAGGGTTCTGATTGCACGTATGGGTATAAACTGCCTCCTCTGCCAGCTGCATTTTTTTCTGACTATTCACGTTGTCCTTTTTATCTTCTAAATCTCCTTTACCCTTTCCTAATCCACCTCTATCTCAACTTACATCCATGCATTTTCCATAGGCTTGTCCAGCTTCTTATTTTTTAGGGTTATAAGAGTATTCCACATGACACTTGCTGCTGGATGGTCGATGCCATTTTCCCATTCCAGCCATGAAGGACAAGGTGTTCTGTGAGAGACAAAAATCACACTCCAATCTAAATCTTGATCTCCTAAAGTAATATTAAAATTACAGCTGTTTTGGAAAATCCAGGCTGTCTTCCTTGACTCCTGAGTCTGTACCATGCAGAGCTTTCGAGGTCTGTGACAGTAAAAGTTCAGGATCCTGCACACTTCCTAACAGAGGGAAGCTGCTGGCTGAGAAATTGTACATTTTATACCTCTGATTTAGAAACTCAGTCATACAGAGGTGTAGAAAAACAGATTTATGCCAAAGGTAAATGTTGCTTTAACCGTAAATTTGCATGGGATTGGCCGAAGAGTCACCAAAGCAGTAGTTTTCACACTGGAATTCAAATTGTGCACTAGATCTTCCCAGAGAGAGCAGTCTTTATCTCTCCCTATCTCTATTCCTATTCCGGGACCACTCTTGTATCTTCAACAATAATTACTATCTTGTGCAGCTCTTATAATGTGGTCTTAGAGTTCACTAAATGGTGTTCAAGCAAGTGAATATGTTCTCCATCTTTTAAAGGGATATTGAAACTTAAACAGCAGAACTTACATTATTTCTGCAGCTACTGCTGTTCTTCACATTGGATTTCTGTTTATTGTTTTCCTGATTTTCTTTATGGCAGGTGCATTGTCTGCAGCATGATTCACATGTAGGAGAGCAAAAATCTCTGAAAAGCTAAAAGATATGGTTATATGAAGAGACTTACTTAAAGTTATTCGGTAGTCTTAAAGACTTCTTTTACCAGAGGTTTATAACTATTTTTAAAAAGAAATGTTTTATCGTGCCACCTGATATTATATATTTGGGGTTTTAGTGAATCATTTTTTTTACCTGTGTGCTTAAGGGATAAGTTGTTGGAAACAGAGCTGGCAATTAAATATTGCAGCATAGCATGGAAAGGATGAGGGATTTTGTTTTATTTTTTCCTCAGGGATGAAACATGGATTATAGTGGTTCTGCTACCAAAGTATTAGGTGTAAGTAACAGGTATCTGCACATTATCCCTGCCCAGGTGCTATAACCCTCTCCATTTCCTTTTCTTTTTGTAGATATCCAGTGGTCTTCCACTCAGTTACTCATTCTGTTTTAATATCTCAGTTTCTTATTTCTTTAACTTAAATGGAATTTGCTCATGCAACACATCTGTGGAATTCTTTACCACATTAATTTTGCTTTAGTTTAGTTCAAATCAAGAGTAAAAGTAGATTAATTCTGTAATTACAGTTCTTACTTGCTTGACTTGTTGGCTCTTGGTGCTTTGCTTTAGGATGCACAGAACACTGAGTTGTAGATTTGTTAGGTGCAGTGTATTCATTTGAAATAATTTTATGAAAATGCATAAACGAAATTCTTCAAAAGCTGAGAAGATATGGTAGCTAAAGAGACTCAAAAATAAAAAACTCAGAAAAATTCAAAATAACAAGAGGACATAGAAGATCTGTTAGTAACTGCAAAGCAGTGAAGCTTACAAAGTTAAGAAAAAATTCTAATTATTTACTGGAAAGAAAAATTTCGAAAGAAAAAGTTACTGAATAGCAACGCTGGCAAGAGGAGATAGAAACTGGCCACAGATTTTGTTTATGAAATTGAAGGTGGGGGCAAAAAAAAAAAAAGGAAAAAAAAAAAAAAAGATGGTTGAAAGTCTGCCAGACAAAATTTGTGTTGTGCTTTTTTTCCCTCTTTCGTTTTTTTTTTTTTGGACAGAGCAGCCTAAGATGTAATTAATTCTGCTGGTCCCCCTTGTGTTCGAACTTTGGGATGGAGAGCATGGAACCAGGCACTTTAAGAAGAGCAGGATGTCAAAGAGAGTTTTCAGAGTAAGAAAAACTCTGAGGGCAGTGAGTGGGAGAGGTGCTGGGATGATGGCTCTGGGATTTCAGACAGACCTTCCTTGGTGACATTGAGAACACCCTGGCAGGCATTTGGAAGTAATTCTCCATATTGATTCTGTGCTCAGTGGAAACGATTATTGTGTTTGTGCAGCAGCTGCTAAACATGCTAAGCTGTTTTATCAGCATCTTTTAGTTTTAATATTCCAAACGATAACCTTTGGCTGCTGCAGTCCCACACAGACAAAGGAGTCCTAATCCCCCCTCGCACCTGAGTTGATTTTATTAACACATTTCCTCTCTGACTGACAGGCTCCAGTCATTAAATTATGAAATCCAAATTAACCCCAGGCTCTGTGTTCTGTGTCGTTTCTTGTCAGGGTCAAGGCAAACCAGCCCAAATTATCCAGTGGCTTTTTTTTTCCCTGGCAGATTATAGCATTTGAAACAGGGATAGAACTATATCTCTCATCTGTTCTTAAAAACTTGGATGATTTATTAGAAACAACTCTAAACACATCAAAATTCAGGCTTACTAATACTTACTTCAGAAATAGGAGTACTGGCCAGTTTGAGAAGAGCCCCCGGGTGCCCACACGTTTTTGTTTCCTGCAGAAGAGGTACCAAGTTCTTCTTTAGCGCAATAAACCCAATATGGCTCTGAAGAGCTGCTGCACCATTAGTCAGCCTATTTTGCAGCCATTTCTATTCATAAGGGGGAATAAAAAAATCATCCAACTTCTAAATTCTCTAAATGAGGTCTACCTCCCTTTCTTTGAAAGAAAATAGAAAGCTTGTTGCCTGGTAGAGCTCAGCTGGGACCTGTTACCTCTGAGTGATTAGGAGAACACGCTTTGTGCCCGCTCTTTTCTCAGTCAGGGAGCACTTTTCTGCTTTGGGGGGGAAAAAAAAAAAAAAGAAAGATGGGACAAAGCTTTTGTTACTGACCAGCATTTTTCAGTCGGGTCATCTCATCTCTTTTTAAAAATCTAAAGAATATTGCAGCTGCTGCCAGTTGTTCTTCTTGAAGGGCTTTTGAATGGCATTTCATTAAAGGAAGAAAAAGAGATTGTATCGAGGGACATAGTAATTCTTGCAAGAGATGGGAGATCGTGGAAATACATTAGCTTTTTTATTTTTCAGCTGTAATTGACATCTTACCAGGTCTCTTAACTTGGGATTTTTGTGTTCTACTACTCTTTTTCTCCCAGTTTTCAGTTGCTTTTCTACAGATTTTTATCAATACTCACCTCTTACATTTGCTGTCTGTATCTTTAAAGAATGAAATAAAATAATTTAATCTGAAGTTAATCCCTTTAAATATGGAATTGAATTGTAAGTTTAGGTAATAAATACTTGTTTATCAATGAATATGTGTCCATTAATCGTGGAAAATAAAACCAGAGGGGAAGCAATTTCTGGAATTCTGGGAGACATCAGTGACTTTATTTTGGGCTTAGACATTTATGGATTTTTTTTTCAAGTTTTGAGTCATGTTTTGGGTATAAATAGCAATATTTCTGTAGTATGTATGATCCAATGATACATTGTATTAGTTCGCTGACCTGCCTGACACGGCAGTACCCATCCTGTCTTACTCTCTAAAGAAAACAGGAGTGCTGAGTTCAGTGTAGCCTTCCCCACACGATCATGCCTCCGTTGGTTAGTTTACTCTGTGTGTGCTGTTCATGAGTACAGCCAGTCAGTGCTGCCTGTGGGAGCCGTGCTTCCCCTCACCGAGCACCGGGGTCTCTGTCTCACCGGGCAGGAATTTACGGGAGCTGCTTTACCCTGGAAGTCGGTAGCGAGTTCCTTGAATTTCTCAGAAACATTTTCAAGAGCCACGATGAATTTTTCATCTGTGGAAGATAAAACACGCAACAGTAACCCATCCTGTAACAAATAGTGCCATCTGAAAATGGGAAGGTATGATTGTCATATTTTAAACTGCACAGTTTTACGCCGGGTTTGGAGCTGCACAGGTTGGGTGGATGTGGATGTGTGTGTGCTGTATCTCAGGCTGTTCATGGGAAGTGGTGACACTGCTCTGAAAGCTCCTTTAAGTCATCCTCCTGCTCCATTGCAGTGGCTGAGGGAAGGTGGAATAGGCTGCAGAGGCCTGGGTGGAGCACAGGAGGGATCCTGGGGTTGAATAGCAGAGCTTTCCTCTGTCGGACTCTTACTCTGCTAAGACAAAGACAAGGCATTTGCATACTCCCTATTTTCCAAACAATTTTTCTTCTCCTTGCTTTTCCCCGTGTGTCTGACGCTGCACAGACCCGTGACCTCCCTGTGCTGCCTTCTGGGTGTTTGACAATCGGATCTGAGTCCATCAGGCTGCCTCAATTGTGGAGCAGCAGCCGCCAAAGAGCAACTCGACGCAGCGGTATCAGCCTCATTAGCAGCAATAATGGGCTCTTAGTGCACTCTTGATTCTCCTATGATTTTAATGGCACAGCTTTCCCTGTAGGTTTTTTTTGTATGGAGAAAGCATGAAGTCAGAGAACTTTTGTCACCAGTAAAATACGGAGGGGTTGCAGATACACATTTCTTATTCTCGAGGTGTCGGTCTCTTTGTTCCGAGGAGAGCACCACCGTCAATAAAAAAAAAAAAAAAAGTGTTTGATGGGAGATTTTCATTAGAAAACCTAATTTGAAATATTCAGGTCAGGACAAGCACACTGCGATAGTCAGCATTTGGTTTGAACTTCTGAATGTTGGAAGGGTTTTTGGAGGTGGTGCTTGAAAGAAAGTAAATCTCTGATCTTGGATGGTCTCTCAATTTATTAAAACCCTGAATGCACTAATAAAGGCACTTCAGAGAACATGATACATTGTAAAAAGTTAGGAAAAGTAATACGGGTCCCTTAGAAGTTCTCTATACAAATTTTTGGAAATGGTTTTGGACGTAGTTGTATTTTTCTGATAGCTGAGCCTTGTAGGCAGCCGGGGACTGCAGAACAATTGGATTTCTTACTGGTTGACACATTGCTGGATTTTACTGGTATAATTTTAATGGGGAGTCTTGTTACCAGTGCTTTCATCCAAGTATAATCCCAGTTTTGTTCTCATTTATTTTGCATTAAAGACCTAGGTTTGCTTTTAAAAGGTGAAGCCTGAATTTTGGCACATCTCTGCTTGATGCTCTACCTCATTCTTACAAGGAAATTGACTTTCCTTTTCATTTTTTCCTTCCTCCTAGGAGCCAAAATTACTATGATGATTAGTTATTTGTTTAAATATTTTAGGATGAATCAGAGGTCAGCCAAGGTCTCCTTGCTTACGACTGGGTGGATCAGAATAGTGCAGGCACAGGTGGTGGTAGCAATGCAGTGTAGATGTATTAGGAGTAGTAGATGGAGTAGTAAAGTAAATGCAATTCTTTACGATTTATTTCCATGCCTGTGTAGCTATCATGAGACTTTGTGTGCTTATTAAAGACAAGAATTGCTCTACTAAGAGAAAAAAAAACCTATAGGAATATGTGCCTTTTCAGTAAACACTGTGAGAGCCCAAACCTTACCTGTCCTTTCAGGAACCTGGTGAAGTGGCAGACTTCTGCTTTATTCGTTTTGGGACAGAGGGTAACTGCTCACATCACACCCCCAGGTCTGTAAAGCACATGAACTGTGGCGATCTGACCTCAGAGTGAACAGACGTGATTTTAATACCGTAGCACTTCAGCAGAGTATAAAGATCTATCTACTCGCACAATCAGTGCGATGTTTTCCCTTCATCACTGCAGTGCTTGCATCCCCTCTGAACAATCCGTACATTTTGTTTGCGAACCAACCACGTGAGAAACAAAGAACTTGATCGTCTTTAAATTTATTCATCTCTAGCATCAGAATCAAGAGGATGTGGGTAAATCCTTCTTCAGTCTTAAGTTGTGACTTTTTTTTGTTGTTTTCCACCAAAGGATGTCATCATCAACTGCCCTAAACTTAAATCAGTGTAGAACAAAAAAACATGCTAGGTTGAATTGTTGTTTGTTTGTTTTTAATAAATGTTTCCATTATCTCAAAAAAAATACAACAACTTTGAGGGGAATTTCCAGTAGGATCATAGTTTTGTTTGAATAATGAAGCAAATTGTGTTTAAAGGAAAGATAAAATTTCTGTTTCTTGACTATTTTCTTCAAGCTTTTTTAAAAATAGTTAATTTTCCTTAGTCGTACTAAAAGCTATTAAAAAATTGTATTTCTCTCCCTACAAAAAGGGTAGGAGGTGGGATATGCTGATACTACCTAATTTACATAATTCCTTTTTTAATTAATTTAACCATTCAGGGTTGTTTTTTCCCCCTCATATTTTGTCGTAATGGTTGTATTTGTGAAATGAGTCTGAAGCATTGTAGTAAAACTGTGGAAATATTTCTTATACCAGCAGCTAATATCCTGCAGCTCATCTGCATCCTGTACCTGAATCACCCACTGCAGTGACAGGTAGAGCAAGTCAAAGTGAAATAAAATATAAAATAAAAGAAGCTGCTCGCTGCAGTTGGAAATATGACCTAAAATTAGCATCACTTCTTGGTCTTACAACAGCTTTTATGTCACCTGAATAATAATAAGCATTTTCTATATAAATATTCCATAGGATTTTACTGGTAGACAGATATACCTCAGAATCTGAATCAGGTCTGGAGCTTTATCTGTGCTGAGAAGGACAAGTCAGGGCAGAAATGAGTGGTCACCGTAGTGGAAAGCCAGTTTTTGGGAGATGCTGCAATAAAATCTTATCATGGCTTTGATACTTTGAAAATGTGTCTAATGTGGCTTCAGATTAGCTCACTGCTATGCTGATGTCTCTGTGCTGAGCCAGGAGAAGGCCTCAGGAAGCTGGGACTTGTCACTTCTGTGTGTTTTGGGAAGGTTTTGGTGCTGTCAGGAGCTGCCACGCTCTGTATAAGCAGGTTAGAGATGGGAATTGCGTGTGCAGAAATATCCGGCACGGGCTGGGCACAGCCAGACACCAGGGAATTTTCCAAAGGGAGTTTTCCAAAGGATTTCTTCAAATCTTCTTTCACTGTCTCTTCTGTTTCACTCAGGTCATGAATGGTTTGGGGAAAGGTGAAAATCGTCTCTACACTGATCACCCAAAGCCATATGTGAAAATCATTTTACATATTGTGACCTCTAAAAATGATCACACAGATGAAAACTTTTGCACGAGTACCTGTGCTAACGTCTGTTCACTACCTGTTTCATATAAAGCTGTGTGGGGAATGGTTGTACTTTTGCTTCTTTTATTAAATTCTGTTTTTTTGGTTACAATAGCTGCTTTCTTTGCCTTGTAAATGTACAAACTGGTCACTTGCTCTTTGACTTCCAGATTCCTCTTTTGGCTCAAAACCAGTGTTCTGCAGATATATTCACATTCATGTAATAATGAGATTTTTCAAGCAAACCTCATACATAACTGCATGTATGGAAAATAATCTCCAAACCTAAAAACTTCCAGTAAAATACGAAAAGGACTATCAAATAGGAAAAGGAAAATGCATTAAATAGGTGTGCAGTAGCACTGTAAAGATGGCTTATATACTCTGAGGTTCTTGCTGCAACTTGTGACATCTTTTATAGAAGTGTCACCTTTAGGAGGCTATTTTTGGCAATGATGTTTCAGCATGGGATTGTAAGGGTAACAGTGGGTATTGGATATATCCTCCAGAGATCACCTTCACACTGCCTCAGATATTTCTAGGCGTATGAAAAAAGTGAGCAGTATAACTTGCTGAAGAGCTCTGCACACTTGTTTTATTCTTTCTCATAAAACCAGATTCAGTAAAAACTTGGCCTGTATCTGCTATAATTTTCATCAGGATTCAAAGCCATTACTTTCTCTGGATAAACAGCAGTTAGAACAAATCTTAAATATACATGTAGGGAAATATTCAGGCTCTGTACCATTTGTCACTTGCAGAACAGCTAAAGCAGCAGAGAGTCACAGCCTGTGCTAGGAAAAAAACCCCTTTATACCTAGAGAGTCTGGAATTAGCCAACTGTCACTTTCCTGAGCCAGGAATAGGTGGAAGAGGAGACAGTGATAAAACTTGACTGACTCTTAGTTTTTCTTCTTTCTTCAAAGAGTGTGAAGCTGTTCCATGTTTCAGGAACCCGCAGGTTCCTGCGGGCTCGCTGCGCACGAGCCGTTTAAGGGAGCTCTGCAAACTCTGCTAGCAGAGGCTTTGACGTTTCCATGGCTTGTGGAAAAGTCAGTCATTACAGACAGGCTGCTAAATTATGGAGGCAATTTTTATCTGCCAGTTCTTTGCTTCTCTCGCTTCCTATAAGCTTCAAGAATATTTGAGGGAAAAGTATTGGCATACTTGGTTGTCTGAGTGGCTCTCTGAGTTACTTACAGACTGTCATTCCAAGTCTGTTCACAGATTTCTTATGTTGGCCTGGACCCTTTTTGACCACTCCAGCAGGTAGGCTGATCTCCAGTTCCTGTTACAGCCAGTTCTAGGAGAAAAGAAACCTTCTTTTGCCATTCCTCATGCAAAATCCGTTCTGAAGATTCCTTACGGAGTTCTGCTTCTGTCTTTGCAGTGCTCTCTGTGCACAGCCTCCAGCCATGGAGCAGATGAAAAATGGAGAGACAGAAAGAATTTTTAAAAAGGGGAGGCAAATACTATGACTTTCTGCTTTGCTGCTTCCTTGGTACATTCCTTGTCAGAATTTACCTTAGTAAATAACTCTGTAACTCTATATTTAGAAGGGGAAGTATTTTAGCGAGACATAAGACTCAGCACAACACAATCTATTTAAATGCAGCATAATTGAAATGTCAACATAGCCGTGAAATGCCTCAAGGTGTTTCTCTGGCGAAGGCTGGATATGACACAAAATAGATGCCTGAATACTGTGGTACAGAAAAAGCCTTTTTGTACTCAAGTCCAGTCTCGCACTCACCTTACGGAATGTTTGCAAATGCTTGGCTGCCGCTGTGGTTCCTGCTCTTGCCTTCTTTAGGGAATGTAATGGTTCAGAGAAGGTTTTGGGCTCAGAGGAGGGAAGAGCTGTTGGTGCTCTCAAGCAGGGAGTGTTTCCTGCAGGGACACCCAGCCTTAGCCTGGAGCTCGTTCCCTGCTTGGCAGGACAGACCTTGTACCCGCTCAGTGAGTGCCCGGGCACTGTGGAGATGTGTTGGGAATCTTGTTTCTCTCAGGGTGAGGGTTGACTCTTCATTCAAATTCTGTGAGAGTGACTGGAAAGAAGACAGCACCGTTGTACACGAGCTGCTCTCCTCCCCTCCCTCCTCCACTAAGAGCAGAGAATACAAAGTACCATTGAAATGTTTTTTCATCTTTCAGATTTTTGAAAATTAAACTGTGACTGTGTGTTAGTCTTTTCTTAGGCAGGTCCTCTGCTTGGTGACCCATAACGTGCTCCTTGAAGCAAGCTGCTTTGCTGGCCTTCCCATGGAAATGAAACTTCCTTGGTGAAGGGGACTCACAAGCAGAAGTGCCCTCACAGCCTCCAGCTGGTGCTGCTAAACGAGGATGGGCCGTGGCACAAGGCCCAGTGTGGTTATAGTTATACCACGTGTCATTTTACGCGTATCCTAGTCAGCACTCTGGCTCCAGGTTTCAGTCTGCCTGTGTGACACATCCTTTTTTAGCAGTTGATAGACAGAGAAGACCAACCCATCCGACTCTTGCTTTATGAGGCACCGCGGGGTTTTTTAAGAGGTTGAGTTCGGTTTGATCTTCGTCAGCAAACTGTGATTTCGGAAGGAAAACGAGCTTGACAACTGTTTCAACAACCTGAATGTTTATGTATGTCTTCGGTTAATGCCTAAAGTCAATATTTGTTAAGTCTGATTGATAAAAATATGTGCCTTTCATCAAGGTCAAATTAATTTGAGGAAATTTGCTTTTGCTTACCATGCTGCTTTTGCACAGAATCCCCTGTCAGACTTTGCAAAAAACTATGCAGGCATTTTCTCATTTAAATTATGACTATCTTCACTGTGAACCTTCCTGAGAACACTACCTCATTTGAATGTGTCTTTTTTAAAGGATGCCGCAGATTGGATTCCAATTCAGACAGGTGATAAATTACCTGCCTTGACCTAATTCATTAACTTTAATGGTATTTGAAGTCTTTATTTTATTCAGGATCCTTCGATAGTCTTGTCTTGTAGACGTCTTTATAATAATGTCCATTCATCAGCCACTTAAAGGACATCACTTGAAACTGGATGTGACTGTGAGGATACAGATATTTTTTTCTGGGTTGTGTTCTGGCTTAGGATTCCTCGGATGTTGCAGGCTACACCGGCAATAAGGCTGACTTTGCATGAGACAGCAAAGCTTGGGAAGGAGTTCTGGAACTGTGTGTTAAATATGCATGGCTGAATTTACGTAAATGCAAAATTCATCTCATTAAAGTTGAAACTGCTGCTTTCACAGGGTGCAGCCACACCATGTGTTGTACCACAGCTCTGGAGTTACACTGTGGGGTACAGAGGAGGGCAAAGTAATGGCATCGCTTTGGAACAGGTCGTTAGAGGATGGCTTCGTGGGACACAGAGATGGAGGAGCAGGTCGTTAGAGGATGGCTTCATGGGACACAGATATGGAGGATTTTCTCCAGATATTTGAAGCATTACTATGAGTTGTAAAAATACAAAACCCATGCTGTGCCACAATGAGGGTGATTCTGGAAAGAAGAGAACAAGCCTCTGTGGATGTGTGCCTAATGCAGATTCCTCTTGTGATCTACTGTATTCTCTCAAAATGTGGGTCTCTTATCAGGTGATTCCTATTGAATGTTTCTGAAAATTGATTGCTTTAGGAGAGGGAAACATGACAGAGCTGGAAAAGCAAATTAGCACCAAAACCAGAGCAGCAAACCAGCAACTTTTTCTGGCCATCCATAGAACCAATTTTCTTTCTCATGTTAAAAGAAATGCATGTACAACAACTACTAACACTACACTAAAGAAATAACCAAAACTGCTTGTGAACTGAAGTTTCACCACTGAAGGCTGCTGGATTTGTCCTTCTCCTTCTGAGTCTCTGGGGAGATGTGTGGAAGGACGCTGAAAAAGCTGTGGCAGGAAGTGGGAGTTGCTGTCTCCTTATTGCTCTGAAATGCCACTGGCACATACACATTAAAAATCTGATTAAATTCATGAAAACTGTGGCATTTGCAAAGCTTCAGGTGATGGCAGGATGGAACCATTTGGTGCTAACATGCCCTGAGGGGATGTGGTCCCACAGCTGCCAGAGGGAAGCCAGCAGCAGGTGTGGCTGGAGTTCACTCCCAGTAGTCATTAAAGCATGAAACAAAAAAATACGTCATAGATTTAATGCATATTGAACAGTTTCAGTTAATTGTACAGGTGTTGTCAGGTAAGAAGGAGTTTTCAGTAATGAATTTTCTAATCTGACTTGTTCTACAACCTTATCAACAGAAACAAGAAAGGAAAAATGCTGCAAAATAACAATTTTGCTTTATGAAACTTCGCCTCTTTTAAACGTGGTAGTGGAATTTTTTTTCACAGTAATGCAAGTATTGCGTAATTTTCTTTTAGCTGGACATGCCCTGTGTTTTAGAGGCAGCTTAAAGAAGAAAAGCCTTTTGTTTCTGGTGTTCTTTGTTCTTTATGCTGGCCTGGATTTGGGAGAAGTGGAAAATGGTGCTTTTTGGAGAATAATTGAGTGTGTTCAGAATAGAGAACATTTGGTAGGGTGGTGGAGGGAGGGAAAATGAGGAGCATGAAGCAAAATTGAAAACCTGGGAGATATCAAAAAGATGTGTCCAAACAGGGCAAAAATTAAATCTATAAATTAAAAAAAAAAAAGTTTGTGCTAATAGACTTTGCAAAATAAAGGAAGGCTTTTTTTCTAAATTTGAGTACAGTTATTATATTTTGACTGTTAGAAAACGTGAAGGTGAAGTGTACACATTTAAATTGAGCTGTTACTGCAAATGCTTTCACAATTTTATTTTAAATTCCTGTTTTCTTCATCAAGAATTTAATTATCCTGCAACCATTCTAACTCCTTCCCTCTTTAATTGCCTCTTTATTTTCACAGTAATCATCTATTCAGATTTTTTGCTTTACAGATCCTTCTAATGTTCATTTACTTACGGCCTTTTATTAAAAGTCAGTAAATAAATAAATTACTTTTTTACCTTTTTTTTTCCTCTTTTTTTTTTTTTCCTTTTTTTTT